>CM031240.1:856534828-856855046 GCA_018340775.1 Taxus wallichiana var. yunnanensis
GAGGAAGTTCCAACTTATTATGTGGATGGGTGAGTGACTTCGAGTCAAAATACCAAGCTTCTTAGATTTTTGATGTGAGGATTTTCTCTTTACAGGGATGACAATGATTTCAACAAGGGGATCTTCAGAGATAGAACTAGGTGATGTGAATGTATGTTTTGTTGAAGATACGGATATAGAAGTTGGAATTGGTTTTGGATAATGTGTTTCACGAAACCGAGAAGGGGTCATAGATGGTTTTGAAGATGTGGATATATAAGTAGTAGTAGTCATAGAAGATGAGGATGATAATAAGATGTATTTCGAGGTTCTATCAAGTTACATTTGAAGGGGTGGTGTAGATATGGGATTAGATGTGGGAATAGACACGACTAGAGGTGTGGGTGTAGAAGGGATTATAGATGTAGATGTAGAGATAGGTGTTGATATAGTGGTAGGTACAGATGTGACAGATGTGGGTATAGGATATGTAGATGTGACGAGTCCGAATGTTGATTCAAGGGTTGTGGGAATAATAGGTATGAATAGAGTGGATGTAGATTCGATAGATATGGCCATATGTGTAGGTGCTTGTTTGGTTTGTAGATTTCAAAGAAATATTGGTGGGTAAGGTAGATGGAGGGGTAACGGGAATGAATGAAGATGTATATTCTTGATTCAAGGTGTTGATTGCATGAACATTAAGTGCTTGGGATGTAGAAGGATATGTTTGTTTATTTAACGAGTGGTTAGGGAATGATTGTTTGAAGACATCCAAAGGTTGGTTGGGAGGGGTGTTAGGATTATCCAAGTGGAGATCCCATCGATTGATGAGGTGTTGAACAGGTATTTGAATGTGTAAAAATTTTCAATGGTGTGACCTTGAACCTCATGTTGTTTACAATAGTGGTCCTCTTGATACCACATGGGTTTAGGGTGCGTGTCATTGATATGGCGGATAATAGGAAGTTGGATGAGATGTAAATCCACGAGCTTATCAAATAGTGAACTATATGACTCCCCAAGAGGAGTATAGTTGAGATTAGGTCGAGGAGCCATTTTTTGGGGCTTAGTATGGGAGGTAGATGCAATGGAACATTTAATGACAGCGTCATTGGAAACATTTTTGGGTTTGTCATTATGATTTGATGTCTTGGTGAATTCAGGTTTTAGATTGTTAGATCTAAGTTTAACGTGGCCTTTCTCAAGGGCAAAGAGTTCTAGTTTACAATCCATGGTTAATTCCAACTCAAATGTTTAAAAGGATTGGAGCAGGAGGACCGATGAGATGTTCTTGGTGCAAGATCAGGTGAAAATATTGATAATATTGATTTGAGGAAAGGAGAAGGATAATTGATTGATGAGACCTCCCACCTAGAGAAAAAAATTGATGGATTCGTCATCGTAATTTTTAATGGTTTATAAGTCAGTGATGGTGATCATACACACAATATTAATGGATAAATGTTATAAGAAAAATTACGTGAATTGGATGAATGAAAAGAGGGAGTGTTGTGGAATGCCATTGTAACAATCCAAGGTAAAACTAGAGAGTGACACATGGAAAGTATGTATCATGAGGTCCTTATCATATGCGATAAGGTAATAGGTATGCTTGAAGGTAGGAAGAAGTTGCGGGTGTTCTTCCTTACTATCGATTTTTGAGAATTTAGGAGTTACCACTATAGAGGATAAGGTTCGACAAGAACTAATGGGTGGATGGGATTATTAAAAAAATCATAGTTAAATGAGTTCTTGGAACCCAAGGTGGGAGCTTCAAGGTTTTCCAACCTATTTTAAAAGTCCTGCATAGGGTCATGAGATGGATGGGAGATGGATTGGTGAGGTTTTGAATCATAGGATGCTAAAGGGTTAGGATGAGGATGAGATTGGTATTGCTTTATGGATGGGTAGGTTTCTGCGGAGAGGTGGTTGATGAGGGGGGAGATAGTTAAACAGATGTGATTTAACAAATCAGGAAATAGGGTTTTGTTGAGAGATGGGGATGAAATGAGATGGATGTGATTATGTTTATTTAGAAGTGGGGATGTAAGTATGAGGTTGATAGTTTTGGGTATCTTGTGTTAGGATTATACCAATTTTGTACAGATAAACAAGCATGTAATGAATAATGTAGGAAATGTAAAACAGAAAAGAATGCAATAAAAAAGAGACACAAATTTAATGTGGTTCACCCAAGATGGGCTACGTCCACCAGAAACAACCAATAATTATTATTCAGTCCATCTAAAATCTCTCTCATAGTACAACCACTAATACAATGACCCTTGTACCCCCATCGCTATTAGGATCCACAACTAACAACTTGATGAGGAAAGATATGGTGGAAGACATTCTAGAGAGGAATTTGATGTCTTAGGTTGATTCTGAATGATGGGGCTATGAGGTGATGACATTAACATGGATTTGGGATTTGGAGATTGGGACGAAATTTTTATCATGTTGTTCAGGTGGTGGAAAGAGGAGACGAGATTCTTATAAATCTTGATTATGGGTGCTAATAATAATGGTGGATGAAGAGATGATAGGAATGGATGAAGAGGGAGTGGTATTGATACGAATAAGATTGGGTGAAATATGTGCCACCAATTGAGTAGATTGGTTAGTATGGGGATAGGAGCGGAAGATAGATGGAAGAAAATTTCATATTATGCCATGGAAATCTCATTCATGGATTGGGGAAAGAAAACAACAAGTTAGGAGATGAAAACCTTAGTGTTTTTAGGGAGAGAGTGATAGACATAAATTTTATGTAGAGAGGGGGTCGGTCAATGGGAAGGTTTTTATAACTATAGATAAGGCAATTGTAAAGAGAAACATGATTAGTGGTCGGGAGTTCCTGGAACTATGAGCATCCGTGGGGGATAACGAGAGGCCCAAAGGTCTTTATGGAAGAGACAAATGGAGGTGTAGCTGGTCTGGAAGGGACTAAATGGTGGTATAGGAAAGGATTGGTTTCAACATGGGAATGATTTTAGATGGAAAAGTGTTCACTAGAAGGAGCCAGAACAATGAGGGGTTAGGAAAATGAAGAGTATTTTATCAGAGGAATAGAAAAACCAGCAGTAAGAGAGAATGTTTGTTGGATGATGTTGTTAGAGGTGGGAGTTTTAGATGAGGTATTTTGTTCCATTTTTTTGAGTTGAGATTTGGTAAAAATGGGCATGAAACAAACAAGAACCTATATATATGTTACTAAAACTAAAAATAAAAGGAGCAGTGTTTTAATTATCTTGTTTATTAGAAGATGTGAGAAAGAATAAGAAAAAGTCTCATAGGGAACCTATGAAATCACCGATTTAACGCTAGTTTTCAGAATTTTTGGATGAATTCCTCGATATACTCAAAGGTAGGTGAGGAAAATATCTTTGATTACTACCAAGATGAGGCTTGATAAAGAGGCCTACCCCCATACTTCATGCACCATAACGATAAACATATCGACACTTAGCCACTATACCAATGGTCTAAAAAGTTATAACATGGCCGAACACCACAAAAATTTCATATTGGGTAATGACATACCAATAGTTCCCTATGGTAGAAGATGTTTGAGATATGTAAGTTGATGCGTGAGTTCAAATTTTTGTTGAAGAATTGAATGTAACATATTAACCTCCTACTTAATCTAGATGAGCAAGCAAGAATGAAGGGGTTATTTTTAGATTTAAAAACGAAATGTGAAGTTCAATGAATGCACCCACAAGAAGAATGCAAAAAGGAGAAAAATAGGGAACCAAAAGAAGAATACCTAGATAATTCTATTTCATTTTTATTTATTTTTTATGTTTATTTTAGCAAGCACATTCTTGATCTAGAAAAGCAAACCACCATGTATGCAAGCAAGTGCAGCTCCCACATATGAGGTTAATGGAAATAAAGAAATGGAATATGAATAAAGTGAAAATGAAATGAAAGAAGATAAAGGAATCACCAAGGAGGAAGGGTGGGTCCCACCGGGTTTGCCGAATGTTCTACGATATTCCTCGCTCATGCTACAAGTTAATTCAAAATTGATGTAAGAAATTGAGGAACTAAATAATATGGGAGGGTTTAAGGCCACCTAATGATGCAGATGATGATGGTGATGATGAAAGTATAAGCACAAAAGAAACTCTCCACTACAAGCTTGATGACCTATGTAAAAAAGAAAAAAAAAGAAGTTGACAAAAATATATTAGTAAGATAGGATGGTGGGTTCTTTAGATAAGGTCGGTTTAGGGAAAGCGACAACTTCCTAGGATGGATGTCAACACATGTTTGGATAAAATGATGTACAAGAAAATATAGATGAAGGAAGAAACTAAAAATATGAAATCAATATGTGATATGCTAGCGATACTGAAATGATGATATGATAATGGAAAATAGTTTTTAAAAAACAAACCTCAATAGTTTGATGATGATCCAGTTCTGAATGGTATGGTCGACAAAAATCGGTGCAGAGATAATTGAAGGATAAAAAATAATGGAGCTAAATCTGATACAGAGATTCTCGATATGATGTAGGAATAATGGTGGATAGAAATGATGCAACCGGAGGCAGATCTGATATAGGAGTTGATAGGTTAATGGCGACCGGAGTGTGTCGATGGTGACTAGGGAAGAGATGACCAGATTAGGGATGATAAACAACTAGGTGATTGCAAATGAGTGATATAAACATAGGATAGGCTTTGAACTAGAATTAGATGTTGTTACAAACAAAGAGCAAGGTCAATACAAGGTGGGTTGATGGTGATCAGGATGGGTCGATGGTGACTAGATCGGGGCTTAAGATTTAACTAGTTGAATGGATGGGGAGATGGGTATGTCAAGGATCAAAGACTACTAAATGGATGGACAAAGCTCCCGAGGTACCTATAGACCTACAAACAAAGTAAACAAGAAAGAAAGAGATTTATAATGAAATTTAAAACACGTGAAGCTTTAATGATAACATTTCAAGAGTTTGAAGGTTGATTCCAGTTGGTGACAGTAGCTCCACAGAAGAGGAAGGAGGAAGCAAGCACAAAAGGATACCTAATAATGAAATTTTTCTAGCCATTTGAAACGAGGGGTGGTGATGAATTTATAGTGTCAACGGTGACCCACATGAGTCATCGGCGCCTTGAGTAGATTTCTAATCAAGCGAGATTTGATTTTAAGGTATTGAGGTGTTATAACGAATAAAATGGAGGTGGTGGGATAATTTAGGGCTATAGAGCTATGCCGAGAGAAATTAGTGGGAGATAGGTGAGAAAAATAGGTGCGTAAAATGGTGGGGAATAAATAATGAGATAATAATAATATTAATGTGGAAATTGTGTGGGGTGATTAAAAATAAATGGGCACTTAGATGGGATTAGGAATAATGAAGGGGTTAAATAATAATGGGTTTAGAATGAGATGAAAATAAGAGTTAAGAGGGATAATGGGGGGATATGCATTTAGGAATTTTACGAGAGGGACGAATGTGGGAGATTATAGTAAAAGAGGAGTGAATGCGGGATAATGGGACAACGTGTCAAAAAGTGGTGTCTACACATAGCATGCAAACCTGATATGAGGGTATTCAAACTATAAAAGAAAAATAAATGACTTTAAAACATTAAAACACTGTCTAAACTAGATATACATATTCATTCTTCATTCAACATATGCAAACCAGAGTGTAATTATGAATTAAACTTATACCTATTTCCTTCATGTAAAAACCCATACCCTGATAATAAAACACAATCAAGTTCATAAACTCCTATTTTCACATAAATACGTGTACCCATTAATGCAAGATAACATTTAAGTTCATAAGTAAGTGCATAATATAACATGTAATCTAAATAAAAAAAACCATCTCAAAATGCTTTTGATATAAAAATAAACACACAAACACCTAGATCATTTATAATAGAATATAAACATTCTCGCCATGAAAACCAAACTTATAAAACACCTCAAATGTCATTAACAAAATATAATCATTATGATATAGAGTATGAGGGAGAAGCTCATGCATATAACGCTCACGTTTATGCTCAACTCCTCTCCCTTTCTCCTATAATATTCTCCAAAAATAAAACATAACAATGCATTCATCCCCATATTCATTTTCGAAACAAAATTTCTCTATATCCATATCTAGTATTGCAATCATGGCCACAAAATATACACAGTGAAATAAATTCTACTACTTGAAAACCCCCAAAAACAACTCAACAGAACAAAACAAGAAAATGATTAAAGAGAGGAGTAATACAATTAATTTTAGGGTTGGTTTATCGGGAAGCTAACCATTCCCAAGGATTTAGGCATGTATTTAATTTCAATTAAACTCATAACCCTTTAATACAACTTTCACATGCCACGTACTCCTCTTAACTTATCTTCACATTAAACAAACATGGCTCATATAACACTTTCCTAGCATTTTTTCCATGTCACTAATGCTCCCTTCTTAATGTGCCATGAGAGTTATTCAATATTAATATATATGCCACAAAAATCCAAGTAAGGATTATTACTTTATACAAAAGATAACAACATTTAATATATATACCATGAACTTAAAAAAACATTATTACATTTCACCTAAGTAACTATGCAACGAAGGCCAAAAAAAACTTTTTAATATTTAGTACTCTTCCGAATTAGGAGAGCATTAAGAGTAGAAAAGTCAGGAATATCATGTTTAGTTTGATGTTTTGAATTTAAAATGGAAATGAAGTTTCCAAATATTTCATGGATGTTCATTTGAATAATAAAGTACAACTTGTCTTGAATCAAATTACACTTACATCCATCTAATTGAGATCTAATATCCTTAATTTATGTTAGAAAGCTAACCACTTTTTCATCTTCGATCATGGGAGTTTTCATCAACACAAGAATCAATATTATAATTTTTTAAAGGCATGCAACTTCATGCATTGATTGCAATAGTTTCCAAGCTTTCACAAAACTTTCCTAATTTCGAATGTGTAGTAGAAAGTTAGCTTGCCAGATTCACATTATATTTGACATCACTTCTTGCAATTTCTATTGAAATGCAGATACGTTGTCTATTGTTGCATGTCTACTAGTTGACACCTCCGTATTTATGACAATCCAAAGTTTACATGTAAAGAGTTCCACCTTTAACTATATCTTCTAGATGTTGTAATTTGACTTGTTCAACATCTGTGTCTTGTCAATTCCGAAATAATAAGAACCCATTTTAAATATTTTAAAATCAAATCAAGAGGAAATATGTAGATTATGAAAATTTAATATTCAAATCATTACTCTTCACTTTTCGATTAAAATTAGGTTTTAGAGAAAAAAAAATTGAATAGGGTTTAGTAAAATCCTCATATCGTGCCAAATTTTGGATTTTTATCTTTTTAGTAACTTCCATGGTTACAACAATCGACTACCGACCATTACTCACTATTCACTCTATTGCGGCCATATCACTCGTTCTTCGACTCATCTCATGAATCCGGGTGCCTCCATTCAAGGAGCGGGTTTATGAAGTGATTTCCTCAATTGCACAAACATATTATTACATGTGGGGAGGAGATCTTACCATTCTTTCCTTTGCATCTTGGCCCCACTTGGAAAAAATAACATGATGACGAGAAAAAAAGACTCACCACTACTCAATATTGACTCTGTGTGTGCCACTCAACATTTTTTATGTTCAACATCATTTTTTGTCATATTTATATATAAACTCACATGTGTTAAGTAATTATGCAACGAATCTCAGATGATAGAAATAATATGTATTTTTCCATTGAAAATTCTTCTCCTTTATTTTGGCATTTTACAATTTTCAAACTCTCCCATACGACCTTGAAATTTACCCAAAATTGATGTGGATGATACATTATGGAATTAATGTAATTCTAGATTCCATTTATGTTTCTAGAATTTTTTTAAAATCTTAGATTGTTGTTATTCACTTCACTTAATAACTTTCCCCATGAAGAGGGAAAATCACTAGAATTTATCGATTTTATACATACCATTGTGAAATCCAAGTCATATACTAATTTAATTTAATTTTAATTAAATATATATTACAAAGTAAATACTGTAATAAATGATGTAAAAAAGTTAATATATAATAAGACGCAAGAAATAAATCATGTAAAATTAAGGAGAGATAGGAAGACTTATATAACTTTTAAGCTGATTGGAGATGATCCGACAAGTAAAATAGTGAAACATGTTGCAGAAAATGTTGTTAATACTCATTGGAAATTACGGAATTAAGAAAATTTGTAGGACAAGGGATCCCACGGAGTGTAGAGGGACATGGGTGTTGGTGACTGGATTTGGGCATTGATGTCCATGTAAATGCTCAAGAATTGGTTTTTCTGTTTCACAAGGGATTTGATGTTGATTCTTATCTGTAGTTTGATATTCACTCCTTGATTTCCAAAGGTACCTATAACCTATAAAACAAAATAACTACCTACACATGTCTAAAACCCACATCAAATCTAATAAAAATATGCAGAATGTGGAGTTAGACTGAACCTAGTGGTCATTCAAGGAGTGTACTTATTATTGAGTGCTACACTAAATCTCAGACCTCGTGTAGTTCTAGTGTGTGTGTAGAAAAGGTGCCTTAGGATGCATGTGTGCAAGTTACATAGTGATAGTAGGATAGATCTAGAATGCAACAATTTATAGTATGGGTGGATGGAAGAGAATAGAATTCCCCTCGTATGTAATTTATGCGAAGTGATGCAACCCTTGTCCCTTACATGAGTGCTAGATGGATTCATTTGAAGTACTTTAGTGCCTTAGGATGTAAGCTTAGGTGGTAATAGTAAGTGATTGGTGTTTATTTTTGAGAAGTAACTAAGTATGTAGGATTCTATTTTTTGAATTTCATAATCGACAACTAGAGAGCCAACCCATAAGTGAAAAAGATGGCCAAAAGATAAAATAGACTAAAAAAGAGTGAGTAAAGGTAAGAAATGGTCAAGAGTACCCAATATGGAAAAAACCACACGAGGCATCGGTGTCTTAACTGGGAGCCAGTATCTAAGGCCATAAAAGATAAATCCTTCAATTTGTGTTAGGGTTTTATGGTGTGTAAGACCAATGAGAAAACAAGAGACAAAGAAAAGATGTCGAAGATAATTGTCAACTACTAGTTTTCTTGCTTAGGAATCATGTATACATTAGTATGTTTTTGGACCTAGAAATGTACCCAAGTATGTGATTTTGTGTTTACATTTGCACCCATTTTATGTTGTTGAGTGGACAATCGATAACATAAAGTAGATAGAAGATGTGTATGTTATGATCCTCTAGAGAAGAATGTTGTTGATAGCATACTGAGTGGATAAGTGAAGTGTGGAGTGATTACAAAGTGAATCATGGAGTGATTACAAAGTGAAGCGTGGAGACCAAGATGTTAGGAAATAAGGGATAAAATATGCGAATAATCCCTCATAGAATCGCAATAGTAGAAACTAATATGCAGAAATTATTACAGATCTCAAATAAAATTGTAGAATAAAATAACACAACACAAAGAGACAGTATTTAACGTGGTTCACCCAATTTGGGCTACGTCCACCAAGAATCACTTGCTCAAATTTTATTACAAGCCACTACTCTCTTAATACAATACCCAAATCCATTTGGAGCTATGCTCAACAAACTCTACAGAATTCACACCCGAATTCAAAGCACATCTGCAATGTTCTTCATACATTCTATCATATGCATAAAACCATATAAATAGACAACTGCTTAAGCAGTTTTACAAAACCATGGGTATCAAAACCATGGGAAAAACCCGTCCCATAAACCTATGGGTCAAAAACTCGCCCATATGAGAAAAGCATGTTTCCCGATATTTTGGGTGCATTTTTCGAGGCCAAAAAATTTACGCCTAAATTTATTTTTTCTGGGCTCGCCCTTGACAAGGATACATGAAAAGTGTACAGTACTCTTAGTGTACAGTCTTCAACACTTTCACACATGAAAATAGGCTCCACAACCTAACAATCTCCCACTTGGAGACTAGTTTTCCTCTGAGCAAGCTTCTTAACCCTTCACTAGTTTCTGTGAAGACCAACCAAAGCTGAACACAACTTTAGTTTTTCCCTTGTGACCACCTTGGTCATCATGTCCAGGATTTTTACTGGTATGAATCTTCTCCAACTTCAACTTCTCTTCCTCCAAAGTTGTCCTAATGAAATGGTACCTTAAATGTATATGCTTTGTCCTAGAGTGGAAAGCAGAGTTCTTAGCTAGGTGTATAACACTCTGACTATCACTATGCAGCTTACATTCCTCCTTCTTATGCCCCAACTCCTCAAGCAATTGTTGTAACCAAATCATCTCTTTGCTTGCCTCTGTGGCAGCAACATACTCAACCTCTATGGTTGACAAAGCCACCAACTTCTGTAGTCATGAAATCCAGCTCACTACTGTCCCACCTACAGTGTAAATATAACCTGTCATGCTCCTCTTGCTATCTACATCTCCAACCATGTCTAAATCTACATAACCACGTAAAGTGGTGTCTGATCCACTATAGCACAAAACTATCCCATGGTCCCTCTCAAATACCGAAGGATCCACTTTACTGCTTGCCAATGCTCTTTACCTGGATCACTCATAAATCTACTCACAGCTCCCACTACATGGGCAATATCAGGCCTAGTGCACACCATAGCATACATCAAACTTCCAACTGTTGATGAGTAAGGTACCTTAGACATTTGGTTCCTCTCTTGCTCTGTCTTGGGACACTACTCCTTTGATAACTTGAAATGGCCTGCCAAAGGAGTCCCAACCGGTTTAACATCCTGCATATTAAACCTCTCCAAGACCTTCTTAATGTACTCTTCTGAGATAAATTCAGCTTCCGTTCCTTCCTATCCCAAGATATCCTCATACCAAGGATTTGTTTGGCTGCACCCAAATCCTTCATAACAAAGGATTCACTTAGCTTCTTCTTGAGTACTTTTATTTCTTGCATGTTTTTACCTATAACCAACATGTCATCAACATACAAACACAGGATAATATAACTTCCATCCTCAAATTTCTTTGTATACACACAATGGTCAGAATGACATCTGATATAACCTTGCTCCATCATGAAGCTATCAAACTTCTTATACCATTGACGTGGAGCTTGTTTCAGGCCATACAAGCTCTTCTTCAGTTTGCACACCATCTCCTCTTTACCTTTGACCTTATAGCCCTCTCGGTTCTTCATATATATAGTTCCTCCTCCAAATCACCATGGAGAAATGTAGTCTTTACATCAAGTTGTTCTAAGTGCAAGTCTTCTGCTGCAACTATTCCTAGAACAGTTCTAATAGAAGTCATTTTTACTATAGGAGAAAAAATCTCATCAAAATCTATACCTTTTTTCTGTGCAAACCCCTTGACTACCAACCGGGCCTTGTATCTTTTCTTGCCTCCTTCTTCCTCTTTGATTCTGAACACCCACTTGTTCTATAATGCTCTTTTTCCTTTGGGTAGCTTTACCAAATCCCATGTCTAGTTCTCCATGAGAGCCTGATGCTCCTCATCCATGGCTTGCTCCCACTTCTTCCTGGCATCTACCTGCATTGCTTCATCAAATCTCTCTAGTTCTCCACTATCAGTGAGTAATAAATAATAAAGAGAAGGAGAAAAAAATTCAGGTTCTCTTCTTACCCTAGAAGACCTCCTCAATATAGGAGTTTGGGGTTCTGTTGAGGGGTTCCTGAACTGATTCATGTGTCACTTTCCCATCCGGAAGATCCTCTACCGCTGCATATTCTTTCTTGGATTCTTCCCTGTTTTCCTGCAACTACTGCTTATACATGACTTTCTCATTAAAGACCACATCCCTAGATCGAATGATTTTCTTGTCCTTAATACTCCAACATTTATATCCAAATTCATCACCACCATAACCAATGAAAGTACATTTTTCTGATTTAGCCTCTAGCTTAGTCCTATCATCCTTGTCTATGTGAACAAACACCTCACATCCAAAGACTCTAAGAAATGAATAATCAACTTTCTTACCATACCAAGCCTCCTCAGGTATGCCTCCATCCAAGGCACTTGAGGGTCCTCTGTTTATCAAGTACACAACTGTGCTCACCGCTTTTCCCAAAAAGAAAGAGGCAGTCCTACATGTAACCTCATGCTCCTAGCACGTTCCATTATTGTTCTATTCATCCTTTCTGATACCCCATTCTGCTGCGGAGTTCCTGGAACCATCTTTTACCTACGTGGATTCCATTCTTAGAACAATAATCATCAAATTCATTGCTGCAATACTCCCCTCCATTATCTGACTTGAGACATTTTAGCTTAAGACCTGTTTCATTCTCTACCAAGGCTTTCCATTTAACAAAAGTGTAAAATACATCAGATTTGTTTCTAATACAATAAACCCAAAATTTCCTTGTTGCATCATCAATAAAAGTAACATAATAACTTGAACCCCAAGAGATGATACATGAGCTGGTCCCCACACATCAGAATGCACCAACTCTAACTTACTCTCTTTCCTTGTAGGTCCAACCTTGAGAAACCTTACTCACTTCTTTCCCATATATGCGCAGTCCTCACGAACTCCAAACATGTTTCGTATATCCAGAAAATCCTTCTTTATGATCTCATGCCCTTATGGCTCATATGACCGAGCCTATAGTGCCATAATGTTGTATCTACTTATGAAGCCACAAGATTACAAACATTAGTGCTATAAGTGGTTAAATACAAGGTTCCAACCTTCTTACCTCTTACCACCACAAGAGCACCCTTGGTAACCTTCCAAGAGTCAGCTATAAATATCACAGTACAACCATCACTTCCCAACTGCCCTGCCGATATCAAATTTTGTCTTAATGTAGGCACATGTCTGACATCCTTCAATAGCCAAGTATTCCCATTTTGCATCTTAACCTGAACAGAACCTTTTCTAACTATGCTTTGCAAGGCTCATCATCACCAAGAAAAACATGCCCAAAATCTCCTTAAACATAATCAACAAAATAATGCCTATGTGGAGAAGCATGGAAAGAAGCCCCTGAATCTAAAACCCAAGATTCAGTAATATTGTGCAAAGAAAGAATCAAAGCATCTTGACATACATTACCCGTTGCCACATTTTCCTCCTTGTTTTCTTCCTGTTGTTTCTTCTTATCCCGAAGCTCCCAACAGTCCTTCTTTGCATGCCCAAGCTTTCCACAATTCCAGCATACAATCTTGTTCTTGGATTTTGACCTTGCCCAATCTTTTGATTTTCCACGATTTCCTCTATTCTTCTATCTCCCTCTAGTTTCCACTATCAAAGCATTCCCAAGTAGAATATTCCCAAAGATTTTTTTGTATTTTCCTCACTTAGAATCACCCTACAACATCCTCAAACTTCAACTTCAAGTTAGCTGGAACCGAGTTACTTACTGCCATTACTAGGCTATTCCAACTCTCAGGTAAAGAGCACAGAATTAATAAAGCCCTAACTTCTTCATCAAATTCTATTGTAACCAAAGCTAGCATATTCACAACCATATTGAAATCATTTAAATGATCTGTTACTGAACTATTCTCAGACATCTTCATATTAAACAACTTTTTCATTAAAAATATCTTATTAGAGGTAGAGGGTTTTTCATACAACTTCCCTAATGCATCCATTAGATCTTTTGTAGTCTTTTCCTTTGAAACATTAAATAATACCGAAGATGTAAGACACAGCTGGATCATTCCAAGTGCCTTCCGATCTAACAAATCCCATTCCACATCTTTCATACTTGAGGGTTTGTTCACCTTCTCGATAATGAGAGTATAAAGATCCTTCTAATAAAGGTAATCTTCCATCTGCATCTTCCAAAGACTGAAATTCTTCCCATTGAATTTATCAACCCTAGATCTTCCATCATCTATCATAGCTCCCACTCAAGCTAAAAAAATTTCCTTGTGATTCAACACTTTAGCAAACCAAACCAGGCTCTGATACCAATTGTTAGGAAATAAGGGATAAAATATATGGAATAATCCCTCATAGAATCGCAATAGTAGAAACTAATATGCAGAAATTATTACAGATCTCAAATAAAATTACAAAATAAAATAACACAACACAAAGAGATAGTATTTAACGTGGTTCACCCAATTTGGGCTACGTCCACCAAGAATCACTTGCTTAGATTTTATTACAAGCCACCGCTCTCTTAATACAATACCCAGATCCATTTGGAGCTATGCTCAACAAACTCTAAAATTCACAGCCGAATTCAAAGCACATCTGCAATGTTCTTCATACATTCTATCATATGCATAAAACCATATAAATAGACAACTGCTTAAGCAGTTTTACAAAACCATGGGCAAAAACCATGGGCAAAACCCATCCATAAACCTATGGGTCAAAAAACTCTCGCCATATGAGAAAATCATGTTTCCCGATATTTCAAGTGCATTTTTTCAAGGCCAAAAAAATTTATGCCTAAATTTTTTTTTTTTTAGGGCTGCGCCCCAACCCCAAAGTGAGGATACATGAAAACTATACAGGACTCTTAGTGTACAGGTCTTCAACACTCTCACACATCAAAATAGGCTCCACAACCTAACACAGAAAGGGAAGTGGACGCTAGGGGTGAAGCATATGTGTCGTAGAATGTTGTTATAACTTGTGTGAGTTGATTCTTATAAGGACAGAGACTGCGAAAGAAGAGCAAGAAAGTAGTCAAAGTTTGGTATATGATAAATAAGAGAAATATGTGTATAGCTTTATAAGTATGTAAAGAGTGTAAAAGTGTGTAAAAAGGAAAGTGTGCACCTAATATGTAAAAGAGTAAAAGATAAAAAAGTGTTGTATTGTTTTGCGATTGCTAATTTGAATCTTTGAAGGTGAGGTTTTGGGAGATCTCGTGCCAAGAGAGTTTTGTGGGTGATGTTATGCCAGTGTAAGTTTTGGGAGATCCCATGCCAAAATTGAGTTTTTAGGGTGATCTCACGCCAAAGAGAAAGTGTTGGGAAGAGAGGTTTGGTTTTACTCTCCTTCCATGACTCTTCCCAATAAGAACCACCGCATAATTATTTGTCCTGATTTGTTCCAATTACTTCCTAATTGTTCCAATTTTCTTGATTGTAGGAGATATAATGCATTATGTTCATGAAGGTCAATGCTTGTTACTCTATAAATTCTCTGTAAACTATACAATATTGTGTTGTGATGAGAAATTAACTATATCTCCGCTAAGACATTAGCGCCTAGGGGAGGACATGAGCACCCAGATGCTAGTGTCTAGTTCTAGGCAATTTGGTATCTACTCTATATGGGAGGGCCAAGTCTATTTCTAGACCATTATGTGACTGTATTCCTATGTTTTTTTATACTGTGGTGGTATGAACTATACCTATAAACTAATGTAGGGTGATTTATTCACCAAATTTATTTCCCCCTCATTTGGGATGCATGCAAAAACTATAGGGAATATGACCCAAAGGAGAGGAAATGATGTTTATCTGAAGTGGATATGTGTAGGTGTATAGGGATATGCTTGGTAGAAACCAAGGCACATGACAACAAGAGAGGTTAGTAAAAACTGTTAGTATAAAAGATATCATGCAAGAGAAGACAATGTAACAAGAAAGTAGTAAGACAAGATGGAATGTGAAAAGTGGGTTTCAAACATGGGACATCATTCATAATGTCATAAGACAATCAAGGTGGAAGCAGACAAAATGTTACAATGATCACACCAGACATAGGGTATAGCCCACAAACAAAAGCATATAATAGCAAACAAGATCAAGAAAATGAATCAGATAACCATGGTGGCATATAGTCCTGCAAAGAAAATGCTACACATGAAGCACCCATTAGCATGTTAGGAAGATAAATAGTATGTAAAAGCATGTATATATCAATGAAAAGTAAATTAACTAAAATGAGTAGTGAATGATGTAGCAATAGAACTTGACGTGTGTAGAGTGTGGGAGTAGTAAAATTATATGCCTCTAGTAGCCTCGGTGGTAATAAAAAAATGTACAAAGTGTTGAGCATCATTGTAGCATGTAAAAAATTGTAAGAGATCTACATTCACCTAAAAAGACCAAGTGATCGTGCATGTGTATATATAGAAAGATGATGATATAATAATAATCCATCTAGATAATTTAATTCAATTTGAATTAAATTTATGTTACTGAGTCACTATTGAAATGAATAATATATAAATTTTGAAATATAAAAATGACAAAAATGAGCTAAGATTTAAAATATCAAACCCTAAGCAAAGAAGAAGGAGAAAAAACACAATAGGTTTCTCGCAACGCAACTGAAATGATCTAAGCGAGGAGAAGTGATGAAAAAATGCAAGGAACATCGTAACCAACCTTTGTAAATTTTATAATTCACAAACAAGGCCGGACAAGTGTGCCCATAGTAGGCCAAGGACACATGGGGCATTGGTGACTAGATCTAGATGGCCATGACTATACAAAATATCTGGAACTGATCTCTGATGCATCATAAGGTTGTCATAAATTGTTCCTTATGGATCTCCTTATATTCATGCTGGATCACCGAAGGTACACATGTCTCTGCAAAAGAAAATTTCACCAACACAAACCCACAAACCACATCAAACCTAAAAAGAAAGATGAAAATGTAGAGTCAAACCGACCCCAATGGTCACTCCAAGAGTGAAATTACAAATGATTGTTGCACTACATCTCAGAATCCATGTAATTCTTATGAGTGTGTGTAGAAATTGTGCCCTAGGATGCCTTTGGGTAAATGCACTTAATAGTGGGTGGTAGCTAGAATGTAGTAATGTAGTAGAATGTGTGGATAGAATAGAATGAATATCCCCTTCCTATATTGTGTATGCAAGGTTGTTGCAGCTCTTTTCCCTTAAATGGATGCTAGATGGATGTTTTAGAGTTCTTTAGGTTCCTTTTGGATGCAAGCTTAGGTGATAGTAGTAATTCTTATTGCTTGGTCCTTCATTTTGAACAGATAACTATGTATTTATATGACTCCTTATTTGAATTTTGTAATTTAAAATTTAAACTCCAAACCATAAGTGAAAAATATGCCCAAAAGATAAAAGAGACCCAAAATAAGCGACAAAGGTGAAAAAGGGTCAAGGGCAGACAAAGGGGACTAGGGAACTTAGATGCTTCTATCGTGGCTAGGTGCTAGTGTCTTAATTCATAAAAGATAAATCAATAAAATTTTGACTGGGCTATAGGGCGTGTAAGACCAATTGGATAACAAGAGAGATAAAGAAAAGAGGCCCAAGATAATTTTCAATTACTCGTTTTCTTCCTTAGAAATCATATGAATGTTAGTATGTTTTTAAGACCTAGAAATGTACCCAAATGTGTGATTTGTGTTTACATTTTCCCCCACTTTATGTTGTTGAGTGAATACTTGATAACATAAAGTAGATAAGAGATGTGTACCTCATGATCCCAGTAGAGCATGCAATGAATAACATGCGAAGTGGATAAGTGAAGCATGGAAACTAGGAAAGGAAAGTAACCCTAGGGGTGAAGTGTGTGTGTTGCATTGTACCTCTTGTTGTAGTTTGTGATATCTATTTCTTGTAAGGACAGACCTACAAAAATAAGAGCAAGAATGTAGTCAAAGTAATGTATCTGATAAATTAGAGAATAATGTGCATAAGTATGTAAAAGTGTGGAAACAAAAGTGTGCACCTAATGTAAAAGAGTGTAAAAAGGTATAAACATGTCCTAAAATGTTGTGTAGAGTGATTGTTATGGGAGATCTCATGCCGAGTGCAAATTTTTTGGGTGATCTCATGCCAAGTGTGATTTTTTTTAGTGATCTCATGCCAAATAGGAGTCTTTGGATGATATCATGCCAATGAGAAAATGTTGTGGAAAGAGATCTAGTGTTACTCTCCTTTCATGACTCTTCCCGATAAGCACCGCTATATATGGTGTGTCCTTGTTGTCCCGAATTAGTTCCGAATGTATTGATTTTTCTGATTAAAATGGATTGTAGGATATTACATTCATTATGTTGCTAGAGTAATGTTCCTATAACTCGTAAAACTACTCTAAAGGCTTATGTTATTTGTGTTGATTTGATAAGATGATTATATGTGCCTCGAGGAAATTAGTTCTCATGGAAGTACATAGGTGCTTAGGCACTATTTTCTGATGTTAGGTACTGGTATTTATGTTGTACTAAGGACCCAAGTCAGATTCTAAGTTTTTATATGACTGTGTACCTGCGTTGATTCTGTAATTTTTTGTGTTGTACTATAGCTCTGAGCTATTATAGGGGTGAGTTGTTTGCCCAATGTATGCCCACCTCAATTGGGGTGTATGTGATGAATGTAGGAGTGTACATCCCAAAAGAGAGGACCTAATTCTATGTTGTATTGTATCCCTATAGGGGTAGGGGATGTGCATGGTAGAAACCAAGGCACATGCAAACAAAGTGGCTAGAAACCTATGTTAGTAGAAAAAGTAAGAAACATACAATAGAAGAAAATGTAATCAAGAAAGTGTGCAAACAAAGTGAACTACAAAAAATTTGTTTCAAACATGGGACATCGCTTATAATGTCTGTCGACACTAAAATTTTCCTCCGTAATTTCTATTTCATTAATGTATGTATTAGGAATAGGATGTTGTTAAGTATAATTAGTAGTAGCGTCTGATAGAAGATAACGGTGTTGCTGGTACAATGCCGTCAATAATGTATAGTATGGTAATAGTCAAAAGTACAATAGGAATGTTGTGGTAAAAAGTAAATATTTGTCGTAAGTGGTCTAGTAATGTTAAAATGTCAAAGTTAGGGTAAGTAGAGAAGTAGGGTCTACATGATTAGGAATTAGAAATATTATATTGGTAATAAGGACAAGGAGTGAGGTCATAAATATTTTGTGTATTTTATTTGTAAAAAGTCCTAAAAATGTGGAACCCATGTGAAATGATAAGGTTTATCTTATCTTAAAAGATAAGCTTACATGTACATATAAGAGTTAAGGTATGGAATATGATTCGTCAAAGTAGATTTTTATCCTATCTTAGAGATAAGATGGATAAGCTTGGAAGTTCTATAAATAGAGAGCCACCACCTCATTTAGCATAGAAAGAAGTAGTGAGAAATATTGTATGAGTAAGTGTATAAAGGAAGCCATCATTTTGAAGGTGTGTTAAAGAAGTTGTTAAGAGGTGTAATTGTGAAGTTTCTCCCATAGTTATGGTTGGAAGGCAAGTGAAGTCAATAACACTTGAAGTACCTCATGGGTGAGATTGTAATAATTTCATGTTGATATTATAATTTACACTTATATTTCAGATTTATCATCATTCCTTCTTATCATAGTCTATGGTATTCTTGTGTTATGTTTGTTGTTGTGTTTCCAAATTACATCCACCAAACTAAAAGTTGTGCATTAGTAAATAATCATAGCACGAGGAGTTCCCGGTGAAGAATTATCATAGTGCTCGGATTGGTGATGACATTTTGGTTCCGTTGCTGAGACCATTCCTCATTGGTGGATTTTTGGAGAGATATTCCCACTTAGTCAAAAAACATTTGGAGGGTAACCTTGTTTTTACTGGTGCATAATAGTTACCATGGTAAAGTCACTTTTTACCATGAATAGTATTTACCGCAGTAAAGTCACTTTTTACTATGAATAGTTTTACCACAGTAAAGTCAGTTTTTACCACAGTAAGTCAAGTTTTACCATAGTTTACCATGGTAATTTCTATTTTCTATTATAGTGATTCTAATTATTTGTGCACATAAGTCTTGTTGATTATACTTGTGGGTTGGTATTTCATTGTGGTTACTTTTGAAAATGGGGAAGATTCCTATTTTTTCAGCCCAATCTAATGAAGATGCTTCCTCTTTCATTCAAGAGTTTAAACGATCTTGTATTTGTAATGGCCTTATAAGAAGGGAAAAATGGACTAAATTTTTCCTACCTTTTTGGATGGTTTAGCCCTTAGGTGGTTTGAAACACTAGGTGCTAATGTGAAAAACTCATGAGATTTATTAACTGAAAGTTTTCTTGAAGAATTTGGTGAACAACAGAAATATGCAGATCTCATGATCGATATCAAAAAGCTATCCCAAGGAGAGAAGGAGAAGATAAGGGATTATCATGCTTGTGTTCTAGAGCTAAGGAGGAAGCTCAATGCCTAGATCTGGAAGGAAGGATTAGTGGATGGGTTAATGAATGGCGTGGATAATCTCCTCTGTAAGCACTTCATTCTTGGGATGAAGCTAGAGATTAGAAAATGAGTGAAGTATGACTGCCCAGCTACCATTGAATAGGAAAAGGAGATTGCAAGAAGGCAAGAAGAAAGCATGGAAGAGGAGCCCAAAGAAATTGTTGCTAAAGTAGAGCCTACACCAGCACCTTTGGTCCAGAATCCAAAACCACTTTTGGTGAGCACAAATCTTTCTCCGAGTACATATACTGAGTATGAAGATCTTCTTAGGAAGATGGGCCCATTAAATATTAATCTTCTTTAAGGAAAAGAATTTAGTTCTCAGGGAGGAGATAGAGGTCCAAAAAGAAATATTTCTGAAGTTATATGTTATGGTTGTCATAAAAGGGTCATTATAAGTATAATTGTCTAGATAGAGATTCTACATTCGATATAAGAGATAATGATAAAGGAAAAGCACTGTGAATTCTTTTGACGTAGTAGATAAGAGCATAAATAATGAAGTAGATGTGTTTGTAACAAAAAGAAAGAAAGAAAAAGATAACCAAGATGGAAATGATCCTAAGAAGATGAAAGGAGAAACTAGTAAAAACATAGGATAAGAAATTTGGGTGTGTAGGATTTTTGATTTCACGGGGACAAGGACCATACTCCATCTTAGAAGATCTGTCCACAAGGCCTGTAAATATTACATATGGTCAACTCTTGGCTATGTCTTCTGAGAAGAGGCGGGAGCTGTGAAGTGGACTCAATTCTCGATGAAGGAAGGAGGTTGAGGTCCCTATTTTGGAGGTAGAGGTGGATCCCTACACTCCACAAGCTGAGGTATTATGTAATGGTATTTCAATTCATGATGTCTTAGTTGATGGAGGTGCTGCAGTTAATGTAATGACCGAATTTGTAATGAATATGTTGGGTTTAAAAATTAATCACCCCTCAACACTTATGTTAAGGTCATTAAATAAGGGAAAAACTAAACCAAAAGGTGTTGTTTCAAATGTGGCAATATCTATTATGGGTGTTGTATGTGTGGTAGACTTTCAGGTGATGAAAAATGGTACTGTTGCGTACCCAATGTTGTTGGAAAGACCATGGCTAAGGATATTTCATGTAAGAAACTACTAGGAATGAAGGCTTCATGACACTTGGACATGGTAGAGAGAGGATGAAGATAAATGTGATCCCTCAATATCATAAGACAAAACCTGTGGATTCAAGTGATGAAACTGATGATTGGACATCCTCTGATTACTCTAGTACCAGTGAAGTGGACACAGAAGATGAATAAAGTGAGGTTGATGTTTCAGTCATGGATATCCTTCCGGTCACACCAACCCATGAACCCATAAAATTATCTGAAGAAGAAATTGATGATCGTATCCAAAAATAAAGATTGGCAATGATGTGATGGAGAGTGAGAAGGAATCCTACCTCCATCTCTTTTGAAGGTGCATACACCTATTCACTTTTGATTATAATGAACTCCATCAAGTAAGTTGGGTAGAACATTCTATTGAGCTAGTAGATGGTGCTAAGCTCATAAAGTAAATGCCATATAGAATGAATCCTAATTTTTCCAAGACTATAAAAGAAGAAATAGATAAGTTGTTTGATGTAAGATTCATATTTGCTATAGAGAATTCAGAATGGGTTTCTCCCATTGTGATCTCAATAAAAAAGAATGGAAAGCTACGCATTTGTGTTGATTATAGGAAGCTCAATAAGGCAACAAAGAAGGATCATTACCCTCTTCCATTCTCAGATCAGATCTTGGACGAAGTAGCTAGCTAGGAGTGTTATAGTTTTGCTAATGGATATAGCGGATACAACCAAGTTTGTATAGCGGAGAAAGATCAGTTGAAGAGCACATTCACCACTCCTTGGGGAATGTTTTCTTATAGAGTTATGCCTTTTGGGTTGTGTAATGCTCTAGCAACATTCCAAAATTTGATGAATAGGGTGTTTGAACCCTAAATTGGGAACTTCATCAGAGTTTTTATGGATGATTTTTACATCTATGGGAGTAAGATAGACCACCTGCACTAGATGGAGATATCATTTCAAAGGTTATATGAAACACAAGCCTCACTAAACCCTACAAATTGTGTCTTTGGATGTTCTAAAGGTGTTTTGTTAGGGCATGTTGTATCCAGAGATGGTATTAGTACTGATATTGATAAAGTTTAAAAAATTAAAGAGTTACCATTTCCTATGAATAGAAGTAAGTTGAGATCATTTTTACGCCATGTGGGTTACTATAGAAGGTTCATCAAGAACTTCTCAAAGATTACACAGCCACTAACCCAGATTCTTGAAGAAGGATGTTACTTATGAACCAGGAAATAAGGTGCATGAAGCTTTTGAACAACTGAAGGAAGCCCTAGTGTCTTCACTTGTTTTAAAGAATCTAGATTGGAGCAAGTCATTCATTGTGTATATTGATGCTTCAGATGCAACACTAGGTAGTAATCTGAGCCAAAAGGATGAAAATTGGAATGATCATCTAGTTTACTTTGGGAGTAGAAAAATAAGAAGTCTTGAGGTAAATTATATTGTAACTGAAAAAGAGGCTCTAGCTATCATTTTTGATATAAAAAAGTTTAGAAATTACTTGCTAGGGTAGAAATTTATAGTTGTAACAGATCATCAGACTCTAAAATATATTATAAATAAGCCTAACCCATCAGGGAGGATAGCAATATGGATAATTTTTCTACAATAATTTGAGTTTGATATTATAGATAGGCTAGGAAAGAAGCATGTCAATGCAAATGCACTCTCTCGAGCCTATGATGGTTTAGGTTCATCTTGTGATGATGATGATTTCCTAGATGCAACATTGTTATCCCTTGACACAATCCCTAGTGAATACATAGATATTTGGAATTATCTGAATGAATTCAAGTTTCCTGATGGTGCCAATATAAAGACTAAGAGGAAGATTACTCAAGTCGATCGTCCATATTCTCTATTCTACATGGAGTATTATTTCGAATAGGACCTGATGGAAAGTACAAGAGGGCAGTTGGATGATCAAGGAAGGAGCTGATAGAAGAATTCCACAATGGTACATGTGAAGGACACTTCTCTAGACAACTTACAACAAGAAGGATCTTAGATGTAGGTTATCACTGGCCCACTCTTTTTAGAGATTGTTATAATTATTGTAAGACATGTGATATTTGTCAAACACATAAGTAACCGTAAGACTTCATCAACTCCATTATGCCCTATTCTTCCATTTGGTCCCTTTGAAAAGTGGGGAATAGACATTGTAGGTCCACTTCCAACTACACCACTCCAAAATAATTATATTGTAGTTGCCATAGATTATTTAACCAAATGGGTTGAAGCTAGGCCATTGAAAACAACTTCCATGGATGAAGTGGCAAGGTTCATATATGAACGCATTGTCACCAAATTTGGTTGTCCATTAGAAATTGTAATAGATCAAGGAAGCCACTTCATTAATGAGGTAGTAGAAGCCCTAGTCAATAAGTTTTCTATTAAGCACAAGAAGGTAACAACATACAAGCCAAGCATAAATGGACAGGTGGAACAAACACATTTTGTGTTGTGTCAAATTCTAGCAAAAGATGTAGCCTTGCGGTACATAAGTGGGATAAAAGGATTCATGTAGCATTGTGGGCATATAGGGCAACATCAAAGTCAACAACAGGATACTCCCCATTTCAGTTGGCTTATGGCATTGATCCAGTTCTTTCTATTGAGTTTGATATTCCCACTGTGAGAGTTATGAAAAATGAAAGGATGGATGAAAGTGATTTAGTAAAAGAAAGGTTGGTACATCTTCATTTGCTAGAGGAAATCAGGGAAATAGTGAAGGATACAAGCTATAAGAAGAAAATGAAGTAGAAGGAATACTTTGATCAAAAGATCTGTTGGTCTCCATTTCATGTGAATGACTTGGTTCTAGTATATGATTCTAGATACAAAAAAGAAGACGTAGAAAAATTTCTTCCAAAATGGATGGGGCCCTACAAAATAGCAGTTGTGCATGAAAATGGTACATATCGACTGGAGGAATTGGATGGCACTCCCATTACGAAATGGGTCAACCACAACAAGTTAAATATTTTCCAAGCACTAGAATAGTCTACTCCGAGGATGGAGTAGAATCTAGGAAGGGGGAAGATGTCGACACTAAAATTTTCCTCCGTAATTTCTATTTCATTAATGTATGTATTAGGAATAGGATGTTGTTAAGTATAATTAGTAGTAGCGTCCGATAGAAGATAACGGCGCTGCTGATGATGCCACCAATAATGTATAGTATGGTAATAGTCAAAAGTACAATAGGAATGTTGTGGTAAAAAGTAAATATTTGTTGTAAGTGGTCCGGTAATGTTAAAATGTCAAAGTTAGGGTAAGTAGAGAAGTAGGGTCTACATGATTAGGAATTAGAAATATTATATTGGTAATAAGGACAAGGAGTGAGGTCATAAATATTTTGTGTATTTTATTTGTAAAAAGTCTAAAAATGTGGAACCCATGTGAAATGATAAGGTTTATCTTATCTTAAAAGATAAGCTTACATGTACAGATAAGAGTTAAGGTATGGAATATGATTCGTTAGAGTAGATTTCTTATCCTATCTTAGAGATAAGATGGATAAGCCTAGAAGTTCTATAAATAGAGAGGCCACCCCCCTCATTTAGCATAGAAGAAAGTAGTGAGAAATATTGTATGAGTAAGTGTGTAAAGGAAGCCATCATTTTGAAGGTGTGTTAAAGAAGCCATTAAGAGGTGTAATAGTGAAATTTCTCCCATAGTTATGGTTGGAAGGCAAAGTGAAGTTAGTAACACTTGAAGTACCTCATGGGTGAGATTGTAACAATTTCATGTTGATATTATAATTTACACTTATATTTCAGATTTATCATCATTCCTTCTTATCATAGTCTATGGTATTCTTGTGTTATGTTTGTTTTTGTGTTTCTAGATTACATCCACCAAACTAAAAGTTGTGCATTAGTAAATAATCATAGCACGAAGAGTTTTGATGAAGAATTATCATAGTGTTGGATTGGCGATGACATTTCATAAGACAATCGAGGGATAAGGCGTCCAAAAGCATATAAAGCATACAAGACATAGGGCATAGCCCAAAACAATAATATACAATAACAAATAATGGCAAGTAAAATATATCGGAAAACCATGGTGGCATATAATTTTGCAAGGAAAATTCTGCACATGAAGCACCTATAAACATGTTAAAAAGATAAAAAGTATGTCAAAGCATGTATGTACCAATGGAAATTAGTGTGATAGTAAATAGAATTAGTAAATGATGATATAATAATGCCGTAATATGTGAAAGTAGTAAAATGTAGATGCCCCAAGATCCTCGGTGGGAATGGAAAAGGATACGATTAAGCATCATTGCAACGTGTGAAAATATGTATGAAATCTGCATTTACTCTAAAATACCAAGTGGACGTGCATGTGTGTATATAGAAATATAATGACATACTTGAATATTTGAGTAGCAGACAATAGTAAGTGTAACCAAGATATGCAAATGCAGTGTATGAGTCTGTAAGATGGTATGTATTGTGTTAATGTGATAAGAGCAATGTGCCCCCATGGATGTGTATGAGATGAGGTCCATTTATAAAAGACCCCTCAATAATCAAGAATGAACCATAGAACAACAATATGTCATTGAGGAATGGTTTGAAAACATGTGTTAGAAAGATAGATCATGAAGCATAGAGCATGAAGAGTGAATGTGGTGAGGTTCATTTCAAATTTATACCCTCAGTAGTCGAGTATGATCTATGGAACTAGAGTGTGTCATAGGGTAATCACGATATACTACATGTATCAATGGGATTTGATAGGATGTAAAATTTATGAGGAACGAAGCACAAAGTGGTAGTAGACATTAAATAAAATTGATAGTGATGGGAAATGGGGAAGTAATCGTGATTCCCAAGTGTGTGATGGATATCTACGTGGGGATATGAGAAGGACCATGCCATGGTGGTAGTGTTTGAAATGTGGTCTGACCATCAATGCAAGGATTAACTTGTCTGATAAAAAGAATTGGATACATAATTAAAGCGGGTTTTATAGGGATCTTGAATGGTGGTCTCTTAGTTGGGATTGATAATGTCATAGAATACTTGAGAGGAGGAGGGGATAAAATAATTTTTAGAGTAGGTTTTATAGTTAGAATTGGTAATGGTGTAGATGACTTAGTAGGAGGAGATAATGGGGTAGATAGTTTTGAATATGGTCTAACATTGGGTTGGATAAGTGGAACTTGACTGACCAAAGGAGGAACATTAGTAATGATGGAATGATTCTCATTAGAGATGGAAGGACTAGATTTAGGAGCCATTAGGGATTTATCAATTGGAAATGTAGCAGGATGTTGTGAAGTGAATGAAATAAAACCTTGACACTCAATGTGATTAATTCTTCATTTTTCTTCATTTTAAAGGATAGAAATCATTTTCATGATTTCCATTAACTCAATGATAATTGTAAAAGGGTAGACCTTGGTATTTTGAATCCGATAAGGAGGGTAGAAATTAGTAGATGACAAGTTGATAAATTGGTGATTGAGGAGCTCAGGAAGAATACCATGTTTTTTAACATTTGAATCAAACTTGAGAGGTATTGGTAGTGGTATGAATTGGGGTTCACTTATATGAGCACATGTAGAATACATATAAGTAGAATGAGAAGCATCCTTGAGATGTTGGATTTCTACTTTAAGAGATGTAATCGGTGTTTCCATAGATTGAATTTTGTCTTGAAATAAATAATGTAAAGCTTGAATTGACTCTAAAATAGGTTGATTGGATAGAGGATTAGGACTGATAAAGTCATCAGATAGATGATCAAAAATGACACTAACTTGAGTGGGTGGCATGTCACAAGGGAGGTAAATATCATCTGGAGAATTTTTGGATAACAACTTTCCAAGGTGGGTACATTTGAATTAATTCATACAAAGAGATTTGAAGAAGTTAAGGACCCATGAAAGAAGATCAGATAGAATATGAAAAATGAGGATCCAATTGTATGATCATGAGTAGGGTTCACTAAATTATTTAATTTAATTTGAATTAAATATATATTGTAGAGTCACTACTGAAAAAAATAATGTATAAATTTTGAACTATAGAAATGACACAAGCAAGCTAAGATTTAAAATATGAAATCCTAAGAAAAGAAGAAGAAGAAAGAATTTTTTTGGTTTTCACGTAATCTGGAAATAATATAGTCAAGGAGAAGTGATGAAAAGAATTCAAGAAGTTTCATAATCAACCTCTGTAAATTCTATAGTTCATGAAAAAATGATGGACAAGGGTGCCCACAGTAGGACAGGGGCACATGGGGCACTGGTGATAGATTTGGGCACTTGTGAATTTTCTAATGCTCTATAACTTATGTCTAATGTGTCACATGGTGTCGTAGTTGTTCCCTATTGATTTCCTAATATTTACACTTGGATAACCAAAGGTAACTGTAACCTACAAAAGAAGAGTTCACATGCATAATCCCACAAAACACATGAGACTTAAAAATAAAGATGTAAAATGGGGAGTATGACTAACCCCGAAGTTCACCCAGAGAGTGAACTTACAACCAAGAACTGCACTACATATCATACTCCATGTAGTTCTTGTGAGTGTTTTTATAAACTATGCCCTAGGATGCCCTTATGAAAGTGCACTTGATAGTGGGTTGTAGTTAGAATGTAGCAATGTAGTAGAATGTGTGGATGGAATAGAATGAAATTCTCTTTCCTATGTTGATCATGTAGAGTTGTTGCATCCCTTATTACCTAAATGGATACGTTAGATTGCTTTAGGTACCTTTTAGATGCAAACTTGGGTGATATTAGTAATTCTTAGTGATTGTTACTTCATTTTAAACACATAACTATGTATTTATATGATTCCCTTGTTTTAATTTTGTAATTGACATCTGGAAGGCCAACCCATAAGTGAAAAAGATGCCTAAAAGATTAAAAAAGACCAAAAAAGAAGCTAGTAAGGTGAAAAAGGGTTAGGGAGCCTGGAGGGGACAAGAGCACTGGGCACTTTTTTCCTAGCTAGGCATTGGTGTTTGAAGCCTTAAGAGATAAATCAGTAAAATTTTGATTGGGCTATAGGGTGTGTAAGACTAACTAGAGAACAAGACACAAAGAAAATATGCCAAATATAGTTTTCAATTACTAGTTTTCTTTCTTATATATCATATGAATACTAGTATGTTTTTTAGGACCTAGAAATGTACCCAAGTGCGTGATTTTGTGTCTACACTAGTATGGAAAACAATGTGTAACATGTAAATAGAATAAGCTATCAAGAGTAAATACAACCGAGATATGCAAATGTTGTGTATGGGTATGATGGTGTTGTATATAAAAATGTGAAGATGATAAGAGTAGTGTAACCCACAGTGGATGTGTGTGAGATGAGATTCATTTATAGAAACTCCCAATAGTCAAGAATGAACAATAGAACAAGAGTGTGTCATCGGGTAATGTGTTGTGTAAAACTAGATGCTAGAAATATGTATCATGAAGAAAAGATTGTGAAGTATAGTTCATTTCAAAATTAGACCCTCAGTAGTCAAGTATGAACCATGGAACTAGAGTATGTCATAGGGTAGTGATGATACAAGGTGTGTATGAAAGGGTGTGAAAGTGGTTAAAAATATTAGACATGATACTAGGAGTGTGAAGTGTAATAGTAGGCACTAGATATAACTAATAAGAATAGAAGAGGGGAAGAAAGTGTGTTGCCGCCAAGATTGTAAGGAATATAAGGCTAACTAACAATAGTGAAGGGTGAGGTCCCTCCACCTGATATGTGAGGACATAAATGCATGTGACAATGCTTTGAGAGCAGCGGTGGTGTGGAGAGTAATTATGTGTAGGTGAAAGAGACATACGTGGTGAAGGAGGTGGTGAACACTTATGTGAAGGGGCTTCCCAAGTGGAGGAATTAAGCCGGTGAGGTGGTATAATATATCGATGAGGATAACAAGGTCATGGTGTAGGTCATGTGTGAATAGGAGAGCTAGGTACAAACATTGGTGTAGATTTAAGAGGAATATGAAGCCTAGATGCTATGACTGGTGTATGAAAATAAAAAAATTGGTTCAGTAGCAATGGTGTGCATGGTGGATCTCCTTTAATAGTAATGACTTTTTATTGTGGATAAATTGTGACATAAATGATTCATGGAAGGGATGGCTTAGGTAGTGTAGAGCCAAGAGAGGTCTAAGATCATGTCACAACCTTTGATTAATGATGCAACAACAAAGGGTACAAGCATAGTAAGGGGCCCAACTATAATAGGAAGCCTGACATAGCCAAAAAATGAGGGAATGGAAATGTGACACTAGATAGTGGAAATTTGATAGCTAGGAGGAGTGCAATGGAGCACACACTGGTAGGAGTTTTTGGATAGATCATAGTATTAATGATGAAGAATGAACCAATATAAGCATTGATATGTAAGGAATCAAAAGAGAATGTAGTGTGATAATCATGATATGAGAATTTAATGATTGGTGATGATGGTGTATCAACAATAGCAATACGGAAATCAAGAGGCCCCAATGAAGGAGGAGGAACAACATGATATGTATGGTTGGAAGAAAAATCACTAGCATGCTTGTCATGCTTGGGTAAAGGGTCATTAAATATTTTTATATTTTTATTATCATTGACCAACTTAAAATTAGATGACTAAGGGAGATCGATTGCATTCTTGTTAATGAGATCTTGAATAATATGTTTGAGTTTTAAAAAATGATCAATAGAGTTCCTAATGTAATAGTGATAGTCACATCATGCATTTTCATCGTAATTGTGGCCATGGGGATGAGAGGGATCGAGATTAAGTAGTGGTGGAAGAGTAATAAGATTACTTTCGATAAGTTGTGGCAATGGAAACCGTGGTGCATAGGGTAATTTGGTAAAATTACGATTTGGAGGTTACAATTGAAGCTTGTCAAATGTAGAAACACAATTAACAGTGGTTTTTTCTTCAGTGGCCTTAGGAGATGGTTTGAAATTAGATTTATCTTAGAATTGATTAGAGGATGAAGCACTATTATGGTATTTCAATTTTCCATAGATAAAATTTTTCCTTTGCACATTTTAAGTGTATGACATGATTGATCAAAGGATGGAGAGGTCTTGAAGACAACAATCTCTTGAAGTGGAGGTAAGAGACTTTAAATAAAAAGAGCTAGGACATTAGTCATATTAGCTAGGTTGTTCTTATAACACAAAATGTAGTTAGCTAGATGCTCCTTAGATCTTTGTTTGATTTGAGAAAGTTGTTCATAGGATATCTTGGTGCCGATATTGATGGAAAAGTGTGCAAGGAAAGCATCGTCTAAGTATGTAAAGGACGTTATTGAGTGAATAGGTAGATCATAGAACCAACGCATGGCGTAATCTTGAAAACTTCTAGGAAATATCTTAGCTAGTAATGTATGGTCATCCACATAGTTAATGCATGCAACATGGAAACATCAAAGATGCTCTTGAGGGTCACTGTGGCCATTAAAGGTGGCCAACTTTGGGGTAATGAAACTAGGAGGAAGTGGGTAAGAAAAAATGGAAGGTGCAAAGGGGTTATGAAAGAGTAATGAGGAATTAAGAGATGAAGAAGAATGTGAAGTAGCTTGTTGTAGTTGACGGATTTGAATTTTCAGATCCTAGTATAAAGAAGCTAGGAAATGAGTTCGTGAAGAGGAACCATGTTGTGTGTTGGAAGTATTGGGGGTAATGAGGGGAGGGGTAGTACTAGGAATGGAAGTAGGAATGTTAACAGGATATGTGGACACCATGACATCTGAGGAGGAACCCACAATAGGGTGAGAGAGGTAGAATCTTGAGCATGTTTAGCAATAAGTAAAGCATTTAGGACATGTGGGATGTTTGTAGGGTGATCACATATGATAGAGTGAAAATTAATAATCTTATCTAGTTTCTCTTGATCAATATTGGTGCCCTCATCATATAATTCTTTACTATTAGAATTTTTTATGTTTCAAGCGTAAATTTGTTGTAATCAAGAAAAGGATTAGAATAGGTATCCATTGATTTAGAGGACCTACATATAGATAGAGGAAGCTCAAGATGTTTGAATGAATAGAAATGACCACTATCAGTGATGGGTATAAAAAGGAAAACTATGGAGGAAAGGAGGGTTTGGCTGATGGGTTCACCAAATGAATCAATTTAATTTAAATTAGATATGTATTAAAAAGTAACTATTGTAATAAATGATTTATAAAATCTAGTACATAGTAAAAAAAACAATAAAGCATGTAAAATGTTAAACCCCAATTGAGAATGAGAGATATGAAGACTTAGCTTATTTCTGAGCCATCCGAAGATGATCTCGAAAAGTAAAGTGAAACATGTTGTAAACAACATTGTTAATGCTCTCTAGAAATTTTGGAATTCATAAATGGTGTCGGATAGGGGTGCCTAGAGGAGGACAGAGGGGCCTGGGCACTTGCGGCCTTACAAATGCTCATGAACTATTTTTTTATCCTAAGGGCTTCATTGTTGATTCATGTCTCTCACTTGATAATTTCTCCTTGATTAATGAAGGTTCACGTAACCTAAAAAATATAATAACTACCTACACATGTCCACAAACTGCATCAAATATAATTTAAAAATATTCAAAATATGGAGTTGGATTGACCACAGAGGTCACCCGAGGAGTGAACTTACTGTCGAGCGTTGCACTACATCTCAAACCCCATGTAGTTCTAGTGTGTGTGTGTGTGTAGAAATAGTGCCTTAGGATTCCCTTGTGCAAATTTCATAGTGATAACAAGCTAGATATAGAATGTGTGGATGGAATAGAATATTCTTCCCCTCCTATGCAATGTATATAGAAGTGATGCAACACTTTTCCCTTATATGAGTTTTAAATGGATTCCTTTGAAGTGCTTTAGTGCCTTTAGATGCAATCTTAGGTGGTAATAGTAATGCTTAGTGTTTGTTCCTTTTTTGAGAAGTAACTAAGTATATATATGATTCCCTTGTTTGAATTTCATAATTGACAACTAGAAGGCTGACCCATAAGTGAAAAATATGCCCAAAAGATAAAATAAACCCAAAAAGAGTGAGTAAAGGTAAGAAAGGGTTAGAAGTACCTAGTATGGATAGAAGCACTTGGGTGCTGGTGTCCTAACTGGGTGCCAATGTCTGAGGCCATAAAATATAAATCAATCAAGTTCCATAAGAGGGTGTGTAAGACCAAAGAGAAAGAAAGAGACAAAGAAAAGAGGCCAAATATAGTTTTCAACCACTAGTTTTATTATTTAGGAATTGTATATACATTAGTATGCTTTAAGAACTAGAAATGTACCCAAGTATGTGATTTTGTGTCTACAAGATACAATCATTATCTCTGGTTGATATTTTACTCTCACTTTCTCTTCTACCATTCTCAAAGCAGTGGGATTAATCATACTATTGTGTATATTGATTGAAGGGGTATTGGGCACATGTTCTCTTTTCTTTATAAACTCATCAATAGGGATAAATGATAAAAATCTTGAATTTTTCTTAAGGGATGACAAAAGCCCGTAATTTAGGAGCCACATTAATCTATATTTTTAATTACAACAAAGGAGTTATCACAATGAGAAACCTTAGGGGCCTCGATGACATATTATATTTTATTAGGTCAACATTAATTACTTGTTTGTTTTTAAACATGTGACCACATTGGTTACTATGGAACATTCCACATTGGGTAAAATATATGTTCAACTCACTAGACTTTCTATTATGTTACTACCTTGAGCTTTATACCCCACCGAGATGAGAGGAGGCATGCACTAGTAGATTACTAGAGAAGTTAAAGTCATCCCCATGCATAAAAACATTAACTTGACTTTACCTCAATGCCCTTTCTCGTATCATTTCCCATACAAGTATATATGATCGATGAAGCAATGCAATTCTTACTATTTCTCTTAATTTTATGGTGTGTTTTTAATTGATTATAATGTTAGTAAATATGTGCCTTGTGTATGCTCACTATTTTTCTATTCACTAAAAATGTCAATGTGCTCAACACCAAATTTTATTACATAAAGCAAAAATGTAAATGTGGTGAATGAAGTATGTAAAGTGGCACTTTTATATGAACTCACTTATAAAAATACATGAAGTTGATGTTGATTGAAAATTCCATTGTGGAATTATGCTTTAGAGGTTCCTCCATGGTATTCGATGTTCAAGAGGGGATGAATACACCTTCCTCCACACGTCTATTGACCTTTCATATGTCCGGTTATCCGTTGGAGTCCTTCTAATGAAACACATGTATGTATGTGTGTGTGTGTACACACACACACACACACACACACACACACATGATCAATTAATAACCATGAAATGAATTAATACTTTCTAATTAGACATCATTGGTATCATAGCGGACCTATGACTTATGGAGGAATAGTTGTAGATAGTTGGACTTACGTGGAAGAATTAAACTCTATTTATTTGTTGGGCTCTAGAGGAAAATGTTTATTACATGTGACTCAACCTTTTTCCCTCCTTCACCTATCCTAAATTCATCCATGGCCACAATTGAAAGAATATTTTATTTGTTATACAATGCATTCTCAAGCTACCACCTATCGACCCGTGTGTTTGGCCAAAGGTGATCCTTGAATCCAAACTCGATAATCTTCTTCACACATGATGCAGAGGGGAATATCCCATGTGTAACTGTTGATAAATGTGAAGAGATATAAAATAATTATGAAGGGATTTTTAAATGTGAGGAAATTTTTCGACAAAAATTCATAGCCATAAGTGATTTATAAGTGTTTTATTTTAATATTAATTTAGAGGTGGGTGGATATAATAATTGAAAGATACAATATTGGATTGAATACATGGAAATTAAATGGGATTTTATTTATTGATAATATTGGATATAATATATCTTGTGCTCCTCATTATGTGTGTGTTTTTTCAATAAATAATTATGTTGAAGTATATGGTATCTCTCTGCACAAAGAATTTTGTGTTGTGTGTCCTTTGGTTGTGTGCTTATTTAGCATGCATAATCTAACCAGGTTCTTCATTATATTTAATAACCCTTACTACATCATTCAAACTTTAGTATTAAAAAAGTTGTGTCATGCAAGTGAATTGTAGAGCTATATTTTACATATTTGTAAGTGTGGAAAAAATTCCTTAAATATGTTTGATAACCGTGAACAAATCAAGAGAAAGAAAAAAGTTTGAATATATTGTATAATGTAATAACAACATAAATACAAGGTGGAAAGCTACGGTTGAGGTGGTTATAGAACTACCTACCAAGCTACATGGAGGTAACCATATGTATAACCAAATATTTATACTAACATTCCCCCATTATTACATTGTTTTTACAAATGCAATCCTAAATAATGATCATATTTTTTAGATTCATCATCTTTTTGAGTCGTGACATGTCCTTTCAAGTTATTATGGATAGGACATCATCTGGATTTGTTTAAACCTCTATGACAGATGTGCTCTCATTTTTCAAAAAATCATGGAAGAAGAGGTGATCTTGCAATACTCATGTGGTGCTAATTAAAATAAAAGGGAAATAGGTGATCTACTCTAGCTTAATTAGATGATATTCAAAGCTATAAATAACTAAAATAAATAAAAAATAAAAAATTAAAAGAAATAAAACCCTAATGGTGATTTATTCTATGCTTAATCGTGGATAAATAGATGATATTGGGCAAAATGTCTAAGTAGTAAATACCTAGAGAAGGATAACTTGGGAGCCATAAATAAAGTAAATGACCTTCAAGCATGTGTATAATGCCAAATGTTGTTGGTAGTTGTAAAATAAATTTAAAACCAAGCATAAAACCATAAAAAAGAAAGATGTAAGTAAACTTTCCTCGTGACTTATTAACTTATCATTTCACTACATTTTATACCCAAATGTAAAGTGTGTGAAAGTTGTGCCCTAGGTGCTCTTATACCAGTTAAAGTAGTGAGCAAATAGATGTATACATGTAATAAATGGTGGACCTCCTATGTAGTGAGATGAAATAAACCAGATAGAGCTATATGGATGTAAATGATCTCTATATTCCTTAGTGGAATTTAGTGTTTGTCCTTCATTATGTTCTCATAACTTTATATTTATATGGTTCTCTTGTTCTAATTTCATAATTAACCCCAAAAGGCTAACCACTAAAAATATGGAAAGCTCAAACAATTAGAAAGTGCCCAAAAGATGGAATTAAAGTGGAAAAAGGATTAGGGTGCCTTGAATGGGACCAAGGATCCTGGGGCACCCCAATCAGGGGTAGAATGACACAAAACAAAAAAAATAGATTAGGCAAGTATGTGTGGGAGGTTGGCAGTGATGATAGAAAGCAAAGTAAAAAGGCCAAAGGACATGGGTTAATTAGTACTTTCTTTACTTAAAAACCATATGAATAATAGTATGAGACCAAGACTAAATAATACCCAAAATGCGTGATTTAGTGTCTAAATTTCCCCCACTTTATATTGGTGAGAAAAACACTTGGTAACATAAATCAAATAGAGATGCATACCTAATGTCCATGTAGAGTGATGTAGAAAGAGTTCTGAAGGAATAGAAAAAGTGTGGAGTGACAAAAAGATGGAGTGTGGAAACTAAAGATGCAAAAGAGAAAAAAGTGATGAGAGTGGACCTAGGGTAGAAATGTGTGTGTAGTCACCGATGTGTGTAATGTTCCTACATGTTAGAATGAGGTGTGTGCTTTCATAAAATGTTGTTGTTGTTAATACATATGTTGTTATTGTTGACTGCTTGCTTCTCATATAGAAGCACCTGTAAGGAGAAGATGATCAAGTAGTCAAAAATGGATGTATAATGTGTAAAAATGCATGTAAAGATGCATGTATATAGTAAAAATCATGTGAAAATGGAAAAGTAACATGTCCACCTAATCTTTGATGAGAAAAAGTGAAGAAATGACATCTTGTACTATGATTATTTTGGGTGATCTCATGCCACCTAGTTGGAGAAGTGTAGGGAAAAATTTGTATTATTCTCCAACATGTACAACTTCTCGAAGATATATGAAGAGATATTTGTACTACCTAGTTTTTTGGGAGATCCGATGGCACTAGATGAAGTAGTGTAGAAAGGAAATTTGTTGTATCCTCTAGCCTATAACTGCTCCCCAGAATGCTAAGGATAACCATATCCTGTAAAATACACTATGTACAAGGTTTGTAGACTAGTTTGAACACACTCGTTGTATAACCCACAATATCAAGGACGGAACATGAACCTAGCTATACCAAAGTAGAAAGTGTTAAATAATATGTAAAACCAAAAATGATTGCCCCCTCTTTGGGTGTGTATGCGATGTCATGGATAGGAGGATGTATCCCCAAAAGAGGTGTTGGAGAGAAATTTTTTTAGGTGGAAAACTTGTGGATTTCTTGCCAATGCTTTGGGAATCTAAGTCCTCTAATTAACCGCTGCGAGCTTCCATCTATGCATGCACATGAAAAGGTGGATTTTTGTGGTGGTCTTTCAACCAGGGATCTAACAGGGAGACTCCACTGTACGTGCAACAAAGCTTGCAGATACTTATAAGAGAGGAATTTTTCTGCAGAGAGGGAAAGGGGAGTGAGAACAAAGATATGAGAACTAATGTTGCAGGTAGAAAATCATATTCCTACACACACACTAGTTAGAAACTTGAACACATGCATTTATGAGAAGAAACAACTTTGTAAGCATCATTAAGACCAAATGAAATTTGATGAACACAAAGTATCAATAAATCCCTTAGTCAAATAAATCTAGAAACTCCTTCTTCTTGTATTAATTTCTCAAACAAAATTTGTACATAGTGGAGGAATGGAGGAAATTGAGAAGGGGGAAGGAAGAATTTGGCTATCTCCTTTGTTCTCTCAAGGTAGAATGCACTCTTGAGCTTACAAAATTAATGACCAACCCTTTGAAATGGGAATGACATTATAATTTATAGAATGAGAGGTGACTTATCGTCTTCCTCATGACCCTCCATATGCCTTATTTCTAACTTTAGACTATTCATATTGCTACAAATTTTTTTGTCCCTTTTATAAAATCAAGGTGACTTAATTTACAATATGTTTCTAAAGTCACTTTTAAGTGACTTAAAGGCATATCAAAAAGTGCAAACCCCAACAAAGAATTAGAACGTTTGAAGGGAGAGAAAGTTGGGGGAGAGGGAAGAGAGAAAAGAGGAGAAGATGTTTCCGTGATGAAGCTCAATGGTCCTAATTCATGGAAAGCTCTGATGTGACAAAGTTTTGAATGTCCCATTGTGTCAAAACTACTATTTCAATGTGACTTTCTATTTTTAGTAGGTTTCCTTAGGACCACTTACTATTTTTAGTAAGTGTCAAAAATGTTCGTTCCGATGAATTATCAACTGCCATGCAACTCCAATGTCTCCGTCTCCTTTACTGATTCTTCTATTGCTAACTTTCCCAAATAGTAGTCCCTATGTAGAAGACCTACTATTTTTATAAAGTGGGCTTCACCCATACTCATTCGCCTAAAGACAATCAACCCTTCTAACAATATATCTCAACTACCAATCAACTCCTTGGGCATGATGCTCGCTCATCGCGATGAACAACATAGGGAGCAGGTAAATTTATTACATAAGCCATACTCTTCGGACTACGAAACCCGATATATCCATCCCAAAAACATTGCTTAGCCTTAGTTTTCATTGCCACAAAACTTTGCCATTACCTACTCAACCATAAAACCTATGTTGTGACCAACATCAACCCCTTACACTTCATGTGTGCCAAACCTTATCAAAATCAGCGTGCCGTACATTGGCTTATGCTTTTGGCCAACCTCAACCTCGAATTCATCCATCAAAATTCCATTAAGGGCCAAGATATTTCCGACCAATTGGTTGATGCACCTATTTCGGGGATCAATATTCCAACTTTGATTTCCTAGATTAGTCAATTACTACCCTTTCCCTAGATGACCCCCTATACCAAATGGCACTCTTCTTCGATGGTTCCAAGTGTCAACGTGGGGGTGGGGCAGGTGTTATCCTCATTCCACTTGATGGTGAACCCATGCCTTGTTTTTCAAACTCAATTTTGATTGCACCAACAATATTACCAAGTACAGTGCTCGTATTAGGTCTCCAAGCTGCATACGCCTTAGATGTTAAGTCAATCAATATCTTTGGTGATTGTGAATTGGTCATAAACCAATTCAATGGCATATAAAAATGTAACGAGACACTTCAAAAGTACAAACATGATGTAGACATACTTTTGACCACCTTCGACCACTATGACCTTTCAACCATCCCCCGTTTAACCAACAAATTTAAAGATACCATGGCTTGTTTTGCCTCTCAAATACCCACTTCGCCCGTTGATTCCAAAATATTTCTCACTATATAAAGACTCCAATCACCCTCTTATTTACCTCATGAGGTTTACTCCATCGAAACCACTACCCCCAACCCGAGTGACCTTGGTATAAACAATACTCTTACTATCTCTCTCTCTCTTTGTGTCTTGCCTCCTGATCTCACCCATAATGGAAAACGTGCCTTCCTTAAAAAGGTCTCCCGTTATGTCATCATGGGGGGCCTCCTCTATAAACACAGCTTTGATGGCATCCTCTTATGGTGCCTTACAAGTTCTAAAATTCCTTATACCATTAAGGAAGTTCATGATGGCATATGTGGAGGTCACTTCAGTGGCCTCACTATTGCTAAGTTTATTCTTCGCCTAGGCTATTACTGGCTGAACCTCAATCATGATTATTGCGATTATGTCAAATGTTTTGTGAAATTCCAACAACATGCCAACCTACATCATACACTCAGTCATGCCTTGCAGGTCACCCGTGACCTTTGGCCCTTCTCTCAATGGGGTTTGGATCTTGTCGGAGAGATAAATCCCCATTCTTCCTAACGACATCAATGGATCATCACCACTACCGAATACTACACAAAATGGGTTGAATCCATACCACTCATTTCCATAAAATCTAAGAAAATATGCGAGTTCATCAACCATCACATCATTTTTCACTTTGGTGTTCCACATTGCCTCATCACTGATAATAGAAAACAATTCAAAAATAAAACCTTGTGAAAAATTTATGATGCCTTCAACATCCAGTTAAGTTTCTCGTCACCTTATTACCCACAAACCAATGGCCAAGCTAAATACACTAACAAAACCTTAAACAAAATTCTCATGAAGGTGCTTAAAGATACTTTGGGAAGGATTGACATATCACATTCCTTTCACCTTGTGGGCATACCACACTAGTATTTGTACTCCCACTTCCACCACACCCTTTTCTTTGGTCTACGGTACAGAGGCTATTCTACCTCTCGAATTCTAGATTCCCTCACTCCGCATTTCTCTTCATGACATGCTCAATGATGACAAATTTTGTCAGGACCATTTAGCACAACTTGAGTTATTAAATGAACATCGCCTTAATGCTCTTAACCACCTTCAAATTTATCAAAAACGTATCAAACGTGCCTATTATAATCGTTTCCATAAATGGACCTTCCAAGTCGGTGACCTTGTCTTGAAAGAAAATCAACATGTAACTAAAGAAAAAAAAAAAAAAGTCAACGGGAAAATTTTCTCTAATTGGCTTGGACCATACATCGTGACCCATACCTATAGATCAAGTGCTTATCATCTATCTTCACTCGATGGTAAACCCAAACCTGAGCCCTTTAATGCTTATCTTTGACCATTCTTTGTTGGATTTTTAGTCCTACCTCACCTTTTACCTCTTTCCATGATCATCCCTTGAATGCTATCCACTTCTTACGCCATCACCAATGATTAAACAAGAATAATGTGCGTACCCATCACTTTTTATCTTTGCTTCAATATGTGTACCATGGTGCTGCACATAGCATGACTCTCATGGATACTTTTCATCTGCTTTTAGATGAGATCTCATGGTCATTTCACCTTGCTTCCTGAAAATTAATCCTATTCGTCACCTTGGTCTTGTCCATGACTTAAAATCCCTCACATGGGATCAACAATCCTTGAGTCAAACTTCCACTAAAAATATGACTCCCTCAAAAGGACATCTTCCTCTCTACAATCACTGCTATAAATAGACTAATCCCTCGAAGGATAGCTATATAAAGTTAAAAAAAAAAAAAAAAAAAGAAAAGAAAAAGGAAGAGAGCATCTAAAGCTTCCCGCATTGACCAACTTCACGAAGACCTCAAGGAGTCGATTTCCTCATCCCATATAGACTTCCCACATCGATCACCTATCTCAAATATCACCAAAAATATAAATCCTTTTAGTCATGGACAAGTTTGTTGTGACCTTAGATCTCTTGCCACAAAAAAAAAAGAGCATGCTACCTCCTACCATATATAAATTATCCACCTTTCATACCTCTTACCATTCGCACCCCCATTATCTACCACCTCAAGGGACCTCCTGAACCATGACATTTGGTGATCATGTGATTACTATTCACCTTTAGGATACTCACTCATGCAATGTCTCTAGGGTCTTACATTCATCAACCTATCTAAGGTATGGTCCATTAGTTATGATCATAGCCACTTAGGTGGATTTCTTGCCCACTCTTCTCTTTTTATCTTCTTTACTATGTAATGATTACCTTATACAAGATGTGGTCCTTCACACTTAACTTTGGGTAATCTTATTCTTCTATCACAATCGACAAAACCTATACCAAGTTACCCAAAATTCACCCACACCTAACGGACCTGAGCTTAAATCATGCCTACAACCTACCAACCCATTTTCATACCTCATATTCTTCCCTAGCTTATGGAGAACTACATCGGCCTGAGGTCCCTTTTCACCAGGACTATGTAGGCAGCACTCCGATGGCATGGGGCTCTTGGAGGTTAGCTCGGCCCACTCTTTACCCTAACTAATTCATCTTTCATATTCCTAAATCATGTTTTACCCTGATTATTTTCCATTTTATGTCGAAAATTGGAACTTAAACCATACAAACAACAAGTTGCTTAACATGTTTATCAATCATCACAACATACATTTCTAATGTCTACCATTTCTCTATCATCATCATGCATAACATCTTAACCATGACCCATATCATCATTCATTGCACAAATTAATGAATCAAACGTAAACCACACCTAACTTAACCATGCCTAAACCAACCTAACTCAATCCATGCGTAACTTGACTCAATCCATGCCTATGACTTGACTCCATCATGCCTAACTTAACCCGACTCGATCCATGCCTATGACCTGACTTGATCCATACCTATTATCTGATTCAATCCATGCCTAACTTAACCTGACTCAATCCATGCCTAATGACCTGATTCTAGCATGCCTAACTTAACTTGACTCGATCCATGCTTAAGACCCGACTTGATCCATACCTATGACCTAATTCAATCCATGCCTAACTTGACCTAACTCAATCCATTCCTAACTAACCCGACTTAATCCATTCCTAATAACCTACCTCAATCCATTCCTATGACCTAATTGATCCATACCTAACTGACTGATTCATCCATGCCTAAACTTAACCCGACTCGATCCATGCCTAAACCAACCTGACTCCATCATACCTCACTCACCTAGTTTCCGTCCATATCACGAAAAACTTAAAATTCTAATAAAACACCAACAAATAATCAGAATCTCATCCATCTCATCATATAAACAAACATGTGTGTCTCTATAAATATACATGGATATCCAATCATGTACATCTCTCAAAATCATCAACATATAATTCGATACCCAATACAAAATGTCATCGGCACGTAGGCCGGTATCATATACAAATAAACCAATACAAAATATTTTTGGCACGCAGGATGGTATATGATCAAAAATACAAAAACCCTAATGTACAACCTCATTATCCTCAGCACGCAGGTTGGTATATATCAAAAATCAAAACTATGTTAAAATCGGGAGCCATATATAAGGCATCCCCTCAACGGACATCCTCCATATCCATATCACTTGTCCCCTCTACCTCCTCAACTCCTATCTGGAAACCTGCTAACATCTCCCCACCCATCATAGGTGGTGGCCGGGTCCCTCTTGGTGCATCCACTGGAATTAGCCACCGGGAACTGGTGGCCTCACCCTGACCATGTCTTGGGACTCGCTAGCCCCCTGTGCTCTCCACGCTATGGGTGTGTGATCTAGTCCTCTCACTAGAGGCATGTTGTGCCCTGTACTCGGCATATGATAAACAATCTATCTCATCCACCATCAGGCCGGTCTTAATAGTACCAAGCCTCTGCTCTCGCCTCCCACAACCTAGATATAGGCACTATCTGTGGTGGCCCCATCAGCCTTTGACCCTGTACCTATCTGTGGGGACCCTGCCCCACCTCTGCCTATGAACTGGGACCCTATCTCGGTGCTCTATGGTGGTTCCATGCCATCGACCCTTACCACTGTGCTGAATTTGGGCTGTAAGGCCCTAATCTGCGTGCTGTGCCATGGAAAATTGGCCCAAACCTGTCACACTGTGCTTGTAGGGCAGCCACCCAACCATCATCCCCATCTCCATTTCCATCCCCACCCTGGGCCATCTGGGCCTAAAGACTAGCCACTTGTACATGTAACTCGACCACCTCCACCTCTGAACTAGATAGTTGTCCCTGCACCATACCCAACTTAGGTAATCAGGGTCACCACCTACCCCTGTAGGGTATCTCTCTACACTGTGATGGTAGCTAAATTTGGCTACCACGACCTCGATGGTACTACTCTTGTTGTTCGCCCACCACTATCTATATCCATCTACCACTCGGCATCATCTATCTACTCATCCACCGGATGCTCATCCTACCAATCGACACTATAGGTCAAGGTGGAGATAACGGTCTCTCCACATCATCTCTCTTATACTGAGGAAAGGGCGGCGGTACATCCTGACAAAGCCCAAATTATCACCAAACCTACTCTGACCTATCCTCTCATGCTATCCACTACCACCTCTCCTACTCGCCATCCAACTCTTCCGTTATCCCCCTGTATGATGGGAAGCCCACATATGGTCTCCAAATGCTTTCCACCCTGAATAAACCCTCCAGTAGCCACCTATAATAAGCTACATCATGCATAGCTCTCATGCCTTGATGCTCTCCCATGGCACCTATAACCAACCCGTGACAACCTCCCCTCAAATACATCTTCTCGGGGCATCCTAACTAGCCGCACACACACAATGTGCTTGTAGGCCCAACAATGTAATAGAAATGTACAACATAGGCTAAACCACCATATCCACCCATATGCCTACAACTCCCTATATACTTGCACTAAAAGTGTAGGTTCCCATGCAAACTGGGTCCTTTATACCATCATGTCATGGAGCACCCCCATTAGTGACTGCGTGAACCGTCCACCCTCTACATCTAGAAATGAAAAACAATACACTACCTCCATCAATAATACAAGCACCCTCATCTCCTCGGGATGAGCCCTATACATGTCTCCATAACTCAGTTGGTGCTTTATGGAACCACAAATCTACCACACCCTCACCAAATAATGGTGCTAATAACTCTCAAATTCCTCTAATGAGATAGAATATACCTTCCTCCCTAATATCGGCAGCTGTAAGATCCTATAGACATCCTCTAGGGTGATCATGAGCTCACCCTTCGGCAGATGGAAGGTATTGGTTTCCGTGTCCCATCTTTCAATGAGGGAAACCATCAAACTCACCTCCCAGATGACATGCTGGTAGCGTCTGATCCCAATCAAGCACACCTCTGCCACATGATGCCACTCCTCGCGAGTTGTGCTACCTCGTACCTCCAACAACAATGGTGGCACCCTGTCCCTCATGTGTAGCTGATCTCTAGCCTACATCCAACCAAATGACCACATTATTACCAACTTAATCATACCTACAAATTTTCCCATTACCTTTGACCCCAAATTCTACCGAACCTATCTACCCATACCCCAAGTCTTCATCTTTTTACCTTTTCCTCTAACCCCACATTTTGACCTAACCTACTTACCCACACCCATACCCTTGCCTCGCCACTTTACCTATCTATCCCTACCCTTCCCTATCTAAATTCACCCTTGCATATCCCTACCCTTTCCTTATTTAATTTCACCCTTGCCTATCCCTCCCTACCCACTACACTTTCCTTGTTTATCCCCATATCGACCAAGACTGCCAATCAACACCGACCAACCTTAGTCTAACCTTGACTGACCATGGTCTCACTACGACCAACATCGATCACCTCCCTTGGGACCGATACCGGTCCACACCTATCAATGTCGGCCGCAATGGAACTAGTTTCGGTCACTACACAGTGACCACCACAACCCCAAACCTCCTTTCTCTCCACATTTCTCACCCTACCCACCCAATCCTACCCAAAACCCTCAAATCCCTTCCTACCCCTCCTTTACCTATCATCTACCCTCCCCCTATCCCATTTCACCCATTTTCTTTCCAAATTTAAATTAATTTTTCCCCCAAACCCCATTTCCTCCCGCCAAATTTATTCCTAATTTAATCAAACCACAAAAATAGGATTTAGATCCTACCTCATCCCACTCGCACATTGTGGTGGCACCTCAAAGTGCTACTTGCACTGGTCCTCCGGTCCCTCTCCTACCTCCACCATCACTGAAAATCCTCTGAATCTCCAACCAATCAAATCTAATCACTACCCATGCCTCCAACTAATCAAATCACACAATCTGATCCCATGAACCCACCTCCCCACTACCAATCACCCACCGTTCAGCTCACCCACTCAACTCTCCGTTCCATCTAGACACTTTTCCCCTTTCTCTCTCTCTTGTGTCATTTTCCCAATTTGTAAGAAGACAAATGATTTGCAAAAAATGTGGATTTTTCTTTTTTATAACATCCCCGACCTAACCGGTGATGGTTTCCCCTTGACTGACATCGGTCCTGTGCCCTACCTTACTGTGGTTAGTTAGCCTATACCGGCATCGGTTACACTTGACCAACATCAGTCACCTACTTTTCCACATTGCCTACAACTTCACCTATTTTAGCCTCTACCCTACACCTAATTTTTTTCCCTAAACCCCTTTTTTATCTTCCACTCACCATCACTTACCACACCCCTTGACCTCCTTGACCTTACCCTTTAACCCCTCACCTTGTCCTCATTCAGGGACTCCCTATTTGGCCCATACCTCACCCCTACCCATGTCGTGACCTAGATATTTGGACCTGAACCATTTCTAGTGACCTTGAACCCCATGTGCTCGCTATAACCTTGCGACACTATTACCTATGTTGATTGACCTAATGACCTTACCTTTCCTTTTTCCATGACCGTTTATCCTGACCCAACCTTTGGTGTACCGGAACATACCTAAACATTCCCGTGCACTTCGACCTATGTCATGTTTCTAACCATATCCTATACCTTGGATACCGAATCACTTCAACCTTGTTTGGATAAACCTATCGACCTTAGAAAATGTAGGGCTTTTTTCTCTTTAACCCGATAGTGTGCTACATTTTATAGATGCGCGTTTGTTTGAATGTTACTACCTTTGACCCTGACCCATTACCTAGATTACCCGAGTAGACCTTTTTTTTTTCCTTTTTGTTCCCCGTTGCCCATCTTTCCCTTCATCACATTCACCTTTTATCAAACCACTTACCTTTTTTCCTTCGGCCTCTTCAATGCCTCGTTTGAGGTTGAGGGGGATCACCTTCACCCACACATGGGGCAACCACATCTTATTTTTGTCAACGTCACTTACCAATACAAGCTACACAACAAAAAGGGGAAAAATGTAGACACCAAAATTGGGTCACACTCCCCTTGGTCTAGCGACAAATAAACACCTTGAGCACATCCACCTAGCCACAACCCCCTTCACCCCACTCTAATATTAATTTAATTAATTTAATTAAATTAATTCATTATCCTCCTAATATTTATTATTTAAATATCCTAATTGGATGATACCTACACATCCACCTCACCTAGACACCTCATCCAACCACCTCACCCTAAGACCTATTCTTAGTAAGTTTCCATAACTAACTAAGACCTACCCAAATCCTAAAAATCAATGCCTACATTCCCTCTAACCACATTCCCACATGTTTGAAATAAGCTTCCATCCTAATCCACAGAGCCAACAAAATGAGGTCATAAAAAATCAAGAGGATCTGCCTAGTTTAGTAAACCTAGGAAATCCCATCCTAACCAATGCCGGTTACCCTTAACCTCCACCGATTAAGACGGAACCTCCTTCGGTTACCTTTTAAACCCTAAAAAATCTTATTTTGAGGTTGGCACATTTCCTAAGAGATAACACATCTTTTGAGAACAAGTTTCAGAAAGAACACGCATGCAAAGAAGGAGATCAAGTATTTTCTCTTGCACATACAAAGGATAGATGTCCAAAGATTCACCCAACAACCATCTAGCACTCACCCCAGCACAAAATTGATCCAACCAAGCAAGAAGGAGAGCACAGAAGCCCATGCAAGAACTCTCCAATGTTTGGTGATCCTCCATAGTATTCAATCTTCTACCAACACCTTCATTCCTCACTCACAGACATCCCGAATTGGATTCCAAGTAAGTAGAACATTTTACTCTTCTGGTTTACTTATTTCATCATTGTGTTTTATCCTTCACATATGTTTTTTTCTCCTAGCCACCCATTGACCTCCTTTAATACTCACCCCTCCATATCCCTACTAAAACCTTGCCAAATTCCATCCAAACAACTTAATACCTCATTCCGACCAGCCTAGTCCTTTTTGCAATCATAAGGGATATCTAATGCTCATTTTGTGACATTCCTAGTACCCAACAGGAATCGCATCCATTCTCCTTAACTGGCATCAATCACCCTTAACCAGCCTCGATCACACCTAGATCGACATCGCTCTCTATATCTACCAATACAACCCAAAATAGTAACCCACCTACCTATTCTCAAATCACCCATAATCACTTGTGATTTACCTAAGACTTATGTCCGACCCAGAGACCCGCAACCGGTTACTTGACCTTTGGATCTTATTTTAACCTAGCCTATTAGATTAGATATTTCTTATTGTGTTTTAAATGAGATACCTAAATAATTTTAACTACAGAGATTTACTTTATTACCAGCATTAAATTGTTTTAAACAATGGGGTGACAACCATCTAGAAAGTATCACACTTCCCGATCTAGCACATGCTAGGCAGTTCACTACACATATTGTTTAACTTTTATTTGATGGTCTTGTCTTCCATTTCAGGTAGTTCCTCCAAGAAAAAAGGAATTTCTCATGGTCAATTGTGGATTCGGTAGTCATATGCGCACAACAACCTATAACCAACATCTCAACAAGTATTCCTCCTATGCCCATTACCCTATCTGTTTCGTCAAACTTCCTAGAAATGTCTAAGAATCAGGTGAAACAATAGGGTCAAGATTAGATGTATCCTAGGGCTCACTTTAAATCCTACAAACTTTGAGTCATGGGTATTTTTATGGGAATGGGAGAATAAATCTTAGAGGGGTGTGTGGGAAAGTTAATCAACAAAAAAGGAAAAATATTAAATTTAAAATATGTGTGGACTCCTCTTAGGGTGTCCCTAGTAAAATTAAATGGTAATTAAATAAATGATTTTTTTTTTGGGCTAGTGGTTATGTAATTTGGTAAATTAATCTTGTTTAAAATAAATAATAATGGAAAATCAAATTAGTATTTTTAGTAATTACTTTCAATAAAAAAATTACCCAAATTTTTAGTGACACATTGGTATGTTTTCCGGTGTCTTGAGGCTAGGCACTATACGGCCATTGAAAACTCTAAGGCCGTGGAAGGTGCCACATGCCATCTCGATGCACCTTCAAAGGTAAAATACAAAGTGGGTCCTCAAAGAAGCGTAGGCTCGCCGCGTGGTTAGAGTCTGAGAAAGGAAGAACCTATCGTCATTGAAAAGTCGAACATGGGTAGAGCTAGCAGAATCATCCACGTGTCAGCTTGGTGCAACTTCAAAGGTAAAATCCAAAGGCATCCCTCAAATGTGCTGGCCCTCCACATGTATAGGGCCAATCATAGTTGCTCCTAAGCAGAAGGGAATTAGGTAAAAAATGAAGAAAACAAAGCAGGCCCGCGGGCGATGCCAAGTGTCCAATCGATGCAACTTCAAGAGTGAAAGGAGGGGGTGAAATATTAAGATGTATGAGGCTGCCACATGGATCTTGCATGGATAGAATCTTTTAAATATTGTGATCCCGCGTTAAACACCCGACCTTGACCTTCAGACGGCCATATCTTTCAACTGGAAGCTCAGATTTGAGTGAGAAAGGACTTTTTGGAGAGTTCTCAATGTCTACTACTCACCTTCCACCATTGATGAAAATTATAATTTCAGTCCACCTTTTTTTAGGCTATCAAGATTCTCACCTACCACCATAATGAGGTTTGATCTTCTTTTCTTGCCCAACAAGGAACATTAATGGAGGCATGGGCTCTGTCAGGGAACCCATCATTGTTGTAGGTGAATTTCAATGCTTTCTAGGGTGGTTGGAGTAGGTGAATTCAATGCATTTTAAGGTGGTTGAAGAAGGATTTGAATTTCCCCCCCTTTCTCTCTCATTCTTCTATATATTGTAAAGGAGGGGAAATTTCTAAAAGGTTGGTCATCTTTCTCTCATGCCCCCTCTCTCTTTCTTCCCTAGGGTCGAATGTGCGAGTTTAACCCTCTTTCCCACTAATGATGTAATGTGTGAACTCATGGAGCTATAAAATATGTTTTTGATGCATTTTGTCCATCCTTCCTTATTTTATTTTCTCTTCTTACCTCTCGCCATCACAGGTATCTGTGAATATCTCTCGATGTCTATTTCAGGTTTTGGGAGCTGTGTTTAATGGGTTGAAGTGGTGTTCTATGTGAAATTTATATTTGGTTTGTGATGCATCTGTCCATCCTCTCCATTGCTCACCTCTCTCCATTTCATGCAGTTGAATTTGTGATCAAAAATCCCCTTTTCCTGGTGCTATCACCTCATTAGCGTAGGATTTCCCTTTTTATGTACTTTCTCTCTCCATGTCTCCTTGGAATTATTAGAATAGATGTAGTTAGGTGTCATTTCTACATTAGGAGTAGTTTAGCATTAGGATTAGGAAGAAGAAGCCAGCTTTCTCTAGAGGACCATCTCAAGTTTGCAAGTCCCACAGCTTGAGAGATGGTCCCATGTTATGCAGATTACACAAGATGCCCCACTCAAAATCAGACCATTCAAGGGGTGTTATGATTTTGCACTAACAATTCTTATATGGTATATTTTCATGTGTGTAGGACCTCATGTTGTCTTATGTTGCCATAGGTTTTATTCATGATTTGAAATAATATTTTCTTTAGTTGAAAAGTATAATACACTCGTTTGTTTTTCAACAAACCTACATGAAACATTAGATGCTCTGAAATGTCCAAACCATTGTTTAGTGTTTAAAGGTTTCTAACAAGGATTATATAAATTTGTGACACTAGGAGATCTAAGTGAATAGTAAAAACTTCATTTTTGGTTATGTGTTGTTGCTAGTGATCATATTCATTTATTTTGTTCCTTTTGAATCTTGTTGTAGTTTTAGATTATTTGTGTTGGATTCTCATTGTTTTATGTCATGTTTTTCAACGTCTTACTTGAATATCAATAGTTGATGTATACAATTCATTTCATGACATTTTAATGACAATTACATGGCTTAAGAATCAAAGGAAGACTTCCACTCTAAATATGGCCTTTCTATTTGTTCTATTATTTTCTAAAAAACTTTTTTGCGTTCTTATCAAAGGAGGATTTTAATATATTTCTTTACATTGTTTACAATTTTCATTCAGTCATCTTCATAGGAAGGTTGATTTTCATATAACTACATGAAAAGTAAACTAGTTTGAAATTGATATGTTACTCAACCCTTGTTCCATACATTCCACATAACCATCATCATAATTTCTCAAATGGTTTCCATTAACAATGGACACTATTTTCCATAGTTTCATTTTAGATCGCCTATCAAATTACTTCCACATTGATTATAGGTTTGACCAAATATAATATTTTAAATAATGTAGTTCTTTCATAAGACTACACTTTTATACTATGGGCCAAAGTTATAATATTCCATGCATGTGATGGAAGGTTCCAGAAGAACATCATTGCATAGAGTGGAGAGCTTGGATCAAAGGAGGCATGCTCCATTGAGGACCACTTGGACACTTGGCAGCCAATCTGTTACCTCAGAAGGCATGGCATGAGAAGGTAAAAAATATATATAGAGGTGCATGGATAGAGAAAGAAGGAAAAGAGATATAGAGAGAGAGAAAGAGGAGACTATAGATATATACATGGAATCATCCTGAGAGAGAAGAGGTGGTGGAAAAGGGGAAAAGCTCTATAGAATATCATGGAGGATTCTATGGGTTGGGATTAGTGAAAATATAGGAGTGATGGCATATTTAGAGGGATGGGTCTATATTCATCTTGTAATGTGATGAAGGACATAGTGTAGTTTTGATGCATGACTTTTCTCTTGCATTGTTATATGGGTCTATTATGACCTCAAGGAATGTAATGTGGTTATTAAACATCAATATGAATATAAGACTCTCTATTCTAAATCATATATGTGTTCATGAGAATAATCCTAGTGCATTTCCTTTATGTATGAATCAATTCTATATGTTGTTTTGTTATTTCTCTTTTATGGATGCATTGATGTGATAACTCATCCTAGGTTCTCAAATGATGCATGGTTTCTTTTCTATTCTTTTTCACTTGAATATCTATCATAAGATGATGTATTCTCACAAGACTCACATAAAGGAGAGGCTCGGCACCACACATGCCTCTCTCTGGTGAGTGCCCAACCCATTGGGGTGATAGGCCACATGCATGGGATTTTACTATTAATCTAAGGGTATAAAAATGACTACATCTTGGTTCCATTTATTGGGACCTCTTTTCAAAGTTGTTGTGAGAAATGGCATACATCTTTGTCCCTATGATGCATGATGACAAAAATGTTTACCTTGGAAAGTGTTGAAGCATGGTTCAAGAGCACGAGGATGAATTTTCTCAAAGATTCAACACTAGACCTGAGTTTGATGCACGTAGATGGGTAGAAGAGAACCTATACCATGAGTTGTATGAGACATTCTTCTATTTTTTTCCAAGTAGAACTATATGAATGGATTTCAACATATGCATCCAGATCGAGTGGTACTATAGATCATGTGTATGGACCCAAGATGATTATCAAGAGGCTACAGGATGTAGATCTGACTTGGACACATGTTGTTGATCACTGGTGGAAAGGAGTGTTGACCAGTTATACTCTAGAATATGCCATTTCTACGTATTCTTTCCCAAAGTTGTTGAGTTTGAGTTTCTTGAGGGAGCCCAGAGGATCATTTTTGCATGTTATTCCTTTGGCTATGAAGATCTTGATCATTACCTTAAGTTTAGAGGCATTTCCCATGGCCGGCTAAGCTTCTCTGAGCACTAGGGAGAGGAAGCTAGGGTGGAGGAAGATGGTGGACATTATGGCTGAAAAGGAAAGGGAGGAGAGATGACTCAAGTATAGTAAAAGCTCATGAAAGGGAGATGACTAGACAACATGAGGTTGCAAGTGTGATGGATCTATGGAGGTAGATGTTGTGGGAAGGAGTTGAGGTTCACGTAGAGGACATGGAACCTAAGTAGTCTATGCTACCCCATCTTGGAAAGCATGGGAGAGAAGCCCCTTCAACTTCTGATGAGAGTTCATCACATGGAGAAAGGAGAGCCATCATGGCATGCATCATCTGAACCCACCTACGACCAACCCCTGGCACTTGGTTTTCCAGATCAAGGGAGAAGTATTGTTAACCTAGTTGGTATCGGTGGGAGTAACCAATCTATGCCCCAAGGAGATATAATTTCTCATTTGGAACATCCATGGCTGCAAAACCATTCGGTATTTGGAGGAATTTTTGACAAGGTGCAAGTACACAAGGTTTGGGTATCACATCTGGGAGTGGTGGCATGGGACACACAACTAGTAGTGGGACAATATCACAAACCATCGGTGCATACAGTTCAATGGGACATTGGGAACACTAGGCATGACCACTTCAGCCATTTTCTAGGCTGCAGGAGGTGGATCTGGTGGTATAGGGGCTGGAGGACCTAGTGGACCTAGTGGATCTAGAGGATCTAGTGGGTCAGGAGGAATGAGACCTAGTGGATCTAGTGGATCTGGTGGAGGAGGAAACACTAGAGGAAACCAAGGCTCTGGATCAGGAGGACAAGGGCCTCAACCACCTCCACAAGTATTTTTGAGATGTCATTACACTTACCAGACTACAGGGGTATTGAAGATGTTGTAGAGCATGTGCACAAGTGTGAATTACTATGGCACATGTGAAAAGGGATCACTACCCCGAGTGGAAGGCAAGTCAGTTTGCAAAACATTTGCAAGGACACACATATAGTTGGTATCGAAAGTATGACCCCATCAAATGGTGGTAGACTACACTACATTGAAGAATGCCTTCCTAGCAGAGTTCCATATCCCAAAATTTGAGCAAAAGAGCATCAACTTTTTAAAGGAGATCCAACAAGGAATGGCAGAGAGTGTGTGAGAGTATGATGCATGTTTTAAGACTCTCTTGTCAAAACTATCCTATGACATTCATCCTTCTCAACATGCTCAATGGTTTTTTGGAGGATTGATAACACCATTTAGAAGGGCTCTATCACACAAAGACTTTCACAGACCCACACGAGGCATTGGAAGCTTCCCTTGCCCTGCTAGGAGGCTATTGGGAGCATTGATACTAGTGTTAGTCCTTTTCTTTTAGAGGCTCAAATTGCTACAATGGCCAAGTAGTTGGAGAAGTTTCTTACAAACTCAATGCATGAGGTTCATAGTGGGATTTGGTGTATAGAATGTGAAGTGGAGGGGCATGCAAAGGATAGTTTCCCTCGAAAATTTGGTACATGCTATGGTGGTAGACTGTGAAATTTTCCATGGGGATCATGATGCAAGTAGGTGTCCTCTACTACAACACAAATCCACAAGAATGTTTCTTGTTATTGTAAGATTTGTACCTCTACGACCCATGATACCAAGGATTGTAGATTGATTGATCAGATCCATGATGTTATTGATCTTGGTGTGTGTGCACTAGACTAGTCTTGCAAGTAGTTCCAAGGATGATGATCATCATGAAGGGCACACAAATGGAGGAGCACATGGAAGAGGTTTTTGTGAGGATTTCATGGTCACAATAACCATGGTGGAGGATGAAGTGAATTCCCATGAGGAACCTATTATAATTGTGGATCTATAGAGCATTACAAACATGAGTGTCCTGATCTATTACAATGCTCATGGTGTGGAAAGAAACATAAGTATGAAGAGTGTCCAGAGATTTATGAGCATATGAACCAAACACCGAAAGGAAAAAGGTGTTGGGATGGTGAGCATCAAGAAATGATTCACAGTGGATGCCAAGAGTGGCACGTGAGTCAGGACTAGAACTATGTATTGTGATGACGATGAGTGAGGCAAGGCCACACTGCGCTAGGAGATGCCAAGACAAAGGACACTAGTTTCAAGAGAGGAAGTGGTACATGGAAAGTATCCAGACCCTACTCATCAGAAGGAGGTGTATCAAGAGACTATGGATGTGATTCGAGTTTGCAAGGGAGATCCAATGTCTAAAGGAGAAATCAAAGTAGTTGGAGAAAAGGAAGAATGTCGAGGCTCCAAAGGATGACCTGGATGAGGTCAAGGAAGTATGTAGGATGTTAAGGAAAGAGAATATTATTCCCTTGCTAGGAGAATGGCTGAGGGAGAAGGTACCACATGCGCAGAGAGAGCGCATGAAAGGTAGGTTTTGCATGCAAACCTTCCTCCTCACAACCTTGACTATGATAAGGAGATTACATGAATGTAGTTTGTTGATGGATGGCTTTCTAAGTAATATCCTCATCGACACAGGGAGAGGTCAATGTTCTTACCTTGATGCCTGGCATCAAATGGGAAGGCCCACATTACAACCATCTTCAAATGTGTTGTATATGGAAAACAAGACTAAAGGAAATGCCCATTGGAGTCTTGAAGGATGCAATTATCACCATTCAAGGGGCCAAGTTCACTAGAGACTTTGAAGTCTTGGCACTCACCGAGAGAACAACTTTCCAGCATTACTTGGGTGCCCATGGTGTTATAAGAACAATGTTGACCTGTGGTTTAACAAGGGGTATATCAGCTTTGAGAACAAGGAAGAAAGGGTGATTATCCCTTTAACAGATGGGAAATCAAACACCCTATACTAAGCCCTTAGGAGAAGAAGTCCTTGATAGAATCTATGTGTGCTCCATCAGAGATCCTGAGATAATTCATCCCATGGAGGGAGTTATCTAGTTTGAAGATGCTCAGTCCTTGAGTGATACCACTAGCATGGCATGTGAAAATTGGGTGCATGGGACTTATGAGTTGATTGGGTGATAATTGAGAGGATCTATAACAAGGGTAATGAAGGCATGCACTCATCAAGCACCTAGAGGGAAGAAGTTTCCAAGTTACTCTGAGGAGCATACCCTAAAATTTTCTTGCGAGAAATGGAGGCTCAATGGAAAATGAGGACGAGAGAAGGGGAATGCTCAATTATAACCTACTTGAAACTATAACGCACTAGGTGGGCTACACATCACGAGAGCCTCCTAGAATGGCATGAGGTAAGAATCACATTTTCTATAAGGTTCTCCAAGAGAAACACCCCACTATCATACAAGACTACCATGGTAAAGAGACCACCTCATTTCATATCCAAGCATGTGAGAAGGCCTGGATGGGAAGCACAAAGCATTACCACCTTTCATTATGGGTGCATAAGTTGTATTCCACCTTACAAGGTTGTGTGTGCATGCATGGTATATATTCATTCGAGATGTCATCAAAAGGTAATTGGTAGAGTTGGTGGTGATCTCATCTCATTCAAGCTTTCAAGTATAGGAGTACAAAGCCATCAGTGGATAAGGCATTATAAGTAATCAAGTGCCTTACAATGGGAGATAGTGCTATGGTAGAAGATAGGCTACTAGGAATTATTGGGTGAGCCTTATTTGGAGATGTGCCTCAATGAAGAAGAATCAGAGGAAGTACAACTTGAGCACACATGCATGCATGGAAAAAAAAAAAGGAAAAAAAAATGGTCTATGTAGTAGATGGTGAAGAGATGGAAACTTTGGATGTTAACCATTCTGAAGGTACACACATGAAGTCATAGATAGTGCTGATGAGTGAGCACACACCTACCATGAGCCCTTGAAAAAAAAAGGTTAACATTGGGATAGAGACAAAACCTAAGGAAGCTATCATTGGGGACTATTGGTCAGAAAAATAAGTTTCAAAGGTCATTGATCTATTGCACGAGTCCAGATTTTGTTCCCTCATGGGTACCATGAACTCAAAGGCATCCACCATTCCTTAGGGAGATGAAGATCAAGTTGAAGGAAGGTGTGTGCCGATTCGAAGAGGCCTTATCAGATGAATCCAAATTTACATGCATATGGGTCAAGGAAGAAATAGACAAGATGATAACATCAGGTATCATTGAGGTAGTGGAAGAATCAAAATGGATAAGCCCAATGGTCATCAATATCAAGAAGGATGGGAGGATAAGGATCTATGTGGACTATAGGGACCTAAATGTAGTATGTGTCATCGATCCTTTTCCAACCCCCTTTACTGAAGAAATTTTGGAGGGAGTAGCCGGGCATGAAGTCTACTCTTTCACGGATGGGTTCTCAGGGTATCACCAAGTCAGGATTGCAAAGGAAGACCAAAGAAAGAAAAATTTTTCCACTAAATGGGGAAGTTTTTCCTACACGGTTATGCCTTTTGGATTGAAGAATGCACCTATTGTGTTCTCGCGCACATCATGGTACAAGCATTTCAGGACTTCATCCATAAATTTCTTCAAGTTTACCTGATGACTGGACTATGTATGGGTTGGTGAAAAGACCATTGTTGAACAATTTGAGGCTGATGTTTGAGAGATGTCAAAATTAAGGATATCCCTCAACATTAAGAAATGTGTCTTTGCTACTCCATTTGGAACCCTATTAGGACATATTATATGCAAAGAAGGCTTACTAGTGGATCCCACCAAAGTTGCAGTTATTGTGGGATTAGGGGAGCCTACTAGTCAAAGCACAATGTGTGGATTCCTTGGGCATATGGGGTACTACAGAAATTCATCAAGGGGTATGCCAAGATCACCATGCCCTTGAGGAATTGCTAAAACACAAGAGTGTCCTTTCATTGGGGAGAGGCAAAAAGGGGCATTTGACACTTTGAAGGATAGGCTTGTCACGACACCCATACTACATTTTCCTTCTTGGGATAAGCCTTTCCATGTGCATGTTGATGCCTCAGGAAAACTATATGGGAGAAATACTAGCACAACCTAGTGAGGGAATTTTTGATCATCCCTTGTGTTTTTCCAAGTAGAAAGTTTGACACCAACAAAAAAAAAATTAATTACACAACTACTGAGTGAAGCATTGTCTATGATCTATCGCATTGCATAAAGTTTAGGTAAGTATCTATTGGGAAACACCATTTATATTCTACACAGACCACATGGCATTGAAATACTTAGTCAACAAGCCCATTTTACAAGGGGCATATGTCATTGGGTCCTATTATTCCAAGAGTTTGAGTTCACAGTGGTTGTAAAACTAGGAAAAGAAATTCAGACCTACCACTTATCAAGGATTAACTCAGGGAGGATGCACAAAGCATTGAGGATACCATGTCGATGTGCAACTATTTAGGTTGTGGTGCACACCCTCACTTGGAAGATATCACAGTGTTCTTAAAAATAGGTGTGGTGCCGAAGGGATGAAGGCTCTGAGAGAAAGTAGTTAGCAATATGCACGCACCCTACATGTTGATTAGTGGAGACCTATATAAGTTAGGTCATGATGAGGTTCTACACCGATGCATATTGGAACATGAGCACATGGAAATTATGGAGGAAGCACATGGTGGGATTGTAGGAGGACACTATGTAGGAAATGCTACCACCATGTGAAGATTTTACTAGTAGGGATTTGGTGGGAAACCATCTACCAGGATTGTATTGAGTTTTGCAAGGCTTGTGACCATTTCCAACACCTTGGAAAACCTAGGGAAGAGGGATGAAATTCCCTTACGACCAATAGCCAATGTTGAACCATTTGAAAAATGGGCAATCAACTTTGTAGGGCCAATTTCACCAAGCACAAAGGACTAGTTCATGGTATATCATTACTTGCACTGATTACTTGACACATGGGTAGAGAGGTAAACACTATACTAAAAGATTACACCACAACAAACAACTACTATATTTTTATGGGAGAACATAATCAATAGGTATGGTTGTCCTTTAAGCTTAACAAGTGATAGAGGTACACATTTTCTCAATGAAATGGTCAGGATTCTATTAGCAGAATTTATGGTGGCCCATCACAAGACTACCCCTTATCACCCTCAAGTGAATGGAACTACTGAGGCATTTAACAAAATACTAAGTCACACGTTGACTAAGATCTGTGACATTGGAAGACAAGATTGGGATGACAAAGTATCATCATTCTATATGGGCATACAGACAACCTACAAGAGGTTGAACAAGGCCACACCATTTCAATTGGTGTTTGGCATGGAGGGCTATTTTTCTAGTTGAATTCATGTTACCATCACTATGTATAGTGCATGCAGAGGGGTTGATGATGAACAAGTGCTAGAAGAGAGGATTGATAAGTTGATGTAGTTAGATGAAAGGTGATCACTTGCTAGATGGAGTCAAAGATAAAAAAAAAAAGAAAAAGGCATGGCATGATCATCATATCAAGAAAAAATAGTTTGAGGTTGGGTAGATGGTGTTGTTGTATGATTCCAAGTATCTATGCGCCATCCTGGGAAGTTGAAATTCCATTGGTTGGGACCCTACATCATCTCATACATTCTTGATTCAGGCACTTTCCAGTTACAAGTGCTAGATGGGATGAGATTACTAGGTCATTTCAATGGGAGTAGGTTGAAGCCCTACTATAAATAAGTCTTCTTGGTGTTTGTAAATAAGGTAGTATTTCCAGTTAGCTTAGAATTTCCCTTTATGCTTTTTTTTTTCTTGTGTTTCCCTTTCTCGTTGCTTGTTCCTTTCTTTTTTTTTTTTTGCACCTTGTGCACCTGGTAACCACATTATTTTTCCAAGGTTGTGTATGTGCAGAGGACCACACATCTATTTTAGTGTGGGGTGGAGTAATGCAAAGAAAAGTATAGGCCTATGTAATACAAGTTGAGTGGCCCAAAGAAGGAAGGAAGCACGTAAGGTTGAGAAAGCATGTGGGGAAATGGTGGATAATGAATTATGGTGTCAAGAAGGTTGTAACAAAGACCATGTACAAAGGATGAAGAGTGCAAGAACAACATGAGGTAGGTGAGGGAAAAAATCAGGTAAAGGATAGAAGAAGTGCCTTCGGTGCTTGTAGACGCACATGCATAAGAGTCTTCGGTCAGATTGGATTTTTGCATGCCAAAAGGTTGTAAGGTTGTAGAAGGTTTTTCACACAGGATTGGGCATGGGTAAGGGCACTTAAAGTCAACCTAGTGGAAAAATCCACATTTAATGTTAAAGTACATTGGTAGGTGGTATATAACATTTATTGCTGAGGGAAGAAAAAAACTATAAATATAAGGTCGGGAAGTCATTATTCTACCTTGCTATTACAAAGTTGAAGCACTCTTGCAAACTAGGGCATCCAGAGAGATTTGTGTGAAGGAAGAAGAATCCTAGAAATCTAAGTGTGTGACTAGAGTGGATCTACAAACCAGGAGGAAGGAGTACATGGGCATGAGAGAAAAGGTTGTTTTTAGTGCACCATCTTGGAAGGTTTTCCTAGTTAGGGTTTGGCAGCTAGGGCATGGAAGATAGAAGGATTTATTCTAGGAGTTGAGCTTTGGAGTTGAGTTTGGAGTTAAGAAGAGTAGTAGAGAAGAGTAAGAGTTCTTAGTTTATCCCAATAAAAAGCATGACACCTAAGAAGGTGACCATTTCACCAAAGAAATAAAGGGAAGGGAAAAGGAAAAAAAACCACTACTTCATCATGAGCTCCAATGAAGAATGGTATGCAAAAAATGCAATACCCAGATGGAGTATTGCTAGGAAAGGAGTGGGTGTCACACTTAAGACAAATGGCCATGAGTGATTATAACCATCACATGAGCACAAATGAGAAGGAAATGGCATTAGAGTTGGTCCATCCAACTAACAAAAGGACACCAGATGGGATGCCTATATACAATGATGAGGTGAAAGTCAAATTGGAGAAAGGTAGGGTTATTACAACTATATGAGTTTCCTTACTTTGGTAAGCCCGAGTGCCTTTATCAATGGTTGATGTCATGCATGTATGAGGATCACTTCTATTTTGTAGGGCACAAGATGCACATAACACCACAATTGATATCCAAGTTCACAGCCTTATTTGTGAAGGAGAAAGTATAGATGATGATCTAAGTGACAAGGAGGCTATCAAGGAGACAATAATAGCATCATATATGACTACAAGAAGGGTTCATGATACTTTGACATCACAGAGATTCCAGACCCTATTATGAGGATGGCCACACTTGGTGACCAAGCTTAATGATCAAGAATGATGGATGCAAGTGAACAAGGCATGGCTAAATGTATGCCGAAGATATCAGAGGGAACCATCTATAACTTGTCCACTTTCATTGGATGAGATCATAAGCAACACATAGAAGGAGAGAGAAGATATTATTTGGAAACATCCTCCTCACCATCATCTTTTTTTAGAGATTGGAGTGCCAGATGGGCCAAAAAAAATTTTTTTGGGAGTATCCAGAAGAGAATCCTCACCCAAAAAAGGTTTGAAAAGTACACTTGTGAAACCATGATGGCCACTCACAAGGCACACCTAGAGAAGTGGTATAAATGAATGTGTGATGCATTCAGGGTAGAGTGGAGGATCCTAGTAGTTTCCCATGCTCATGGATGGAGAAGAAGAGTTTTTAGTTTACCAACATTTCTACATTGGTAGGTTCACTTTGACAAATGGGACTAAGGGTCCATGGTGCAAGCTACCCTTCTCCTTCACCACACAATACTTCCAAGCTAGGAGTCAACCGTTCAAAGAAGGCCAAAAGACTAAGGTTCACCTTAGTGAGGTGGACCAAGACCACCATGAGCTGCACCAAAATCTCATGTACCCTAAAAAGTGCACATACATGGAGAAGTATGTCTCCCATGAAGTTCAAATGATGAAGCCCATGATGCCATTGATCATCAGAAGGACCGTAAAAAGGGTGTATCTGCACATAAGGCCTAAGTTTGAGAAAGGTGCACCTATCTGAGAGTGATGTCTCCATTCCAGAAGACCCCATAGGGAGAAAGAAGGCCACACCAAAGAAGAGAGAAAGAGAAGAGGGGCAGGAGAAGAAGGCACCAAGTGTGCAGACAACACAATCTATGGGCATGCGCAAAGCAAGCAGTGCTAAGCCTAGCACTTACACACATAGGAAGAAGTCCCCTATCAAGTCAAGGAAAAGACCCAAGAAGAAGAAGCACCGAGAGAGAAGAGCCCCCCTCACACATGAGGAGTCACCAAGGAAGATGTCACCTAGTGAAGAAAAAGAAAAGGAAGAATCTCCTATACTAGAATCCCCAGTAAGGAAGAAGCAGAAGGTGACAAAAGAGGCAGACTCAGAGGAGACAAAAAGTTTAGATGCCTACATTGGTGACAAGGATGATGATGAGCCTAAAGGAGGTGAAGACCATCCAGTATATGATGTACATGACTCGAGGAGGAGGAGAGAAGAGAAGTATAACAAGGAAGATGAGGAGAAGAATGACGAGGAAGAAGCAGAGGATCAAGGAAAGGGGGTGAGTGAAGAAGTAAGCACCAAAAAAAAAGAACCCCAAGCCTCACCAAGGAGCAAGTGGAGAAATCCATGGAGAGAGAAGTGGTAGGCATCATGAAGGAGTTGGTGGAATAGAGTTGGAGAGGAGCAGATGAAATTATGAAGGAGATGGAAGAAGAAAGCATTGGGAAGGAGTATGGAAACATGGGTGGGGATCCCAAATTGGTAGTAAGCTTCCCAAAAGCTGTGAATAGGTGGGAAAGGTGTAGTGGTGGCACAAGAGTAGGGAATGGGATACATTAATGATCCTAGCAAGGTGTTACATGCATGTGCTTCCAAAGCACCATACCAACAGAGAAACTCCTAGCTATGTCATCATTTGATGAAGAAGGCACATATCCCCAAACCAAGAAGATGTTATCTTGGGCATTTGAGTCTCACATAGATGAACCTAAGTTTGAAGTAAGCCAGAGAGCTAATGAAGGTGCCAAAAAAAAGGAGTAAATCCCTTGGTGAATGCTCAACAACTATCAGATGAACAGGTCTATAATGTGCTCAACAAGGTTTCAGTCAAAGTTGAGGCCAGACTATTTGGGAGAAATGATAGAGTGAGATTCCTGGAGGAGGAATTGGAGAAGAAAAAGAAGGAGCTCATGGAAAAGAGAAAGGACCTAAAGCAAGAGGAGGATCATTAGTCAATCAATTGAGGCATGAGCTGAAAGAAGAAAAAAAAAGGTGCACAAAGTCTCCAAGAAGGTGGAGATGATTACGGATGCCATTTTCCTAAGCACCCCGACTTAGCACCACCCGAGAAGAAGTATGAATCAACCTTGCAATGTCTAGAGGATTTGACTCACATTCTCATGATGGAGAGGTGACCACTCACTTTAGAGTCTATAGAAGAGGCACAGGCACACCAAGAGAAAGAGGAAAAGATGAAGGTTGTCAGATTGTGGCTTGATACACTAAACTTCTTAGAGGTAAAGGCCACCACACAAGTCACTGAAGCTACTTATGATATGAAAACTACTATATAGGGATAGAGTGGCAAGCATCTTGGTTTCCACCCATGAAATGGAACTCAAGGAGTTCCAAGAGAAAAATAAGGGGAATAGAGTGGAAAGAGATAAGATCCTAGCCAAGGTGGAGAAGAAGTTAGAAGCAATCGAGACCCTGAGGCTCGATCAAAAGCCGGCTAAAGGAATTATACCCCCAGATCACCCATAGGATGGATGCACTTGAGGACTTGGGAAAGCAATTGGAAGGTATTGTTGAGACCATGAGCACCAAAGGGGAGGAGATGAGTTTTGAGGAGGTGAGCACCCTGGTGGGTGACCTCTGTCAGCAAGCTCAAAATGAGGTCGACACTTGGGAGAAGTTAGAGGTAGAAATAGGGAAGGATTTCCTCTCCTCCTCCAACAATAAACAAGTTCCCCATTCTTTCATTCTTTCTCCCAATTCTTCATTCCTTTATTCTTTCTTTCCAACCATTTTAAGAGCCCACCATTCTTTATTTTATTGAAGAGTGTTTTTTAAGGATGGAGAATAGGCATAGTGTGGGGTGATGTTGGGCCCCAAAATATTGGCTAAGTACAAGAAGGCATGGCATGCACATGGAGACCTATTTGAAGAAGGGCAATGGGGTGAAGGCGTGCAGGGAAGGGGGTTCTAGCAGGGTTTTATAGAACACATGGTGCACACACATGCAAGGCAAGAAAGAAGTTTTTGGGACTTAGCCATATTCAACATCCCAGGTAGCACACAAGAAAAGCGTGACCCGTCTAGCATGCGGAGTGGATAAGGTGCCACTTGATGCAATATAGGATCAAAAAGGGAATATTCCATGCATGCGATGGAAGGTTCCAAAAGAACATCATTGCACAGAGTGGAGAGCTCGATCAAAGGAGGCATGCTCCATTGGAGGACCACTTGGACACTTGGCAACCAATCTGTTACCTCAGAAGGCATGGCGGTGAAGGTAAAAAAGCTATATATAGAGGTGCGTGGATAGAAAGAAGAGAAAAGAGAGAGAGATGAGAGATATATATGGAATCATCCTGAGAGAGTAGAGGTGGTGGAATAGGGGTGAAGCTCTACAAAAATATAATGGAGGATTCTATGGGTTGGGATTAGTGAAAATATAGGAGTGATGGCATATTTAGAGGGATGGGTCTGTATTCATCTTTGTAATGTGAAGGACATAGTGTAGTTCTGATGCATGACTTTTCTCTATTTTTATATGGGTCTGTTATGACCTCAAGGAATGTAATGTGGTTATTGACTCATCAATATGAATATAAGGTTTTGTTCTAAATCATATATGTGTTCATGAGCATAATCTAGTGTTTCCTTTGTGTATGAATCATTTCTATATGTTGTTTGTTATTTCTCTTTTATGGATGCATTGATGATAACTCATCATAGGTTCTCAAAATGATGCATGGTTATTTTCTATTCTTTTGCACTTGAATATCTATCATAAGATGATGTATTCTCACAAGACTCACATAAAGGAGATAGATTTTATTTCTAACTACGAGATGACTAATTTACTTAATTAATATTATAATACTATAGATAAATCCTCTATGTTATGTATCCACCATATCCTTCCTTTTATCTTAATTATAGAGAAAACAAAACTTATTCAAAGTGGGTATATTATTAACAACATCGTGGTAGTTTTGGAAGGATTTGAATTGGATTGTTTACCTCATAAATGAGTATTGTTTATCAACATTGATTTTGAAAATCCTGTGATCATACAATACCCTTAAGTTGTTCTATATATGTTAAATTTTTAATGCTCGAGACTTAAATTCTTGCAATTAGTTCATATTCTTCTTGTGGATGTTTTATCTCATACTTCTCTATGAATGGTGTTTTTTTGGATAATTTTATTTAGTTTCACCGAATTCAACAAGGTTTCCCTTTATCTATGGTGTTTTTTGTGCTTGTTATAGATGTATGTGGCTTTATTTTGACCAATTCCAAAATGCAAGGAATAGTTAAGGGCATCTCCTTAGTTTTCATAAAATTACCTTCTAAACTAGTTAATGGTAATTGTTTTAATGGTTATTTTGTCACACTTATTAAAAATGACGATAACATCATAAATGATATGGAATGCATTGACACTTTTCCACTTGCTTCAAGTTCAAGTATTCAATGGAGGAATACTCAACTCTATAGGAAGTCTTTTCTTCCAAACCTCTTTCCAATTAATTAATTAATTATGATTAGAAGTAGATCTATCATGGAATAATATTTCACTTTATGGGAATTTAAAATTTCCATTCCAAACTAATAATACATCCCTTTTATGGAATCATGTATTTGATTATGTGGAGAAAATATTTCATACTAGATCATTAAGACCCTCCCCGAAGAAAATTTAAAATATGTTTGAAATATTTCACTACAAGCCATGTTTTTGATTTTTGTGTTGGGTACCTTTACAACATTATTGGTAGAATCTTGAAACTTTCGTTATATATTTTATTTAGGATAGCCCTAAACATGGGATTTGTTTTCATAGATTAGTTTGTTAATTTTCATGTCTTCTCAAGTAGGAAAGATGATTAGGTGTGGTTGACACTTGTCAAAAAGGTGAAATTATCTATGAAAAATTGATTATTTAAGCCAATGAAGGAAATGAAGTTAGGAATATTGTTCTATGAAACTAAAGTGTTGAAGGATATCTTTAGGATTTTATGACCTATTATTGTTTAGAATTTCATAACCTTATTATTCTTAGATTTACTATTCAAGGAATCAAGAGATTGTTTCTTTTATTATTAAGGCTATTTTGAAAGCATGAGAAAATATCAAACCATGGAAAAGGTGGAAAGGTGACAGATTTTGATATTTTTTTCTGAAATGAAAACACTGCATTGTAGTCACTTGTCATTAGCTTCCATGATGTACCTATTCCTAAAGTATCATAGATACACACACTTAAATTGTTCAAGAGAGGCATTCATACAATGCAAGATATCTTCTATAGACATACTAGAATATTTCTATCTTGGATGGAAGAAAAAACAAAATCTTGACTAACTAATAGTGATCAAGAGTACTTCTAAGAAATTTTAAAATATGTCCCTATTGAAAGGATCCTCAAAATTGATGGAAGGACTAGAATTGGTATCATGAAACACATTTTAAAAACTACTCTCCCAACAAGGAATACAACCTTTTGTCACCACATTTATGTGGTTATAACTCATGCTCATTTGTCTCCTCATTGACATTTAGAGCTAAGTGATTTGAAATAGTGTACATATTAATATATACCCCAAGCTACCCCACTTTTCTAACTTCTTACTTTATTAAGCTCTTCAACTTCCCTATCACTTTTTCCATTTAGGGGTCACTCAACCCAAATGTCCTTTTCGTAGATGTGGAAACCTAATGTATTTGTTTTAGATTTGTAAAAAGGCCTACATAACTGGGAATTATATTCACAACCACTTCAAACCCTTTAGACCATAGCCCTTTCTCTTATATAATATACACTTAAGGGAATCATGAATGCTTTGTAGATTACGCGTGTGGATTTGTCATACTTCAAAGTGGAAATCTATTTCTTTATTTAGAAAGAAAGAAACTAATTTGTTTTTGCTAACTCTAAATTGTTTTTCATCATTTGTAAGGAATGGTGTTTTCAAATGCATTTGTGTTGATTTATTGCAAGGAAGAAAAATAGTTTTGGATGTTACCCACCTTTAGACCCTCTTGGAACATTGTAGAAGTGCTCCTTGCATAATTTATCATGTTTTTCCATCTTCAAACTCTAGGGAAGACAACACAAAAGGAAAAGGGTAAAATGAAAGTAGCTCTCACAACTACACCCACAATAAATTTGGGTGGTCTCCATTACACCACTAATTTCCTCTTCTTCTTCACTGTGGTGGTGGTCTTCAACACGTTCTTGGTAGTACATCAAGTGGGATCATTCACCACACATGCATTTATTCCCATACATCTCTAGCTATTTCACTTCCTAAAGTTTAACAAAGCTAAGAGGAGCTTGTAGATGCAGTTAAGGATGTAAATTCTGCCAATACTACTTAAACCTTGTTCTAAGGAAAATCCATTCTAAATGGTGGCTAGGAAAATTCCGGATGGAAGTGATTCAACTCTCATTGGTATTTTTGCAATGGTTTTCAAGCTCCCTTATTTGTAATTGTTTCAGTTAATTTGTATTAATTTATTTGTTTTCTTAATCTTAAACACTTTTTGAATCTAATTCGGCATTGATGTGGAGTCCTCTCATACTACCAAATTTTTCAATTAAAATAGACTCTAATATATTTGTAAAGTAAAATACTTCTTTTTAATAGGAAAAAAGAAAGGTATATTGAATATTGTGAAAATCATTATTTTAGGTGTTATGTATAAATATATTATTAGAAAAAGTCAACTAATTTTTGTTAAAATAAGTTATGGCCTAAATTTCTAGAAGTCACAAATTGGTATATAGTTTTTTGATTTTTTTTTTTGGGTAAAAGCAAATTGTAAAATCTTTTTCATTCTATGTTTGAGATGTAACCATCATCAACAAAAACAACAAACATCAATTTTTAATTATTTTTTCTCATGGTTCACAAAATGTAACTCGAATATTTTTTAAAAAAATTTACATAATTTTTACCTAAAAATTCTCAGAGTTATATATGGAATGTGGAAGCATTAAATGTTCAATTAAACTAATAATTTAAAATATGAAATATAATATCCTACTAGAGTACATGTTGACCAAATTAATATCTCCCTAATTATAGCGAAGGCTGCGAGTTATCCATTCAACATTGCCTTTCATACGTTAAAATAACTAATAGCTACAGGAGACATAAAAATATTTATAAAATCTTTTAGTTTCTACCCAAAATATAAAAAGATTACTCCTGCAAAATTTTTGAGGAATATTGAATAACCACCTTTGTTTGGATATGGATAGTTGATCTTAGATTCTACTCGTCCCTGTGTTGTTCAATACCTAATCCACTTTGACCGTGTATTTTTATGTGTGACTCTCTTTGGTGATTTGAATATTACAAATTTCGAGCTTTGAATATTCGATCGCAAAAAGAAATGTGCATTACTATGTAATAAGATTGTCAAGTATCCTATTAAAACAATCATTTCAGGATTGTCAAGTATCCTTAAGCTGGTATTGCTTCCATGCGTAACTTTCATGATACCATGGCTTTGTTCTACAGAGGTGGTTAATTACAAGTTAAGATTTTATTTGTAAGACAGTTTGAAACCTTATCAAGCATTATATTAATCATCTATATATGCTTATATCATATTGGAACTCCATTGTGCAAGGAACAATAGTTGTCACTTTGTCCCAAGTTGAGGACAAGTGTCCGATAATACTACCTTAAACAGTATGTGTGACTCAATCTTGAAATTAATGATATTGAAGTTGCATTTAAGATCTTATATCTGAGCTTTTTTTATAATGGTTTTTGCATGTAGGGAGTAAGGCAATTGAAATCGTGCTTTGAACTAACGGACCAACCTACATCCCCCAAAATTCTACCATTACTCCTAGGAATTCTTTCACCCAAACTTCTATCATTATAGAACAAAAAAAATCCGTTTTCTAAGCTTCTTAGTTGGTTTATTAGGCTACTTTCTTGTTTGGTTTTCATTCCAATTTTGTTTGGGATGCTACCAAATTCTCATTAGCATCAAATTTGATGGTCTTGGAAACGTCACGAGAAAGATTAAATTGATGGTCAAACATGAAGCTGAAATTATTCAAAACCTATGACAATTTTATTTTTAATTTCAATGCGAGTTTAACTTTCAAAAATAATCTCATTTTTCACTCATATTATAATCCATGTTTTAAACTATTTTGAATATATTATATTATAATCCATGTAGTAAAAATTCTATATCTAACTTTGTAAGACTTATTAGTCCATTAGGATACTAAGGGATTAATAGCTCTACTTACTCCGTAAATGGTAAGGTTACACCGCATAGTCATTGCTTCAAACAAGGACTCTTAAGGTGACTTCTAAGGTGGTCTTCACCACTCAACATGGTGTCGACCTGAAGAGAAGAAATTATCCTCGCGGTTACCAAACCTAGAAGGAAACCACATACTTCGGATAAATTTGGACCATGTCGTTCCTAAAAGATGGGTTCACGAAAATATCGCTAAACATAACAACTATGATGGTCACTCAAACTAGGGGTTTTATTTACCTAAACTAGGAGGTTCCATCGAGTGCAAATTTTAAGTTCATTTCGAGGTTTCAATTTCTTCTACGCTAAGAAGGATCAAACATGCGAGAAAAGTTATGCATGAATCTTATGTTAGGGTTTATTGTTGTGGTTAGATTCCTTTATTACATTTTCAAGGTAAGAACACAACAACGATCATTTAATCACTTATTACACACTAGAAACACACTAAAACATATTAAATTGAAATTAATTTAACACACACACACACATATGGCACCCATGTTGGATATCATTTTTCAAGTATGGAAAATTAGTTTTGGTATACGGTCTTCCTGTTAGGGGGTGGCGAGTAGATGGAACCCATGGCTAGGGAGAGGGAAAGGGCTTTCGTGCTCCCTTCCACACACACACACACACACACACACACACACACACACACACACACATCCTTTTTACCATATGTAACTATGAATCAAAATTAAACCTATGATTAAATGCACATTTCCTAAGATATCCCTAAAACTAACATCTCATACATATTAGAAAATTTCAAATATAACTTTTCTGTAACATAAGACTACATTATACATATATTCATTTTACAATGACCTATAAAATTTTACAATAATGAATAATGAATTACACATCGCATTTTTGCCATCTTTCTTACATCCTGCAAAACCATGTGAGCATGAAATCAGTGATAAATCACTAGCATGGAATCCACCCTAATCTAACATAATTAATGTCTTTAGTTTTCCCATTTACATATAATAATAATTATAATTTGCATTCAAAAGAAAAGGTTTAGAAACATGTATTCATTTCATTTCATTTCACTTCATTTCGTAACCAAGGAGAGAGAAAGAGAAAGGAAAGAGAGAGAAACACCATTTTGTCAAAAGTTCCATTTCACACAAGTCACACTATAGAGTTTCAAATAGTTATTTACAAGTTTCAAAAAGTTTTCGTGGTGGTAGGTAACCCAATGGGGGTCCTATAACTTCCTTTTACATTTTCCTATTGGTTGTCAAAAATGTTCAAATCAAGCTCGGAGGCTAAGAAACCATTTTCAAACGTTGTCTTCTATGAGAAAACACCCCATGGTTAAATTTCTACATGTCCAACTATATACCAAGAGTTCATAGGAACTAACGGAATTTGAAACTGGCGAATGGTTTATGATTGACGACTAGTTTTCTGGAGCCATCGGTCATAAATGCTCTAGTTGCAAATAATTAAGAGTTAGCTCGAGGGATCATAAAAGCCATGTCTAAAGATGATGTTCAATGGATGAACACGCAGCAAGAAACTTCCAACAAGGTCCACCATATATGAGGATTCACTAGAGTTGATGGGATAAAGAACTAGAAAGTGGTTTTCCAACGACGACAAGATTTCTGGAACCACCGGTCATAATTGGTCTAGTTTGACCTAGTCAAACCATGATGAGAGGCCTATAAAATGGCTTTGTCAAACAATCAAGAAAAGTGTTTTTCCTCAAACTGAATGTTCCAGGACAATTTCTAGTAAAAATACTAGAGGTTTGAAAAGGCGGGTACACATTTGTTGATCAGGGTTCAAGTGGTGAGTTGATACGACACCCAACTTTTCAAAATTTAGCAACTTCCTATAGATGCAAAATGGTGTAACAAGGCTCCTATAAGGGCATCAAAAATATCACAAATGATCATTCGAGGTCGATTAAAATATTATAGTGACTCCTCACATGTCAAGGTAAACGTAGGAAACTTAACATCTCCTTTATGAAGTCACGAAGTTTATTTTGCATGCCTCCAAAAATCGTAGTAAATCTGGTTTCGTCAGGAAGTTTTTTTGTATCATCTCAAAATGAGGGTTTGAGTTTATACTTGTCTACCAAGGAATATTTTAATTGCGTAAGCTACGATATGCTATTTTTTTGTTTTGAAAACAAGTTTATTTAAAACTATCAATTCTATGATATTGCTATATTTAAAAATTTATTTCACTGCAAATGAACAACTAAAGAACAAAAATTATGAAAGATAGGGAGAGATGAACCATGCCTAGGAATGATGACCAAAGTGGGTATGAGGGATCCGAGTGGTTTACACTCACGATCCATTGAGACCACCATTGTCGTGACATCATGTCAGATAGTCACGTGAAGACCCAAACTATTAGTCATGCCTCCATGCCTCATCAAAACACCATTTTGTGATTTTTCAAGTAGTCATCCCAAACCATGAAACTATATTGTCATTATGCAATATGTCAACCCATTGGTGAGCCATCTGAATGTTTCCTCATTTTTCATACATGAATATCAGGGAATTCACAGCTACAAAACCCAATACTAAAGTAAAAAATGGATTTCATTTTTTTTGTGTAGATTTCTTACCCTATTTAAAGCTCCCATTTTTGGCACAAGTTGGCTCGAGTGGAGACTAGGCTTTACACCTAATTTGAGTATTTTATTGGAATTTTATATAGTCATTACAATGAAACCCAATTTGTGCATACCCTATATCAAGGCTCCCATTGGTATAGATAGGGAAGAGTGATAGACATAAACACGTAACCGGTGCTCAAGCCCATCATGGCAAGTAAATCCAGCTCATATCACACAATGCATCACAGAGCAAAATAGTCCAAAAAAAGATTCAACAGTAAGTAATGGTGACTTCAGAGCAGAAATATGAAACTAGGGTTCCAATTCTTAGCCATGGCTGCTCATAGAAGTTTCCAAAGTGTGGTTATGTCTTTGGGTACAAAAAGAAGTGTTTGAATTATTAAACAAGGGAAATTATGGGTTGGACTAGACATTAAGGAAGCCCATGTGCTCTCTATCAGGATCCCATCCCACCACACTACCCCATGTCAACCCAAAATCCACTCACCCTCCATTCACGCCTCCCTTTTTAATTTTTTAATTTAAGTGTTATCTATTTTGTTGGGCACTACATCTCCCTCCACTAATAAGAGCATCATCCTTGATGTGACACAATATTGAAGCTCGTATGGTACGAAAGAAAAGAAGTCAATAATGACAAATGTCATTTAACAAAACAACTTATATGTACAATGCGACCACAAGGAAGCAAACTAATTTTTGGCAATATCTTAAATTTTAATGTTCTATGAAGATTGGTAGTTAGTTATCTTTTACTTTACTATCATATTAGTCTTTGTTTTTACAATATTTATTAATCTCAAACTCTTAGTATTCATTGTTTAGAATTTCAATCATCTTGTGTTCATGGGTGCCCAACAATAATTGACCTTAAGGTGTCACACAAAACTGAACACAACACAAATGACCCATGAGACATATTACTACAAATTTTCATGACTGTATCACATCCCAAGACTTTTAATTCAACCATGGAAAGGAAAACCAGTATCCACATAACAAAGAATTTCCAACAATTATGTCATAGACATAGATCCAATACACACATGTGATTGAAAAACAAAATCATCACACTGATACATATACAACGGGTATCACATGACCCAAAAATCCATGACTGTACCAACATAGTTCCAAGAAAATATCCAATAGTCCATACTAACCAAGGGGAGAGTCAAGCCTCAATCATAATAATGTGTAACAAGACTCATGAGAGTACACATAACTCACTATACCAACTCCACACATCACATGACATCACGAAATAATCTCCATCTATCTCCCAAAGCATCACAAAACATCTCCATATACCTCCCAAAGCATCACAAAACAACCACATGCACCTCCCAAACATCACAAAAGAACCACATACACCTCCCAAAGCATTAATCACACCCACACAAATCTCTTATACCTCCTCAAGACTCTTATGTCTCCCTCAAGTCTCTTATGCCTCCCTCAAGTCTCTTATGCCTCCCTCAAGCAATAAAATAAAGATAAATTTTCCTTTTCACTCCCCAAAAGAGGTCGGTCACCCTATGGCCCTAGGCGCATAGAGTCCAGATACCTCTAACCCAAGTGACATAATAACTCATGGTTCAACAACCCACTAGTTATCTATAACTCCTTGGGGCGTACCCCCATACAACAAAGTGGGTCCATAGGTTCCACCACTCCATGGTGAATCCCATGACCCTATTCCAACACATTACGACATTAGAACCAACATAACAATCCATATCAAATGCCAAGTGGCAACAATCCCAAGCCTTGGGCTAGGCTATAAAATTTTTAAACTTGATACGTAATTTAAAACTAAGAAAAGAAAATGGCTAATTAGCCATGGTTAGTGCAAATCCAAATGTTAGTGCAACAACCAAATAAATTCCCAAAATATAAGAACATGTCAGTCAAGAAAACTGTTGTTCTAGTAAGAAAAGGGAAAGTGTTTGATTTATGAATAAAATACATGTATAGGAATAACACATTAAGATAACTATGTGGCCTTATATAACCACCAAGGGGGTACTCAACGAGTTGTTGGCACTCGGAAACATCAAGCCTCATCTCATAAAATATCATATCAATAATACAACTATCATCATCTCTATTTGAATCATCCCGCCACCACTTTGACAAGGCTCAACATAGTCAAAATCACATAGGTTGAATCCATACGATAACCATATCGGGAGAGAGAAAGGAGTACAAGTTTCCATCTACTAAGAGCCTAAGGTGTCCATGAAACACAATATGCATGACACCCATTGAGCAAGTGCCACACATACCAAACAAACAAAAGTGGGTTTTCAGCCTATGTAAGGCTCCACTTCCTATCTCATACTCAGCTCGAGTGACTGGTCAACGATACACATTTCCTCACTCCAAACATACACCTTTTACCGATTTCCCTTAGGGTTGGTTAGTGTAGGGTCCACAACATAACACATAACTACATCACTAACACAATGGTGATTCACAAAAATTAACCATAGCGTCTTACGCATGGTATATATACAGGGTAAAACAAAATCATTACTTTCACGGGTTATGATACATCACATTACCACATTATGCACCCAAAGTGCAATCACTATACAATAGGGATCATACACTCACCATATGCCCCTAAATCACGACATGAACCATCACATATTACATGAATTATATGTATGAGGAACACAATGTCTAACTTTACAACATATAGTCAATTGCAATACAACATGGTGATGCACATGATTCATCACAATATAGTGATGACATCACGATACAATCTAATTCTCTTTACACCAATTTTGTCATGCAATACATCAATACACCTACATATCACATAATGAAAAAATGCTCCAACACTTCACAATCCACAATAACATTCTTTTGTCACACACAATAAGGTGGTACATCACACGTGAAATCTTCATAGAATCCATGAAAAGGAGAGAGAATACTCTCATCACAAGCACATCAACATGATAAAAAAATATACACACTAAGTGACATACACAACATGTGCATTCACAATTTCACAATTATGACATAGTTCACATCACGCTTATATCACATTACTCTTCCAATATTCACCACCATCATGCAACACCATCACAACTCAAATCTATCCCAGAGGTTTGAGAACACGAACCTCACTCTGATACCAAATGTAATGCCCACATTTATCACACACAAAAACAACACTAAAATTACCAAAATATATTTTTTGACTTACATTTCTCACTACACAACACCACAAGGGCTCCAAGTAAAGAAAACCCAACAACAAATACGATACTTATGTAAGTCATCGAATCACATAGACACATGACAACACCATATACATGTTGATGCCACACTTTTCCCAATGAATGAATGCTAGCAATAACCCAACCACAAGAAAAGGGACTCAAGGATTGGCAAACCCACAACACATCATTACCATGATTACATCTTTATTACATTAACATTCCAATAACATTATTATGTAAGTATAATTTTCTCCTCTTTTTTCACCTACAGATTTATAAGTTCATTCCACATTCAACTTACAGTTTCGACCATTTAAGTTTTCTCTTTATCCCTTATGAAAATCTTCATAACTTACATTATTATTTTTCATATTTAAAATTTCCTACAAAGTTCCTAATTCTCTCGTTCTTATGACAAAGGTTTGTTTCTTAAAATATGTTTAGTTGACGTTCAATTTTTATCCTCATAATGCAAGGGGACCAACCATAAGTTGTCGAGGGAGAAATAATACGATTCAAAGGAGGTGAAGGTTCAAGTTTCCCTTTTCTATAAACTTCCTTCCATTCAAAGCACATTTGTTCTCGAACTATGGTGGTTTTAGTACCAATTTTAGTTTGATTCAGTTAAGCATTTACAAGACATAATTTTATTTTATTTTATTTTTAGTGGACTCTATATTGGCTCAAATGCCTAGTCCCACCAAGAACAATTTGTATCCATTATTAACAAAAATTCAATGCCTAAATCATCCATAAGGACTTCAAGTGAATATTTGTTCCTAAACCATTATCACATATACTCTTGTTTTCATTTCATTTACAGTGTTTCTTAGGTCTCCTTTTTTGGTGTCACTTTATAACATAAAGAGTTACAAAAGTACTTGTTTACCATTTTGAAGAAGTATATGATTAGAAGCATTATAACTACACACGAACCCCAAGTTAACCTCCTAATCAACCAAGGTTTGGTTTAATTTCAATTGCACCTAATGATCTACACCTCAACTATATATGATTTTAAGGTGCCATTTAATGCTAAATTGACCAAGGTGTTATGTTGATAGAAACCAAGGTAACACATTTAGCTGAGAGGAACTAAGGAGTTCATTAACAAGAGTTTAAGACCTAGAAAAACTATTTCATGATCTCCATTTTTGTCATCTAGATCCAACATGGATTTCATTCACGAAAAGTAAAAATTTTAGATCTAACTTTGTAAGACTTATTAGTCCACTAGGATACTAAGGGATTAATAGCTCTACTTACTCTGTAAATGGTAAGGTTACACCGCATAGTCGTTGCTTCAAACAAGGACTCTTAAGGTGACTTCTAATGTGGTCTTCACCACTCAACACGGTCTTGAACCTAAAGATAAGACATTCTCGATATAAAGTTGGACCATGTCGTTTCTAAAAGATGGGTTCAAAAAATGTTGCTAAACATAACAACTATGATGGTCAAAAAACTAGGGGTTTTATTTACCTAAACTAGGAGGTTCCATCGAGTGCAAATTTTAAGTTCATTACGAGGTTTCAATTTCTTCTATGCTAAGAAGGATCAAACATGCGAGAAAATTTATGCACGAATCTTATGTTAGGGTTGATTGTTGTGGTTAGATTCCTTTATTACATTTTCAAGGTAAGAACACAACACGATTATTTAATCACCTATTACACACTAGAAACACACTAAAAGATATTAAATTGAAATTAATTTAATATATATCCTTTTTTCCATACATAACTATGAATCAAAATTGCACCTATGAGTAAATGCACGTTTCCTAAGATATCCCTAAAACCATCATCTCAAACATATTAGCAAATTCCAAATATAAATTTTCTATAACATGAGACTAAATTATACATATATTCATTTTATAATGACCTATAAAAATTACAATAATAAATAATGAATTACACATCGCATTTTCACCATCTTTCTTGCATCCTGCAAAACCATGTGAGCATGAAATCAGTGAGAAATCACTGGCATGGAATCCACCCTAATCTAACATAATTAATGTCTATAGTTTTCCCATTTACATATAATAATAATAATAATTTTCATTAAAGAAAAGTTTTAGTAACATGTATTCATTTCATTAAATTTCACTTCATTTTGTAACCAAGGAGAGAGAAAGAGGAAGGAAAGAGAAAGAAACGCCATTTTGTTAAAAGTTCCATTTCAAGCATTATAACTACACACGAACTCCAAGTTAACCTCCTAATCAACCAAGGTTTGGTTTAATTTCAATTGCACCTAATGATCTACACCTCAACTATATATGATTTTAAGGTGAGAGGACAAATTAATGCTAAACCACCTTCAAATGACCAAGGTGTTATGTTGATAGAAACCAAGGTAACACATTTAGCTAATGGAACTAAGGAGTTCATTAACAAGAGTTTAAGACCTAGAAAAACTATTTCATGATCTCCATTTTTTCGTATGGATCCAACATGGATTTCATTCATTGACAAGTAAAATTTTAGATCTAACTTTGTAAGACTTATTAGTCCACTAGGATACTAAGGGATTAATAGCTCTACTTACTCTGTAGTAAATGGTAAGGTTACACCACATAGTCATTGCATTCAAACAAGGACTCTTAAGGTGATTCTAATGTGGTCTTCACCACTCAACATGTAGTCTTGAACACGAAGATAAGACATTCTCGATATAAAGTTGGACCATGTCGTTTCTAAGATGGGTTCACAACAATGTTGCTAAACATAACAACTATGATGGTCACTCAAACTAGGGGTTTTATTTACCTAAACTAGGAGGTTCCATCGAGTGCAAATTTTAAGTTCATTATGAGGTTTCAATTTCTTCTACGCTAAGAAAGATCAAACATGCAGAAAATTTATGCACGAATCTTATGTTAGGGTTGACTTCATTGTGGTTAGATTCCTTTATTACATTTTCAAGGTAAGAACACAACACCGATTATTTAATCACCTATTACACACTAGAAACACACTAAAAGATATTAAATTGAAATTAATTTAATATATATCCTTTTCCTTACCATACATAACTATGAATCAAAATTGCACCTATGATTAAATGCACATTTCCTAAGATATCCCTAAAACTAACATCTCATACATATTAGCAAATTCCAAATATAAATTTTCTATAACATGAGACTAAATTATACATATATTCATTTTATAATGACCTAAAAATTACAATAATAAATAATGAATTACACATTGCATTTTCACCATCTTTCTTGCATCCCATTCCCATGTGAGCATGAAATCGGTGAGAAATCATCGGCATGGAATCCACCTAATCTAACATAATTAATGTCTATAGTTTTCCCATTTACATATAATAATAATAATAATAATTTTTTTCGAAAGAAAATTTTTAGTAACATGTATTCATTTCATTAAATTTCACTTTCATTTTGTAACCAAAGAGAGAGAAATAGGAAGGAAAGAGAAAGAAACATTTTGTCAAAAAGTTCCATTTCAAGCATTATAACTACACATGAACCCCAAGTTAACCTCCTAATCAACCAGGTTTGGTTTAATTTCAATTGCACCTAATGATCTACACCTCAACTATATATGATTTTAAGGCGAGAGGACAAATTAATGCTAAACCACCTTCAAAAATGACAAGGTGTTATGTTGATAAAACCAAGGTAACATTTAGTTAGAGGGAACTAAGGAGTTCATTAACAAGAGTTTAAGACCTAGAAAACTATTTCATGATCTCCATTTTTGTCGTCTAGATCCAACATGGATTTCATTCACTAACAAGTAAAAATTTTAGATCTAACTTTGTAAGACTTATTAGTCCACTAGGATACTAAGGGATTAATAGCTCTACTTACTCTGTAAATGGTAAGTCTACACCACATAGTCATTGCTTCAAACAAGGACTCTTAAGGTGACTTTCAAGCTAATGTGGTCTTCACCACTCAACACGGTCTTGAAAATGAAGATAAGAAACCATTCTCGATATAAAGTTGGACCATGTCGTTCTAAAAGATGGGTTCACGACAATGTCGTTAAACATAACAACTATGATGGTCACTCAAACTAGGGTTTTATTTACCTAAACTAGGAGGTTCCATTGAGTGTAAATTTTAAGTTCATTATGAGGTTTCAATTTCTTCTACGCTAAGAAGGATCAAACATGCAGAAAAGTTATGCACAAATCTTATGTTAGGGTTGACTGTTGTGGTTAGATTCCTTTATTACATTTTCAAGGTAAGAACACAACACCGATTATTTAATCACCTATTACACACTAGAAACACACTAAAAGATATTAAATTGAAATTAATTTAAATATATATATAAATTTATATATTATATATACACATATACACACACACACACACACACACATATATATATATATATTTACCTTTTTTTTACCATACATAACCATGAATCAAAATTACACCTATGATTAAATGCACATTTCCTAAGATATCCCTAAAACTAACATCTCATACATATTAGCAAATTCCAAATATAAATTTTTTTGTAACATGAGACTAAATTATACATATATTCATTTTATAATGACCTATAAAAATTACAATAATAAATAATGAATTACACATCTCATTTTTTCCATCTTTCTTGCATCTTGCAAAACCATGTGAGCATGAAATCAACGATAAATCATTGGCATGGAATCCACCCTAATATAACATAATTAATGTCTATAGTTTTCCCATTTACATATAATAATAATAATAATTTTCATTCGAAAGAAAATTTTTAGTAACATGTATTCATTTCATTTAATTTCACTTCATTTTGTAACCAAGGAGAGAGAAAGAGGAAGGAAAGAGAAAGAAACACCATTTTGTCAAAAGTTCCATTTCACACAAAAACTCACACTATAGAGTTTTAAACAATTGTTTACAAGTGTCAACAAGTTTTCATGGTGGTAGGTAACCCGATGGGGGTCCTACAACGTCTTGTTTACATTTTCCTCTGGTTGTCAAAAAGTTTCAAATCAAGCTCGGAGGCTAAGAAACCATTTTCAAACTTTTTACTTCGATGAGAAAACACCCCATGGTTAAATTTCTATGTTTCCAAATATATACCAAGAGTTCATAAGAACTGACAGAATTCAGAAATGGGGAATGGTTTACGATTGACAACTAGTTTTTTGGAGCCATCAGTCATAAATGTTGTACTTGCAAACAATAAAGAGTTAGCTCGAGTGCTCGTAAACCCCACGTCTAAAACTAACGTTCGATGGATGAATGCACAATGAGAAACTTCCTGCAAGTTACCCTATATATGAAGGATTCACTAGAGTTGATGGGATAGAGAACTAGAAAGCGGTTTTCCAATGATGACAAGTTTTCTGGAGCCACTGGTCATAATTGGTCTAGTTTGACCTAGTCAAACCATGACCAGAGGCCTACAAAATGGCTTTGTCAAACAATCAAGAAAAGTGTTTTTCCTCAAACTAATGTTCTAGGAAATTTTCTAGTAAAAATACTAGAGGTTTGCGAAGGCGGGTACACATTTTTGATCGGGGTTCAAGTGGCGAGCATCAACACCCAAATTTTCAAATTTTATCTACTTCCTACAACTGCAAAATGGTGTAATAGGGCTCCTAGAAGGGCATCAAAAAGATCACAAATGATCATTCGAGGTCGATTCAAAGATTATAATGACTCCTCACATGACAAGGTAAACGTAGGAAAATTAACATCTCCTTTATGAAGTTATGAAGTTTATTCTGAAGCCTCTAAAAATTGTGATTTATCTGTTTTAATCAAGGGAGTGGTCAACATATTTATAGGGGTTCAATTTCAACTTGTCAATAAAAAGGGGTCTTACCGTAGCAATCTGGTTTTGTCAAGAAGTTTTTTTCCATCTAAAAATTAGGGTTTGAGTTTATACTTGTCTACCAAGGAATATTTTAATTGTGCCAAGCTATGCTTTATGCCATTTTTTTTTTGAAAAAAGTTTATTTAAAACTATCAATTCTATAATATTGCTATATTTAAAAATTTATTTCACCGCAAATGAACAACTAAAGAACAAAAATTATGAAAGATAGGGAAAGATGAACCATGCCTAGGAATGCGATGACCAAAGTGGGTATGAGGGATCCGGTGGTTTACATTCATGATCCATTGAGACCACCATTGTCATGACAACATGTTAGATAGTCACGTGAAGACCCTAAATATTAGTCATGCCTCCATGCCTCATCAGAACACCATTTTGTGCTTTTTCAAGTAGTCATCCCAAACCATGAAACCGTATTGTAATTATGCAATATTTTAACCCATTGGTGAGCCATTTGAATGTTTCCTCATTTTTCATACATGAATATTAGGGATTTCGTAGCTACAACACCCAATACTAAAGTAAAAACTGGATTTCATTATTTTTGTGTAGATTTCTTACCCTATTTAAAGCTCTCATTTTGGGCATAGATAGGCTTGAGTGGCGAATAGGCTTTACACTTTCTTTGAGTATTTGATTGGAAGTTTCTATAGTCATTACAACCCAATTTGTGCACACCTTCTATCAAGTCTCTCATTGGCGTAGATAGGGAAGAGTGATGGCCAAGGTTGTGGAATTTGGCTTAAGCTTTGTCAATCACATTCTCTTGAGCAGTTTCAGGGCCATTTAACAAACCTGTTTGATCACATCCTGCAATGATGACATCCCTTTAACGCATTTCATTTGGTCATCTAAGTAAAAATTCACGTGTTGTGTATAAGGTTCCACATACAACACACACATCTCCTTGAGCATTTGTGACTACAACATCTAGAAAAATTCCTTCTATCTATATGTCTAGATGGGCATCCACACCCTGTTCTAGAGCCAATATTTTGGAAAAGGCTGAGAGATGTTGGCAGAGGGGGATGGAAGTCAATCTTTAAACCTGTACATGTAAATTCTTATTAGTTTCTAATCCATTTCAACAAACTCATTTCATGTGCATAACCTACAACCATTTCAGTTCACAAGGCCACATAGTTTTTAGGAATTTTGGCGCACAGTTCACATGCCTTTTGCATGCATCTAGTTTTTGTAGGAATGTCAGCCAGAGCGCTTGCAACCACAACACTAAAAAATTCCTCTGCCTTTGTGCTTGGCCATGAATAAATCAAGCAAATCCAAAAACTTCAAAGTAGAATGGCAGCCATAATGCAAGGAGATCGACCTAGATTCTGAATGGATGTGCAATAAGAGCTACAAGCTAGATGGTAATAGACTCAGCCTCAAAAACCAAATCTAATTCATACAAGTAAGAAAGAACACAGACGGAACATAAAACCAATGCTCGAGCCCATCATGGTGAGTAAATCCAACCCAACTCACGCAATGCATCACACAGCACAAATAGTCCAAACAAAGATTCAACAATAAGTAATGGCGATCACAGAGTAGAACTATGAAACTAGGGTTTGATTTCTTAGCCATGGATGCTTATAGAAGTTTCAGGTGTGGTTGCTGATTTGGATACCAAAAAAAAGTGTTTAAATTATTAAACAAGGGAAATGATGGGTTGGACTGGACATTAAGGAAGCCCATGTGCTCTGTCAAGGATCCCATGCCACCACACTACCCCACGCCAACAAAACATTCTCTCACCCTCCATTCACGCCTCCCTTATTTTATTTTATTTTATTAATGATTTTTATTTTAAGTGTTATCTATTTTTTCAGGCACTACATCATTCAACACTCCATTGAGAAAAATGTGAGATAGTGGTGATGTGAAAAAGGTAACGTAATTGAAAATTTCAATGATATTTGTTAGTAGTCTTTTGTTGAGAATGGAAGTACCTTTAAATAACTATAAATGTACATCCATACACCATACAAATTGGAATTTGTTATATCTCTTATCCGAGCAATATTAACCCTAAATTATGCAATATTAATTTTACACATAACAATATCATATATCTTATGTAGTTACTAAGTATTAATTAAAGGAAACAAAATTATGCGATATCTAGTAATTATAATAAAATTAACACACCGTGAATGCTTCCACCCAAGGAAATTACCTAGTCTTCCTAGAAATCAATCCTCCTTGTGTGTGTGTGTGTGTGTGTGTGTGTGTGTGTGTGTGTGTGTGTGTGAGAGTGTGCGTGTGTGTGCGTGTGCGTGCAAGTGCAGAATGAATGGTGGAAAATCACAACTCATAAACTTCCCAGGAAACAGGATTGGAAAGTATGGCTATATAATAACAATATAAATGATAAAATAAAACAACAAGTGTGAATGTCAAGTACATGCATAACTACTTGAAACAAGTTGGAAAGTATGGCTATATAATAACAATATAAATGATAAAATAAAACAACAAGTGTGAATGTCAAGTACATGCATAACTACTTGTGTAAAAAAATAGATCATCTTTTAAGAAGAGCACTCCAAGAGGATGTTCTTTCGAGAAGAGTATGGGGAAACCACCTATCCTAAGAAATACCTAGAGTTACTAGAGGAACCATGATGCCCCAATTATACATAGTTTTCTCAGTAAATGAGTTTATATGTAAACTAGTCAATAAAACAAAAACATTTTCACTAACCTAAAAATACGACCATTGAATTTCTAGATTAAAAAAAATCTATCTCTAATAACATACCGTAAATATATTTTTATGGTGACCAAAATTCTTTCCACAAGTGAGAGATATCCCTAAATTAATCTATTTTCTAGTTACTTGGCTATAATTCCTAAGTAGAGATAATTTTAGTGGCGAATATTCATAATATGGCGAATATTCCATTTTTGAAAAATTTGAAAAGGAAATTTTTTGGTTGGTGCTCAGTGCAAGTCGATGACTTGTTAAAAAAATTACAGTTTAACTTTTTTTTTGGGGTCGGCATCACCTACCCTTGAAACTATCCCCTATATAACCCTAGATTATTCACCAGGTAGAACACTACTAGATCACTCATACCACTTGGGGCATATGTATTATTAAGTAAGGGACATGTGGAGGTCTCTGCTCACTTTGTAAACACGGAAAAGGAGGGTGGAGGCTACAGACACATGATAGGAGGGTGGAGGTCGCAGATGCACGACAGAGAGTTTGTTGACGTGTGATAGGGAGAGTTTGTTAATGCATGACATGAGTGTGGAGGAAGTATATGCGTGACAAAGATTTTGCTAAAAATGTGATGTACGTGTAACAAAAATATTTTGTTGTCGCGCAACCAAAGGGTGGAGGCTACAGACACACGACAAGAGATTTATTGTCGCGTGTCAACAAGGTGGTGACGCGTGTCAACGAACCTCAATGACATGTGTCATGTGTCAAAAACCTTGTGAGCATCTACACTGTCTGATTTCATAGGTATAAATCATTTCCATGTCCCAATAATTAACTCTTTTTTCTTGACATATTTGCGCATCACGTCATGAACCTCACGATGTGCATCAACCACCTTGTTGGCGCAAAAATCGTCAATGAGGGTACTTGTCCTGTCACACCACTTAAAAATCGAGTTGAAAATTTTGTTGTCGGACCCCCAAAAAATTTGCCTTCCCACGAAACTGGTTCCGAGGATATTTGCCAGGTATTTTCCACCTCCGATTTCTAAGAGGTATCTTAAAATGAACCCCGTTGCTAAGGTTTGAGTGGGTTATGGATCTATTTCCAAACCTAATGACCCCAATGATGTGTTAGAAAAGGTGTATGAAATAATTAGATCTAACAAAAGAAGGAAACTTAGGATTAAAAACTTCTATATCTTTAAGTCTTTCCACAAGTGAGAGACCCTGGTGCACTAGACATAAAAAGAGGTAATTTTTTGGCATAAGAATAGAACTCTAGAAATGATTAAGAAGATAAAACCAAGTTTTATGAGAGGAATTTAGACTTTGTTAGTGCTCAATTTTATCTCACCCCGTTTGTCCTTGAAATTCTTCAGTTTGCGGACTCTCTCGTATTTTCTATCTCCCGTGTTGACAAATGAAAGATTTGTCCTTAATTTGGTTTCCATGATCAATCCTTTCCTTTGGTTGAGGATCACATTAAGTTCATAATTTGTTTTCCGTTCCTCTGTCCATGTGAAATTTTTTTTTAAGTTGGGCGTAATTTTAGGTTTTTTCCCTTCCTTCCATTTTCCATCTTCTAATGTCCACCAATTTGGGCATTATATCATTTCCAAATTTTCTTTCCTTAAAGAAAGATTCATTTCCTTGTGCAAATGATGATCTCCCCAAGGATTTTACAGTTTGTGAGAACTTGTATTGTGTGTTTTCCTGTCAAATTTATATCTCGATTTGAGGAAACTTGGTATTTTCTAATTAGATGTGGCTCGGCAGGGAACTTTAAAATTCTAAGGCCCACTTCAACTCAAGTCTTGTCCACGTGGAATGCTTTCACTCATCTAAAAATTCACCTCTTGGTTTGACCTTTGGAGTTACACCATGGAGACACGTGGAGGCTTCCACTGCACCAAATGGCCAGCGATACTTAAACATTTCTTCAAGCGGTTGGTGCAGCTTTGTTAGGCTCAAGACACATGGAAGGCACACACTTGTTTCGGTTCTCCTGCTTTTGGGCTCTATATCAAAAGAGTGCCAAAGGGACACGTGGAGGTCTCCGCTCACTTTGTCCATAATTAGAAATTTTTTAGCAACAGATGTAACTCTTTAGGTTCTTGACACGTGGGGGTGTGCGCTCATTTGAGGATCCGCATCGGTCACACCTTAGTAGTTGCACTCCATATTCTATTACGAAAGGGACATGTGGTGAGCCCACACTTGTTCAGGGTCTCAACTTTTGGGCACCATCTCAAAGGTGTGCCAAGGAGGCACATGGAGGCTTCCGTTGGCTCCTTTTAAACTAAGACTTTTCAAATGCCAAAAGGCATTTTTCTTGGGCCCAGTACATGTGGAAGGCCCACGCTTGTTTGGAAACTCGCCTCTACACTTCGCCATTGTTGTTACACCAAGGAAACATGGGGATGGCTCTAATCTAAAGTTGAGAAGGGGTAGAATCAATGGTTGTTGTGCATTGCATTTATTTTTCCACCATTTTTGCTCCGAGAAATTTGGAAATGTGAATAGGCACTATTTTTCATTGTTTTGGTATAATTCCTTGTCATTTTTACTGTAAAGTACAATTGAATGGATTCAGATCTTAATTCATGAGTCCAAGGACTGTAGAGACTAATATTTTGAAGTTAAAGTGGCTCGTAATTTCTATTTTGTTAATGGCACATGCAAAAAGGTGAATTACCGTGAGAAGCTGGATGCGAGCGAGTTGCAGAGGGAAGAATGCGATAAGGATGAAATGATGAAGGTTGTAGGCAAAAAGGATGAAAAGCGTATTACCTTGAAGGTGAAAAGGATTGCCTGTCAAATCTAGCTATATAGAGCCACCGGAAAATGATTAAAACAGAGATTTCTTGCATGACAAAATAAAAAGAATGATTAGAAGGACTGTCAAAAATTTGTAGCATGGTATCCTAGTCATTAGTCGAGGGTCTTAGAAATGTGATCAGTTCCTAATTTGTCCACCTGGCAACTTTCGAGTATGAATTTGTTAAATGTCACTTTCTCGAGAAAATTGGCAACAAGCAAAGGTTCCTCGAATATTTTCTCTTTTTGGGAGGGGGAAATTTGGGATGAGTGAGAAAATGAAATGTATAAATGCAATGAGAATACTCTTGCAAATGGTCGGGGGTTGAATTTTTAAGAGAAAATTTGAGAGATCCCATCTTCCTGAGAGACTAATCTGAGAAACCTATTAATTTCCTGTGTTTTTATTTCCAATCACATCAAGTTGGTTGTGAGTGTACAACCATTGGCAAGCTCTAAGACTGTTTAAAGAAATTTTCCCTATTGATGAATCTAATCAAATTCAAATTAATCTATGTCAATCTTGGGAAAATTTGTGTCTACTTTATTTCAGAATTTCTCATAAGTAGTTTTTCTTATTCCTATTCCAATCTTGTGTTAAAGTCCCTCCAAATCACATAGGATCTCATCCCCATGATAGTTTAGTGGCATTTGCAATTTCATTACGAGAAGAGCCTTCATCCTATAATGAGATAAACAATTTAAAATCACTTTACTTTCATTTGTTGATAAAGATTGTCTGTAAGCCTTTGAGTGTATCTTAGGCATGAGGAATGAGGTGTCTCTTAATGTTTAATCTAGTCTTTAGCTCAAGCCTTTGTGTCGAATATTCAAAGATTGTGTGAAACCGTGTAAATTTGGGCCTCCATTGATGCACACCTTCTAGTTGAAGGAATATTTTAGCTATCCTAATGCGTTCTCTCATCTAGTCTTCCAAATGTTGTGAAGGATCTCAAAGATTTGGTATATTCAACTTTATCCTGCTTAACTCCCACCAAAAAATTTCAAATAACCATGAATCCCACCTAAACTACCCTTTACTACACTGTGTATCCACAAATGTATAAATTATATTGCCAAAATATGCAGAAGCAACCAGGATTCCATAATGTCTCTAGTAACCTTGGCCATGTTTAGAAAATATCACCACTCTTTAGAAGTGACAACTCGTGAGAGTTAAATTGTGGTGCATTGATCATATTTTCTCAGGGTCTCCTTTCAAATTTGTGCAAAGAAGGATCTCTTCATTCTCCTTCATCAACAGAGGTTACAAAATGGGTCCTCTCACCCTGGTCGAAAGGCACGGCCTAAAGCAATAAGGATAGATCAAATCCTTGATGAAGGTGATATCCACTTCTCCATTACCCGAGTGACAAAGACTCAGATAAATCCCCTCCCCAGCTACAAAACAACTCATAAAATGATCTGTCTGTCTCTCAGTGTCTTGCTAAATCAGTGATGCTACTCGGGATTTTCCAAGGGATAATCAATTTAGATACCAACACCTAAATGGCACCATTACCGAGGACTATTTGAACAAAGTTGTACACATACACCATTATTGGGGACCAAACACTAGTAATGCTTCTTACAAATTTAAAAGTACAAATACGTTGTTGAAACATCATCCTGTGTCCCGATTTGTAAGAATTGAGAAAAGTTACAATTTTTGTGTGTAATATTTCCAATTTCTATTGGTTTTTGCACTAAGTTTACATCAACAATGTTAAATATGGGTAAAGGAAGGTCGATCTTGAAGCTTTGCATGAATTTAGTGTTGATAGACATTTGACAAACCAATTTTAGTGCATTTGCACAACTAAGGTGAAAATCCTTAGTGGCGACTCCATTTTGAATTAACTTTTGATAAATGCCAGTGTTTTAACCTCTGTCAATTGAAATTTATCACTAATCTCTGAAAATCTAGAAGGAAGAAGATCTTTCTTCGTTAAAGACCCTACTAGAAGGTTGTTTCTAGAGTTGGAGCCTAGGAAAGACAAATTCTGAAGGAAGAAGAATCTGGAAAGTTGTTGAAGATCAGAAATCAAGAAAGGATTTATCAATTGTGGAAACTAATCAGCCTATCATTGAAGATTGCCATAATTCCTCAAGTGCTTCTAAATCATGTAGTCTTTTTGTGGATCTAAATTCTCCAATTGGAGAGGGTCCTTCATTTGTATTTGAAAATTTTGAGTCTCATTCTTCCCATGTGCTTTCCAAAGCTGATAGGATCTTCCAAGAAATAGAGTCTTTAGAGAACATTCATTTTGAGAATCGCATTCCTGTGCCCCACATACCCCTCACTCCTCATCATTTTGTTTATCCTATAAGATCACCTCCCCAAAAAAATATGACACAACCCCCACCCAGACCTCTGTTTGTTGCGAACACTTTTGGTCCTATAGATTTCAAAGGGAATGGCTGGGTATCCAAGTGTTTTACCCCAAGATGTTAGAAACAGACTGCCTAAATTTCAAGGAAATAATGCCATTACTGGTGATCAACACTTAAATATTTTTGTCAATATGATGGAATACTTTGAGATTAAATTCTAGGATGCATACATAAAGTTGTTTATTCATACTCTAGAGGAGGATGCACGGGACTAGTATAAATATTTTCTAGATAACTCCATTGATTCATGGATAGAAATGAAGAATGCTTTTAGATTGCAGTATGGAGATAAAATAAACCCTAGGTTTCTTTTATCATAATTTGAAAATATAAAAAATAATCCTAATGAGTTTGTTCATGACTTCAATACAAGGTTCAATAAGACCCTAAATAGGCTACCTATGATCTTGAGGCCAAGTGATGTTTCTTGTTTAATAAAATACTCTAATGCTTTTGATAAGAAAGTTGCCTATTATTTAAGAGACAAGAACCCAACAACATTGAGGCAGGCCTTCACCATGGCTTTGCAGATTGAAAACAATATCAAAGCAATTGGTAAGCCTCCTAAGAGGGAAGGTATTAAGTTGATCAATCCAGAGAAGCCTCAATCCAGTAAGTCTGTGGATCTGGAGGAGGTTGTGAAAACTTTGGCCGGAGTTGTTAAGGAAATATCCTATAAACTGGCCAGGGAAGAGAAGGGGATTGGACAAGGTTCCCAAGGTCATCATAAAGCACAAGGTCAAGAAATATTTTCCAATCATCCTAGGGGTGACCAAAGATATGATGACAGAGGAAAATGACTTGTGGGATTAGGAAATAGATAGCCCTAATCCCATGAGAATAGAATTATGCATGATCCTTTGGCTGCCAAAGTTGCTGCTGTGGAAGAAGCCAATGAAATTGAGTGGTGTGATAGATGTTTCTTGCCACATTCCTCATTTGATGAATACAAATAAGTTGAGGAAGTTGATGATGACACTAATGATGATGTGTGCATGATGAGGTGCTCTCTGAAGCTCATGGCAAGGAGAAACTTCAACTAAATTAATCAAGTCTTAGAATCTGCATATTTTGGGATTTCATTCACCGGGTATTACCCCTTCCTCCCTCTCATACTTTTGAAATAGATATGGTACAAGATTTTGAATTGCCTAGTAATTATTTTTAATACTTAAGGGCACTAATGATTAAAAAGTATGGAGGAATCCATTCTGAGGAGGATAAAGCGAGGTGTTAATGAATGTCATAGTTGGCCATGAAAAGGAATATAACACTAGGAGTAAAGTTTCAAAGGGGGGGCTCAAGCCAAACCAAAAACTCCAGCTCTCACCAATATCTCAAAAGAATCTCCTAGGAAAGATACATCCGGAAAAATCCTTATGTCCCCAAGCAGAATTGATATCCCTACCCATGCTCAGACCATGAAAAATCCTTTGCTATCAAATGAGTTTCTCAGTCTTCCTCCAAATGTTGCCTTACCCAAATATGTTCCTTATGACATTTCCCAAGTCTTGATTCAGATCAAGATTTTTGTTCCAATTGTTGAGTTTGTTTAGGATTCCTGAACACAAGAAAAGGCCTTTAAGTATTTGGGATTAAAAGAAGAAAATATTACCCAAAGTAGAAATGTAAACAATGTTGAGATTCCTCCTACCATTTTAGAGTTGAAAAAACCCCATGTGCTAGAAGAACTAGATGAGCCACCTAAAACATATTTGGGAAAATCCTTGGTTGAGTCCCAGTTGAATGTAGATCCATTTTTCACTACTTTGATTATTGGGGACATGTTGTTACACAACTGTATGTTTGATTATGGAGCATCATGCAATGTAATGCCTCTTGAGGTCATGAATGAATTAGATATCAAAGTGACATCAACTTATGGGAAGTGCACTGCCATGGATTCCAGAGAGGTGCTAGTGGTTGTATGTGTTAAAGGGTTGATAGTGCAATTTGTAGCATACCCAGGAAAGAACTTAAAATTAGATGTTGTCATTGTTGATTGCCATACCAAATGGGGAATGTTTTTATCAAGAAAATGGGTTGATAGTGTGGGTGGGAGTGTGCAAATGGATATGTCTTTTACCACTATACCTATTGAGGGTAGCCTTATAAAGTTATATGGTGAAAAGAAGATGCTACATCTCATTGAGGATCCCAATAATGCTTCCTATGAAGTGTTATACACTAACACCGATGCGAGATAATTTTTGGATTTGCTGATGGTAAAGAGCACAAAATGGATCAATGTAAGTCTTTTAAACAAGTAGATTCTCCTTGGAATTTGTTATTCGATGGGGCTTGCTCTAAATTTGGAAATGGTGCTGGTATTTTTCTGATATCTCCAGGCCAGGAAGAGTTTGTTTTCTCTTTTAAACTCAACTTTGAGTGCACTAACAATATTGTTGAATATGAAGCACTATTATTGGGTTTTCTTGGAAATATGGTATTAGAGACATCATTGTTAAAGGAGACTCAGAGCTAATTGTCAATCAGGTTAGAAAACTATATTTAACAAAAATCGAGAGAATGAAGCAGCGGTATAAGCATAAGCATGCAACACCCCAAATGGGATTTCATTGAGATGTTTGACTCCTTTAACATAATACATCATGATAAGAAGTACAATACTTTAGCAATGAAAATTGGCCGTATTGGGGTCTAGATTTGAAAATTGTACTATATCCCCCTATTGTGAGTATAATATTGAGGTATTGACAAGGCCATCTATTCTTGACAATGTTAAATAATGGCAAGTGTTCGAAGATGATGCCCATGTTCAAAAGTTTTTACAGAACCAAGGAGAATTTGTTAATCAATATATAGATTGGGAGCCAATGGTTTGTACAGCTGATGGAAAGGACACTTTATTTGAAAAAGACATCATTCAGTTGAAAACTAATACTATTCCCATAGGTTTAGTATAACTTGAATCAAACTTTGATAACACTAAATGCATTGTCAACAAATATGTGTCATCCTCGAGGGATGTAGAAGGGCACAACACAGGGCATGAAGGATAAACCACGTAAGATCTGGTTAGGTAGCAATCTGAGCAAGGAAAAAAAGCAGTCGTATGTCCAATTGTTGAATAAATACCAGGACTGCTTAGCATGGTCTTATTCTAAACCGAAAGCATACCGAGAGGATCTTTTCCAGCATGAAATTCCCTTAGAAGCTTCTGACCAAGCCGTTTAGGCGAAAAATAGAAGCCAATCAATCCACTCATTTCCTTAAGATGTAAGAAGAATTGAAAAAATTGAGGGATGGAGGAATCATACAGCCCATAAGGTACTCATCATGGGTTACAAATTTGGTACCTGTCATAAAGAAGAATGGAGATATAAGGTTTTGTGTGGACTTTATAAACTTGAATAGAGCATCAATGAAGGATAACTACCCTCTCCAAATATGGACAATATGTTACAATTGGTTACTAGTTTGGAATTTTATCTACCTTAGATGGTTTTTCTCGGATATAACTAGGTAGTTGTGAAGGAATCCAAGTGAATCAAGATCTTTTAACATGATATCACAACACCCCTAATGATTTCTAAAGATTTTCTTTTCTAAGGTAGAATCATCTGGTGTGATTGCATAACATGGAACTTTTCCTAAGGTGTGGGACCTTGCAAATTGGAAAATATCTCTAGATTAAAGGTTGGTTCCTTATTCCTCTATTTAGGTGCATATGTAAGGATTTGTAGAGGATCTATATATATACCTAATCTAAAACTTTCCAAGGAGATAGGGATAAAAGAGTACATAAACAAGAAATAACTAAACTACCAGGTGATGCACCAAAGGAATGATGAACACTTAGTTTTCCTTCAACACAAACCAATAAAATGCATATAATAAACAAGCACAAATAGCCAAATCTATAATGAGAGACCAGATGGAAGCAAAAGAAACAAGAAAGGATCTGAAATCGATCAAAACATATTTTATTGCTCTTGAGACAAGATACGATTCGGTAGAAAATAGTGAAAAGGTAGAAACCTATCACAGTTTTTATGGAAGGTCTGAACCCAACAAATCCTTTTGCTTTAGAAGGAGAAGGGATCCCGTAAAAACTAAAAATGTCCAACCCTTTACAATGAATCCTGCCCCCAAATTTATAGAATCAATCGTAGAGAAGAAAGAGAGAGAGAAGCGTGAAAATGCGGGTCAAGCTCAACCACCATTGTTAATGCTCCTAGTGAATTTTCCCCCAAATCTATCTTTACTGCATCGATCCTTGGTTCCACGCTTTGAAGGAAGAGGAAACGCAGCAGAAATAGATCGAATCCGATCTGGTTGTTGAGATTGATGATCTTGCTTTGAAAGCTTGAAGATTTTTCACCATTTTCCTCCCACCTAACCTCCTCAAAATTAAATTTTCAAACTCCCATGGCATAGACAACATCGAGATCTTTCCAATGGTGTCAGATTTGCAATATTTGATCCTTTGGAGTAGGTTGAAAGATATGCCCCTTTGAAGTTTGCACCGATTTCATACAAAGCAGGGCGGAAAACAATTTTGAAAAATGGGTCCCCCTTTTGGATTGGGACACGTGGCAGCCATATTGGAACAAAAATTAGGTCCATGGGCCCAAAATCTACCTTTTCTCTATTTACACAAAAGAACACAAAACTTAAGAAACTCCCGTAGCCCCGAAACTCCGATTGGACACATGGCTCCTTTTGGTTGGCTATGAAATGCACCTCCATCTTTTACTTTTATGCCTTTTAGACGAAAGGAAAACTTTCACTTTTTTCCCTAACTACCCACCTTGGATTTGACTCGGGCTCAAATGCTGACTTTTTCCTCTTGGTGGAGTCGCGGGCCTTTTTGCAACTTTTACTCCTTTTAGGGAAAAGGGAAAAAACTAACTTTTTCCCCGATGCCCCACTTTCCCCTGGGACACGCATCAGTCTAATGCTCGCTCAAGAACCTTTTCTCCTTTTAACCCTTGAAACATTTCCCTTAGGACACTTGGTAGCCTCTACTAGCCTGTTAATGCTTTGAATATTCAACGAACTCTCCCTCCCTTTTAGGACACGTGGACACACCGCGCTTGTTTGCAAACCCAACCCAAAGTTGCCTTTGGAGAAGTGTCAAGTTGACACTTGTCAACCTCCACTACTTTGTGGAATTTTCAATGGTCCCTCCAATTTTTAGACTTTGGGATATGTGGTGAGATCATGCTTATTTGGGTCTCTACCTTTGGACCAACTCTTGGAAATGTGCCAGGCTGACACTTGGCACTCTCCGCTTGCACTTCTATACTTAACCAATTTTTGAGCCTTTTTTGTTTGCCACCCTTGACTCTCTTTGACCATTTTCTACGTGGAGGGCTGGCGTAAGTTTGAGTTCCCTTTTTGATTTACTTTTGGAGAAGCACCATTAGGACACGTGGTCTCTTCCACTACCTCCTCCATACTTAGTCATTTTTTGACCTTTTCCTAAACCGTTTCGAGCCTAAGGGCTTCGAATCTTCGTTATTTTTCTCCTTCTTGCTTCTATTTCCTCAAACGAGGCATCTCCCCTTCTTGTCGACTCTACTATCTTATATTTCTACCTACTTATAACTTGGAGAATGGATTTAATATGTAGAATCATGCCTTAACATAGTCATTTTCTTTTAAATGAAGAGGATCCTTTGATCTCTCTTGGACCTCCGCCACTTCATTGAGAATCTTTTTGCAACCAATATGCAAAATTTGAAGGAGTTTCTCGGGTTCCTTCTATGTGAGGTTGTTATTTGATCAATATATTTAGCTCGGGGGTGAAATATGGATAACAACTACCTTTACCACTCCTTGGGGAAAATATCTATATGTCAGAATGCCTTTTAGTCTAATGAATGCTGGAGCCACTTTCCAAAGAGCAATAGATGTAGCTTTCTTTGGCTATATTAATGATTTCATTGTTGTATATCAAGATGATGTGACTATTTTCTCCAGAAAAAGGAGTGACCACCTACAACACTTAGAAAAAATGTTGTTAAGATGCAGGGAGTATGGTATTTCATTAAATCCCAAGAAGTTCCATTTTGGAGTTCAAAAAGAAAAGCTACTTGGACACATTGTGTCAAAGGAAGGGGTCATAATTGATCCTGAGAGGGTAGAAGCCATAAAAAAGTCTCTATTCTAAGAACCAAAAGGGAATTCAATCCTTTTTGGGAAGATTAATTTTATTAGGAGATTTATCTCCAACTTTGCTAAAATAACTATCCCAATCACTAACATGCTAAAGAAAGACCAAAGTATCAAATGGGAAGAAGTAGTTGTTCAAGATTTTGCTGGGATCAAAGAAGCATTAAAGAATGCCCCTATTTTAGCAGCTCCAGATTATAAGAAGGCTTTCAAAATGTTTTCTTTTACTTCATAATTACTATTGCATCTATGTTGTTGCAGAAGGATGATGAGGGAGCTAAAAGACCAATTGCCTTTTTCAGTAAGGCATTACAAGGAGCTAAGATAAAGTATACTATCATGGAGAAGCAAGTATTTTCTCTAGGTAAAGACAACAAAGGTCTTCAAACCATATATTCTAAGTTCCAAAATCATTGCTTATGTTCCCCACACCATGGTAAAAGATATCCTATCAAAAATGGAGGTTTCAAGAAAGAGATGCCGATGGGTAAAAAATTACAAGAGTATGATATGGATATCCAAAAAAAAAAATTGGTCAGAGGTTTGGGCCTAACAAAACTTATGGCAGAGAGCAATCTATAGACAATGGAGGTAAATGAAGTTGAAGGAGAAAGGTTGGATGTCCTTGAAAAATTGATAAATTTTGAATGGTACAAGGACATCATTTTTTATCTCAAACATCTACAATGCCCTGAACATTTGAGCAAGAATCAGAAAAGAGCACTTATTAGCCTCCCAAAAATATGTCATTACTAATTTTGGGTTAGCTTAGAAGAACCCTAAGGGAGTTATCTTAAGATGCATTGCTGAAGATGAAGCCCCTAAGATAATTGCTGATCTCCATGGAGGAGTTTGTGGGGGACATTTTGCTGGAAGAGTCACAACTCATAAAATCTTAAGGGTTGGTTATTGGTGGCCAACTCTTTTCAAGGATACAACTCTGTTGGTAAGAAAATGTGAGATTCGCCAACACTTTTCTAGAAGACTAAACATTTCAGGCTTCCTTCCTTTACATCTTGTATCAGTTGAAGCCCCATTTAGGCAATGGGGAATGGATTTCATTGGGTAAATTTATAATCCTTCAAGTGTAGGCCATAAGTGGATACTAGTGGCAAAGATTACTTCACTAAATGGGTGGAGGCAATCCCCACCAAGAAGAAAACTCACCAAATTGTCATGGATTTTGTCCTAAATTATATCATTTATAGATTTGGGGTACCTACCAAAATAGTTGATGATAATGCCATGAGTTTCTAGGTTAAACCTTTAGTGGTCATGTGCCATGAATATGGGATCAATTTGACATATGATTCTAATTATAATCCCCAAGGAAATGGACAAGCAGAGTCCAACAATAAAAATCTGTTGAAGATAATTAGAAGAAATTTGGAGTTGAACAAAAGGAAGTGGGGTGAGCAGTTGAAATTTGTTGTTTGGGCTGATCGAATCACTATTAAACGAGCTACTGGAAAAAGCCCATTTGAGTTGGTATATGGAACTCAAGCTCTGCTGCCCCTACATATGCAATTGTCTTCATTTCAATTTCTTCAACAAATGGAAGATCAAGAGGTTAGTCCCTATGATGCTCACATAAATCAGATTGTTGAGTTAGATGAAGAAAGAAGGGCACCCCATCATAGGCATGTAAAATTCAGAGAGAAATTGAAGAAATTGTTTGATAAGAAAGTGACTCCAAGAGATTTCAGTGTGGGAGATCTTGTGCTATTGTGGGACAATAGGCACGAGGATAAGGGAAAACATGGAAATTTTGATGCATTGTGGATGGGAACTTATTCAATTGACATTTGAATTGGTGAACATACCTTCTTCTTAAAATACCTAGATGGGGAATTGCTCTAGTTGCCTATTAATGGCAGGCATTTGAAACATTTCCTTGATTGATTTCTCAGAGTCAAGGTATACACCATTTGTATAGTGTATAGTCTTCTAGTTTCTCTTTTCTTTCATGTTTTTCTGTTTTGTTTTGTACTAGTCCTTGGTGGCCATTTTTTTGGTTTCTCGGTTCGTCCTTGGGGGAGTTAGTTATTATTGTTCTACTTTATAAGCTTATTCCTTTGACTTCATTTCCCAATGGTTTATTTTTGGCACTGGTCTACTATTTGTTCTTGTGGCACTCACAGGGAGTTCCCATCCCCGAGTTAGAGCCGATGTTGGTGCTCAATTTGATCTTGCCCGTTTTCCTTGAAATTCTTCAGTTTGCAGGCTCTCTCGTATTTTCTATTTCCTCGTGCTGACGTATGAAAGCTTTGTCCTTCATTTGGTTGTCATGATCAGTCCTTTCCTTTGGTTGAGGATCACATTAAGTTCAGAATTTGTTTTCCGTTCCTCTTTCCATGTGAAAGAATTTTTAAGTTGGGAGTAATTTCAGGTTTGTTCCCTTCCTTATGTTTTCCCACAGTCACAATTTGGGCGTTATATCATTTCCATTTTCTCTGTCTTTAAAGAAAGATTCATTTTTTGGCGCAAATGGTAATCTCCCTACATTTTACGGTTTGATGGGTGTGTTTTCCCTATCAAATTTATATCTCAGTATCTAAGGAAACTTGGTCTTTTCATATTGGATGCGGCTCGATGAGGAACTTTGAAATTCTAAGCCCCACTTCAAATCAGGTCTTGTCCATGTGAAGGACTTGCACTCATCTGAAAATTCACCTCTTGGTTTGACCTTTGGAGTCACGCCATGGAGACATGGGAGGCTTCCACTGGCCCAGACGATACTTAAACTTTTCTTCAAGCAGATGGTGTAACTTTGTTAGGCTCAAGACACGTGGAAGGCCTACGCTTGTTTAGGGTCTCCACTTTTGGGCTCCATATCAAAAGAGTGCCAAAGGGACATGTGGAGGTCTCCACTCACTCTGTCCATACTTAGAAATTTTTCAGTCAGATGATGTAACTCTTTCGGGTTCTTAACGTGGAGGCTTGCGCTCATTTGAGGATCCACCTCGGGGTTCCACCTTAGCAGCTACACAAAGGGGACACGTGGTGAGCTCCGTGCTTGTTTAGGGTCTCCGCTTTTGGGCACCATCCCAAAGGTGCGCCAAGGAGACACGTGGAGGCTTCCACTGGATCCCTTTAAACTGAGACTTTTCAAAGGCCAAAAGGCATTTTTCTTGGGCCCAACGCATGTGGAAGGCCTGCACTTGTTTGGGAACTTGCCTCTACACTTCGCCTTTGCTGTTGTGCCAAGGAAACATGTGGATGGCTCTAATATAAAGTTAAGAAGGGGCATAATCAATGGTTATTGTGCATTGCATCTGTTTTTTTCATCATTTTTGCTCTGAGAAACCTGGAAATGCGAATATGCACTATTTTTCATCATTTTGGTGCAATTCCTTGTATTTTTTACCTGCAAAGTGCAATTGAATGGATTCATAGATTAATTCATGAGTCCAAGAACTATAGAGAATGATATTTTGAAGTTAAAGTGGCTCAGGAGCTTGCAAAAAGGTGAATTACCAGAGAAGCTGGATGCAGAGAAGAGTTGCAGAGGGAAAATGCAAAAAGGATGAAATGATGAAGGTTGTAGGTGCAAAGGATGAAAAAGATGTTACCTCAAAGGTGAAAAGGATTTCCTGTCGATCTAGCTATACTGAGCCACCGTAAAAATGATTTAAACAAAGATTTCTTGCATGTCAGAATAAAAAGAATGAATAGAAGGACTCGTCAAAATTTGTGGCATGACATCCTAGTCATTAGTCGAGGTTTGAGAAATGTGATCAGTTCCTAATTTTTCCACCGGCGATTTCGAGTATGAATTTGTTAAATGTCAATTTCTGAGGAAAATTGGTAACAAGAAAAGGTTCCTCGAATATTATTCTTTTTGGGGGGAAAATTTGGGATCAGTGAGAAAATGAAATGTATAAATGCAATGAGAATACTCTTGCAAATGGTCAAGGGTTGAATTTTTAAGAGAAAATTTGAGAGAACCAATCTTCCTGAGACATTAATATGAGAAACCTGTTAATTTCATATGTTTTAGATTTTCAATCATGTCAAGTTGGTTGCAAGTGTATAGCCATTGACAAGATCTGCAAGTAGTTTTTGTTGTTCCTATTCCAATCTTGTATTAAAGTCCTCCAAATTACATAGGATCTCATCCCTGTGGTAGTTTAGTGGCATTTGCAATTTCGTTATGAGAAGAGCCTTCATCCTGTAATGAGATAAACAATTTAAAATCACTTTACTTTCATTTGTTGATAAAGATTATCTGTAAGCCTTTGAGTGTATCTTAGGCACGAGAAACTAGGGGTTTCTTAATTTTAATTTATTCTTTAGCTCGAGCGTTCATGTCAAATTCTTAAAGATTGTGTGAAACCATTTAAATTTGGGCCTCCATGATGCACACCTTTTGGTTAAAGGAATATTTTAGCTATCTTGATGCGTTCTCTCATCTAGTCTTCCAAATATTGTGAAGGATCTCAAAAATTTGGTATAATCAACTTTATCCTACTTAAATCTCACCAAACAATTTCAAATAACCATGAATCCCACCTGAACTACCCCTAACTGCACTGTGTATCCACAAATGTATAAATTATATTACCAAAATATGCGTAAGCAATCGGGATTCCATAATGTCTCTAATAACCTTGGCCCTGTTTAGAAAATATCACCACTCTTTAGAAGTGACAACTCGTGAGAGTTAAATTGTGGTGCATTGATCATATTTTCTCAGGGTCTCCTTTCAAATTTGTGCAAAGAAGGATGTCTTCATTCTCCTTCACCGACAAAGGTTATAAAATGGGTCCTCTCACCCTGTTCGAAAGGCATGTCCTAAAGTAGTAAGGATAGATCAAATCCTTGATAAAGATGTTTTCCACTTCTCTTATACACGAGTGAAAAAGAGTGAAAATAATCCTCTCCTCCGGCTACAAAATTAACTCATAAAATGATCTATCTGTCTCTCGATCGTTCTAAATAAGTGATGATGCTTGGTTTCCAAGGGAGAGTCAATTTGGATGCCAACAGAATCTATTAAAATATTCCCATTAGAAAGGGAGATGTTATTTAAAATTTAGTATCAAATACCCAAAGAGAAATTTTTATTGGAATCTCATAATTCCACTGTCAATCCCTTCATCAAGCAATCAGAGGTAGAAAACAAATATTAGTAACATTAAATTAGATAAAATATTCTTAATCCTAGATGTGAAAAAGAGGAGGTAAGTATGATGCAAGAAGATGTATTTTCCTTTGAATTGTAGGCCACAAAAGTTGAATATGTATAAGAGACAAGATCACAAATAGTTGTAAAGCCTCTTTTAAAAAATGGAAAGATTTGATTCCAAGATACTTCTACAGGTCATATAGAACTACTAGATATAGTATATAAGCACCAAAATTGTGGTATATAAATACCAAATAAAGCCCCATCTCTATCCCATTTGAGACGGGGTTTAAAAAGTTCGTTATCTTTCTAGATGCATTGAGCAAAGTAGGACCTCTCAAATTTTACAAGATAAGTGACGATGAGGAGTGGCTAAACCCCTATAGTTTTCCAAAAATCTTTGCATCGGAGTATTATATTCTATTATGCACTCAATTGTAAGGAATACCCATTTAACACATAGTGATAAGTATTTCCTTTAAATGTTAATCACGCCCATATCAGCTTATCCTATGGAAGACAACAAACCTCAAAGCCGACATGATGAAATCCTTGGTTTTTCTTAGAAATAACAAAAAGGGAATCTCATGACAAGCTTTAATAACTTATAAAAGGAATATTTATAAGGATCCTGATATGAAGAGTAATAAATTTGATTAGTTGTTAATATATTGGTGCAATATTGAAATCAACCAAAAATCCTTGGTTTTTCTAAGAATTAACTTAAAGGGAATCTCATCACAAGCTTTACTAACTTATAAAAGGAATATTTAGAAGGATCCCGATTTGAAGAGTAATAAACATGATTAGTTGTTAATATATTGGTGCAATATTGACATTAACCAGAAAGAGACAACGATATGGTTATCCAATAGGTGATTTTTTTCTAATTTCTTAATAACGTATTTACAAATCTCAAAGGGGTAGGAAATAGAAGGAAATCCAAATACCAAGCAACATGAATTTTTCCACTCAACTAAGCCACTTATAATGGCAATATGTAACTAGAATATTCATAAAGGGATTAATTCTCTATCTAAATCATTGAGTTTTGGCCCACTACAAATAAAACCCTGAAAAATTAAAAGAAACATCAATGTGGTGCATTATTTCCTTATAATAGAGTTTATTTTCTACAAGCATAAGATAAGAGGCATCTAAAAATTTTCTATTGGTGAGCTTTTTTTTCTATCACTGATCATAATGAAAAAAATAATCCATATATTAGATATGTTGAAAATTACATAACAAAAATATTCAAGCAAAAACATAAAACATTTGGGCCACACGAAAAACCTGGAAGATAGAGAAGAAGATCCCATAGGAAAACTTGTGAGGATCAAATTCTACTCAATTTGATCATTTTTAAAGTTAAATTTGATATAAATAATATAGAGGCAAGAACCTATTCCAAACCTTCTGGGAAAAGAATTATGTTATCCTTTAAATGTATTAAATTTTAATAGATTTCTTTGGTTTTATGATTCCATGTAAGATAAGAGTTAAATAATTGTCATTAATATTTTCGAGACATTAAATAGGGTGAATAATATTGAGTTGGTTTAATGAGTTTTATAGGGGATTCATATTCCAAATCCTTATCTATCATGTGAGTTCATATAGGGTTTTACATATTAGTCAATATGGACCCAATATTTTTTTTATCATATTAGGTATAGGGGTTAAGAATAAAGGTTTTTAAAAATATAATAGGGGTATGGTATTTGGAGTGATATGGAGAATGGAGGAGTAGCTTTGGGATAGATTAAAAAACTTAATAGTTGTAAATCCTCTTTTAAAAATGGAAAAATTTGATGATCTTGGCCTTCAAACATCAAGCCCTAGCACTTTCATAATGAAACTCTCCTAGAAACCCGATAGAGGTTATTTTAGCATAAATTTCTTAAAACTTATATTCAAAGCTTAAGATTTTGATCAAAGGTATGTTATAATGAGGTACAAGATATAACCTTACCAGTAGCTCTTGAAATCATGTGCAAATCCTTCTTTTCTCAAGTTCTCTGTTGTCCTACCTGTAAGTGTCTACACAACTTCAAGTTTCCATGCCTTCTTCACAGTTTCATTTGTGCATTGAGTCCTTGGTCATTATATCATGCTCCCCCTCTATCATCATCTGAAGACTACACCAAACCAACACATTTTCCATACACAACTTTCAGGTTTGAAGGAAGTTTAGATTTGTTCAAACAGTCACAGTCTTACTTGAGCTATAACAATCATGTATCACCAAAACAGAGCATTAGCTTATCCATCAATCTCAGAGTAATAAATGAAAATAATTATAAACAATGATATAATTGATTCATCTTAGCCTTATAAAAAGGAACGATAATTTCTTAACTCAAACCACAGAGATACCTTGAGAAGACAAGATTAAAAAAACACCAAAAACTAAGTTTTACATTCATATGTGACTGTATTTCATCAACATTTTTAATTCTCCTTCTCTCCAATATTCTACTACTCCTAATACATGAGGAATGATGATTTTATCACTCCTATCCCTCACATATTCAAACTCACACATGAATGTAACTCCTACTTGCACTTCTTACCTAACCTATATTCCTATAATGACTCATAACTAACATTTTGTGACTCTTCAACTCCCTATATGCCTCTTCACCTACCCTTTAACACATTATGGGAATTTTTACATTATTTTATAACCATTTCATGACTTTTCATACCCTATGACCCCTACACCATGCCTATCCACACACTTAGATCATTTAGACTCTTTAAACCCTCATAAGATCTTTTTTTCATGCTTTACACTTTGAATTGCCAAAAAGGAGGGAAAATAGAATTTGAACTTTGAACTTTGGAATCCCCACTAAACCTCTTCTCATGACCCAAAACCATCGAATATGTTTAAATTGACCTTTATATCCTTATTTGGATGAATGTTTTCATTCGTTGTTGTCTTTTGATGATGCCCCAACATCAAGAGCCTCTTTCCTTGCTTGTGTACCCAATCATCCTAACATTGTGTTTGTCGGCACAAGTATCGGTACAACCTATCTTATTTGATTTTTTGGTATTTCAAAATAATAACAACTAAATGAAATTAACCATAAACACTAATTCAAAGGTATTCAAAACCTAATCCACTTTATACGTAGATGTGTTATCAATCTTACCTACATGCACCAAAATTACTTAAAGAACCAAAATAATTTAAATTTTAGGGTAACATCGGGCCATGAATTAATAGGAATAAATTAATCAAACTAATTTAATAGAGACCGGGAAAAGGGAGTGTATATTTACAAAGGAATATTTATTGGATAAGGAATCTATATTAAAGTTGATCTATTGGATAAATATTTCTATAAATGTTAGACTCTATAAACTAGAGAAACTAAATATGAATAATTTGAATGAGGTTGACCATGTGTGTATCTTTTTGTTATCCCAAAGATAGTTCATCAAGAAGTTTAAAAGTGGAATAAAATCTAGTTCAATGGAGTCTTGTAGGACTAAATTCTACTTATGGTCTAGAGTTCTAAGATTTTTTTCTTTTATAGGTATTATAGATTCTTTAATTCAAAATTTTATAATAATATTGTAATTTTTCATTGATATAAGGCGCTTATTATTTATTTAAAGGCATTTTGAAATTTGCATGTGCCAAGTCATATTTTGTAATTTTTATGTTGTGCGATATAAGACAACCATATATTAGACCCTCTAGCTATGACTCCACCACTTATCCATCTTGGGAATTAATCAACAATATTTCTCTTATATTTCTTACACTCGTGCCCGTAGGGGAATTTTACATGATTTCATACTTGCTTGGAAAACATTGATGACAAGGATGATGGTGTGGGTGTGTGTCTTAGCATCAAACTATATTTTTTCTATCATAAACATGCTTCATGTCATCACATTTTTTTGAGAGGTGATTCACGTGTTCATCCTACAACTCAATAGTGTAATAGATATTCACATTTGTTATCTCCAATTTCAATTTTCAAGTCTCAAAATTATCTCCCAACTGCATGTGCTAACCAAGATTATGTATGATGTTATAAGATTAGATACATATACCTTTTTATCATCAAAGACACACTACAAGAGTAAATTATAATGCTTTGGTCTTATCGTGATACATACAAAATTTCGATTCGACGGGTATATATCTTTAGCATATTCAAGTGTAATCAGTTTATTTCCTTGTATTATAATATTTATAATTTTAGTAGGTCATTGTTTATTGGATTATTCAATAATTTATCTTATTTTGTTTCCTTCCAAGTGCATAGTTTTCCCAACACAATTTAATGGATGTAAGAAGTTGACTACTATCATTTTATACCCACGTGAATTTTTAATTTACTTTGAGATATATTTATTAAAGTGGTAGATTATGTACACACCTCATTTTGGTGCAACACTAGTTATTTATCGAGCTTGTATCAATGTATTTTTGTTTGTAGATTTTTGGTCCAAGATATTCTCTTTTTATTGCATTTCCATATGAATTTTACCTTCATACTTAGTTTATTATGTCACTCAATACCTTTGACTTCATTTTATTTTATTCACTTCTCATCCTTCTTTATGTGGGTCTTACTCGACTCTTTTCCCCACCACCTCTACTTCCTCACTATATTTTTTAATCATAAATCTTTTCCCCCTTCATTTTGATTCGATTTAGGTGAGTAATTTGTTTCATCAAAGTTCGACTATTTATATATCTACATTTCTAATCGTCACTATAAAATTGACCATTTTATCTTTTTGACCCTTAATTTTAATTTATATAATATTTTTAATATTGAAAGTGCACTTTTATATTGATAAAAACATAAAAATTACATTGCATTTCAAATGAAAAAAGTCTGGTGGAAAAGTCACACCCAAGAACCATCAAACTAGGGAACATGTGCCATGAGAAAAAGCCAAATAAATAAATTACATATGCCACAAGGGTGACCAACTAAGCGAAGATGTAAACATGGCACATCTTGGAGGTGGAGGAGAGGGTGGCCTGCGCAGAACATCTCCCCAATCTGAAGTAGGGGGATCGTGAGAAGTAGGCATAGAGGCCCAATTATTACCATGATCAAGGTTTGTCGAGTCCTTCCCGTCAAAATAAAAGGCTAACGCCATGTGAGGAAATTTATCGGGGGAAAAACACCCCATCTAGATCTAGAAGTTGAAGATGAAGATGGCCAACTAGGGCCACCACCACAATCAAGGGGAGGATCCCCCAACCCATCCCCACTATCGAGCTGCTGGAAAGCACCACCATCATTTTTCCAAGTTGGGGATGGGCTCTGCCGAGCCTAAGCATGTAGCCACTACCGAGCACCTTGGCCATGGGGCCAAGAGTTGGAACAGGGGGAGAATGACACCAAGGTTGGGAGTAATGACGTGGTGGAGGAGAAACCTAGATGACTGAGCAAGGGTGCTTCCCGGTGGGAGAGGATATCCTGTAAGTGCTCCACTTCCAAGTGGACTTTTTGTACTGGACCTAAATACGAAGAAAAACATGAGAAAAATATCTATTTCAGTAGTCACAAAAAAATCCAAGCTAAGCATAATGTGATTAAAAATAGAATCATTTCAAATCTTCCAAATTTGAAATAGAATTTCTGCATGAAAATTTGTTTTGTATTTTGTAGGAATCAACGCCGACTCCCCTAACAAGACAATTTTCCAGGTGAAGGGTTCATGGTGGAAGGGTTGAAAGAGGGAGTGGATCCACTTCCCGGTGACGAGAAAGAGGGACGACTGAGCGAGAGGACAATAATATAAAAGATGTAAATGATATTTAGTTTTTTGACAAGCAGGATACAAAGGGTTAGCAACTCCCAAATTATGAAGCTGTTTACAAATCAGCAAAACCTAGCATAAAATAGACTAGAGGAAATGAACCTTTTTAGGTTCAATGGGAAGTTTCAAATAATATTGAATTTGCATTTCCAAACCCTATATGTGGATTTAATCTTCCTGTAATTATTCAGATTTTCATAAGAAATATGCGTAGGTGCCAAAACCTAGTACCGCAATCGAGGTCTATACCAACTGAAGGGAGTCGTCGAAGGCCAGTGCTAGTCATGCCACCAATGAGCAGGAGGAGAGCTTCCAACCTGATGAAGCACTTCAATAGGTATGGCATTATGAATTTCCTAAATAGACTCTTTATCACCATTGTTGAGATTGAATTGAGCTTTAATGAGCACCTAGGGTTTCCAAGAATGGGTGGCTTCACATAACAAATCTCCTATTAGCTTGATACCATGTTTGAAAAGTCGATAGCTTTTAATCCATGACACCATGGAAAAACGAAAATTTTCAAAATTAGGCACAAAAGACCACCATAGGGAATGAGAGTTGATAGAAAGCCCAGATTTGAAGCCATCCCCGACCTAAATTAGGTGGGGTTTGACCGCCTCCCACGCCTTCCAAATACTTTGCATAATAAAATCCCCCAATTTTAACAGGCACTGGAGCTAGCAGTAAACTCTGAAACCCCAATTTTTTCTAGGTTTTCTTGCCAAAAGGAGCGCCTTGAAAAATTGTGTGGCAAAGTAGGAATTTCCAAGCCTCCGATCCTTCAAGGCTCAGGATACTTCATTTGACACTAAGGGAAATTCTCTGAAACTGAGTGTCAATTAGCCCTAAGCCCCCAACATATTTAAGAGAGCAACAAATATCCCAAACCGCTCTGTGAAAGAATTTATGACCATTGGTATTTGCCTGACGAAAATCAAAAATTAATTTTTCCAACTTGGCATAAGAAGCCTTAGAGGGATCCCAACAAGAGGACTAGTAAACGTGTGTAGGAGCTAACACCTTAGAACAAATATGAAAAATTGTCAACAAGAGAGAGGGGTTTAGTAATCCAGAAGGATTTTTTTTGCTTAACCCGTTGAACAAAATAAGACCCGAGAGAGTGGGAGGAGTGACTTGAAAAGAAAAAGAGATGCCAATAAATATAAATTGCACACCAAGAAGAATCCACTTTGCAAGAGAATCCCTCCAACCATGGAGGTTTGCGATCCAGAGACTCTCTGTAACATTGAGTCTTCTTCCATTGAATGGAAGAACCTGAAGTTAAACAAAAAATGTCTAGACAATGAAAGGCATTAGTGATATTCTCTTCATTTTCTTCCAAAGTTAAAAAGAATCATCGGCAAAATGCCCATTAATGAGCTGTTGTTCAGAATTGGGGAGAGAGATACCCTTGAATAACCCCCGAGAAGTAGATTTGGCAAGAAGGTAGTTGAAACCCTTAGCACTAAGCACATAGAAGGTCGAGCAGAGAGGAAACCCCGCCGAGATAGACCTATGTAGCTCAAACATATCAGACTACATGTCATTGATGGTAAGCCTAACAGTGACATCCTGGAAGAGCATGTTGACCGAACGAACAAACCTAGGGCCAAACCCAAGAGCTTAGAGCATGGCTATGATAAAAGGCCATTCAATCCTGTCATAAGATTTTTCAAATCAATCTTGATGAAGAGGTCATTTTTCTTGGAGATCCTTGCCCACTCCATGCCTTCCCAAACAACAATGATATTATCCAAGATGAATATGCTTTTAATAAAATTGGTTTTTTCACTGTGCACAATAAGAGGCATGATGTTGCAAATCCAAATAGCCAGAGCTTTCACAATAATATTTTATGAAACATTCAAAAGTGTAAAAGGTCTCTAGCTAGTGATGGGTTCGGGATCTCCAGACTTGGGAATGAATTTAATATTTCCTCATTTATCATAGCACCAAGAGAATTGGACTCCATTGCTTCATAGTAAACATGATGGAGGTCGGGGCTAATAGTTTCCCATAACACCCAATAAAATTCACATGAAATCCATCAATGCCAAGAGCTTTGTCGGCCTTCATTTGCATCACTTCCTCAATTATATCATCAACAGAAAGATCTCAAACGTAGGAGACCGTTTGGGCTTCAAAACTTACTTGTGGGATCATGTCAAGAGACCAAAATAAGGCAACATTTCTTTTTGGAGTGTAGGGTTGAATAGTAAAAACATTATGGTAATGATGCACAAAAACTTGTAGGACATCTGGAAGGTCGGTAAGGTGACCAATGACATCTTGGATAACCTAGATTGAACTGGAGGCATGGCACGGCCAAAGGAGGGAAAAAAACTCTTTGGTCACTCTGTCACCAATTTTAAACCAATGCAAACGAGCTCTAATTTGAGCCCCTCAAGCTTGATAAACCTTTTCCATCCTAAGTTTGTGATGCCATAGCGCTACCTTAGTTTGAATTTTTGTGTTGAATGGTGAGCGATGAAGGGCCCTCAAGCTTCAAGTATACTCCCCAGTGGAAGCTTTCTGAGCTCCCCGATGGAACAAAACAGCCTGTTACCCATACATGCAAAGGAAGGATGTAGTTTTGACAATGTCCTCCTGTCACCATTCGATCCACCCATGCACATTGAAGGGACATTCTACCAAGTTCCAGATATGGATAATGTGAGGCACCATTCTCGGGTGATGAAGATGGGTTGTATTGAGATAGAACTGGGAGTTTTGATGCTAAACAGGAGCCGAAAGCCATTCAATTTCAAATAAAATGGGAGAATGATCCGAAAGAAGAGCTCCTTCCCAAACAGAGACCGACCGACCAACTCTGGTGGTGAAGGAAAACCACTGTTGTTCTGGGAGGAAGGCCCGATCAAGTCGTTTGACAACCCTGTCCTGACCCTATCTGATGTTTGTTCAAGTAAACTGGGTTGCATCGGAGGCATGTCTAAAGCAATGTTTAGGATTAAAAAATCCAAGTTTTTTGCGCATGTAAAACCATGCTTCATGTTCACCTACACACCAGTTTATAGGAAGGCAACACACTTTATCCTCCGTAGACTCCATCATGTTAAAATCACCACATGGGATCCAATGAGAGTCGGGTAACTCATCAACGAGCTACCGCTAAAGAAGAGCTTGTTCAGTAGCATCATTGGAAGCATAAATATTAGCAATACCAATAATGTGATTATGTAAATAAAAAAGGGACCACACAACTTGATAAAAAGGGTCAGAGCCCCAAGAAACAATAGATTTCTACAATGAAGGAGAAAGGAGAGTAAGAACACCCCCTTTCTTAGGCTCATGATTGGAATGATGACAAACACTCCCAATTAGATAGTACGAGTACTTGATTAGAGAAGAAACCCATAAAGTTTAACCTCTTGAAGACACAAAACATGCATGTTACCAATATTTTGACAACTGTCCCAAATTGTGTACCTACGGGTCGATTCAATAAGCCCTCATACATTCCAAGAAAAAACAATCATTGAGAACCATCAAGAGTCATGAACTACTCATCCTCGAGGCCCCTTAACATGGTGAATTGATTTGTCGAGAAAGAAGAGCCAACGATTTTGGAGAAAGGAACATAATCACTCATTTTGAAAGGAGGACATTGTGGCGGGTTATACTCATCATCCTCTATAGGAGAAGGGTTGCGAGAATGCTTGTGGGTGGACTTGTTGTCTACAGAGTGAACAATCACCTCAGAGTGGGGTTGTGAGCTCATCGGATTCAGATGAATTGAGGATGCCGTAAGCGGGAAGGATGCACAATAGGAGAAACCATAGGTTGTTTGTTAGCAAAAGGGTTCAGAGCCGAATAGGAAACCCAAATAGGCTTGTATACCTGAGGTTGGGGTTTAGGGTTTTTCTTACTCTTGACCTCTGTCCAACCCTCTTCAACAAAAGAGGTTGGCTTGGGGTTGGCATTCTTTTTTTCCGGGCGACAGGGGCCGTGCAATCCATTAAAGGGCATTCTCGAATTATATGGAAAGTAAACCGACAACGAAAGAAGGTATTGGGAATATAATCTAAATGACGTGTTGTGAAAAACTTGTATCCCCCACTTGAATGCCAATCAATTCCTTGAGGTCCTTAACAAGGTCTACTTCAACACAAACCTAGTGCTTTGTAGGTGGGTGGAGTAAAATTTATTCAGCTCATGGCAGAAAAAATGGCCAATGGGTTTCACCAGCTCTTTAACCAAGTCTCAAAGGGGCAGGGGAGACCAGGGAACTCAACCTTGATGGGCACTTTAAGCTTGGTGTGCTCAGAGACTTGGAAATCACGCATCCATGGAGAAAAGATGACCAAAGTGTTTTGAATGAACCAAGGACCATGGTTCACAATGACTTTGCAATGCTCATGGTTGTTAAACCGAAACAAAAAAAAGCCCTTGGATAGATTTTGGACACCCTCAAATTTGACACCATGGCCTTGCCAGTGTTTTTGAACCCACTGTTTGAGAATACTCTCCGGGGACATCTAACATATATGCAACCAGAGTAAATGACTCAAGCCATGAACAAGCTTTATCAAACTGAGGAACATCTAAAACAACATCAGGATCACATAGAGGAGGATCATTACCTTGTCATAGACCTTCGGGACAAATTTCCTCGCTCGTTTCTTTATCGGAGGCATGGTTAACAGAGCTCCCATCATAGGCATCTAAAATTCGAGAGAAATTGAAGAAATTGTTTGATAAGAAAGTGACTCCAAGAGATTTCGAGTGTGGAATATGTTGTGCTATTGTGGGACAACATGAGACACGAGGATAAGGGAAAACATGGAAATTTTGATGCATTGTGGATGGGCCCTTATTCAATTGACATTTGAATTGGTGAACATACCTTCTTCTTAAAAGACCTAGATGGGGAATTGCTTGAGTTGCCTGTTAATGGCAGGCATTTGAAACATTTCCTTGATTGATTTCTCATAATCAAGGTATACACCATTTGTATAGTGTATAGTCTTCTGGTTTCTTTTTACTTTCATGTTTTTCTGTTTTGTTTCGTACGAGTCCTTGGTGGCCATTTTTTTGGTTTCTCGGTTCATCCTTGGGGAGTTGGTTATTATTGTTCTACTCTGCAAGCTTATTCTTTGACTTCATTTCCCAATGGTTTATTTTTGGCACTTGGTCTACTATTTGTTCTTGTGGCACTCACAGGGAGTTCCCATCCTTGAGTTAGAGTCGATGTTGGTGCTCAATTTGATCTTGCCCGTTTGTCCTTGAAATTATTCGGTTTGCGAGATCTCTTGTATTTTCTATCTCCTCATCTTTGCCGACGCATGAAATCTTTGTCCTTCATTTGGTTGTCATGATCAGTCCTTTCCTTTAGTTGAGGATCACATTAAGTTCAAAATTTGTTTTCTATTCCTCTTTCCATGTGAAAGAATTTTTAAGTTGGGAGTAATTTCAGGTTTTTTCCCTTCCTTATGTTTTCCCACAGTCACAATTTGGGCCTTATATCATTTCCAATTTCTCTGTCCTTAAAGGAAGATTCATTTCTTGGTGCAAATGGTGATCTCCTTGCATTTTACGGTTTGACGAGTGTGTTTTGCTTGTTAAATTTATATCTCAAGATATCGAGGAAACTTGGTCTTTTCATATTGGATGCGGCTCGATGGGGAACTTTGAAATTATAAGGCCCACTTCAACTCGGGTCTTGTCCATGTGGAGGGCTTGCGCTCATCTAAAATTCACCTCTTGGTTTGACCTTTGGAGTTGCACCATGGAGACACGTGGAAGCTTCCATTGGCCCCGATGATACTTAAACTTTTCTTCAAGTAGACGGTGCAACTTTGTCAGGCTCAAGACACGTGGAAGGCCCACGCTTGTTTGGGGTCTCCACTTTTGGGCTCCATATCAAAAGAGTGTCGAAGGGACATGTGGAGGTCTTTGCTCACTCTGTCCATACTTAGAAATTTTTAGCAGCAGATGTAACTCTTTTAGGTTCTTGACACATGGGGGGCCTGTGCTCATTTGAGGATCTCGCCTCGTGGTTCCACCTTAGCAGTTGCGCAAAGGGGACATGTGGTGAGCTGTGCTTATTTAGGGTCTCCGCTTTTGGGCACCATCCCAAAGGTGTGCCAAGGAGACACGTGGAGGCTTCCGCTGGCTCCCTTTAAACGAGACTTTTCAAAGGCCAAAAGGCATTTTCTTGGGCCCAATGCATGTGGAAGGCCTCGTGCTTGTTTTGGAACTTGCCTCTACACTTCACCTTTGTTGTTGTGCCAAGAAAACACATGGATGGCTTTAATCTAAAGTTGAGAAGGGTAGAATCAACGGTTTTTGTGCATTGCATCTGTTTTCCACCTTTTTGCTCGAGAAACCTGGAAATGTGAATATGCACTATTTTTCATCATTTTGGTACAATTACTTGTCTTTTTACTGCAAAGTGCAATTGAATGGATTTAGAGATTAATTCATGAGTCCAAGAACTATAGAGACTGAATATTTTTAAGTTAAAGAGGATGGGAGCTTGCAAAAGGTGAATTACCAGAAGATGGATGCATAGAAGAGTTGCAGAGAGGGAAGAATGCAAAAAGGATGAAATGATGAAGGTTGTAGGCACAAAGGATGAAAAGATGTTACCTCAAAGGTGAAAAGGATTTCTGTCGAGATCCAGCTATACTTGAGCCACCGTAAAATGATTTAAATAGAGATTTCTTGCATGCATGACGAATAAAAAGAATGAATAGAAGGACCTGCCAAAAAGTTGTGGCATGGTATCCTAGTCATTAGTCAAGGGTCTGAGAAATGTGATTAGTTCCTAATTTTTCCACCTGGCAGCTTTCAAGTATGAATTTGTTAAATGTCACTTTCTGAGGAAAATTGGCAACAAGAAAAGGTTCATCGAATATTCTTCTTTTTGTGGGGAAAATTTGGGATCAGTGAGAAAATGAAATGTATAAATGTAATGAGAATACTCTTGCAAATGGTCGGGGGTTGAATTTTTAAGAGAAAATTTGAGAGAGCCCATCTTTACGAGACACTAATATAAGAAACCTATTAATTTCCTATGTTTTATATTTTCAATCATGTCAAGTTGGTTGCAAGTATATAGCCATTAGCAAGATCTCGAGATTGTTCAAATAAATTTTCCCCGCCGATGAATCTAATCAAACTCGAATTAATCTATGTCAATCTTGGTAAAATTTGTGTTTGCTTTATTTCAAGTTCTGCAAGTATTTTTGTTGTTCCTATTCCAATCTTGTATTAAAGTCCCTCCGAATCACATAGGATCTTGTCCCTATGGTAGTTTAGTTGCATTTGCAATTTCATTATGAGAAGAGCCTTCATCCCGTAATGAGATAAACAATTTAAAATCACTTTTACTTTCATTTGTTGATAAAGATTTTCTATAAGCCTTTGAGTGTATCTTAGGCTTCGGGAACTAGGGGTTTCTTAATGTTTAATTTATTCTTTAGCTCGAGACTTTGTGTCGAATTCTCAAAGATTGTGTGAGACCATTTAAATTTGGGCCTCCATTGATGCACACCTTTCGGTTGAAGGAATATTTTAGCTATCCCGATGTTTTCTCTCATATAGTCTTCTAAATATTGTGAAGGATCTCAAAAATTTTGTATAATCAACTTTATCCTACTTAACTCCCACCAAAAAATTTCAAATAACCATGAATCCCACCCGAACTACCCCGAGTGAGCGAACTGTATCCACAAATGTATAAATTATATTACCAAAATATGCAAAAGCAATTAGGATTCCATAATGTCTCCAGTAACCTTGGCCCTGTTTAGAAAATATCACCACTCTTTAGAAGTGACAACTCGTGAGAGTTAAATTATGGTGAACTGATCATATTTTCTCAGGGTCTCCTTTCAAATTTGTGCAAAGAAGGATCTCTTGATTCTCCTTCACTGACAGAGGTTACAAAACGGGTCCTCTCACCCTGTTCGAAAGGCATGGCCTAAAGTAGTAAGGATAGATCAAATCCTTGATGAAGATGTTATCCACTTCTCTAATACCCGAGTGATAAAGAGTCGAAGAATCCCCCTGGATACAAAACGACTCATAAAATGATCTGTCTGTCTCTCAATGTCGTGCTAAATAAGTGATGTTGCTTGGTTTCCAAGGGAGAATCAATTTGGATGCCAACAGAATCTATTAAAATGTTCCCATTAGAAAGGGAGATGTTATTTAAAATTTAGTATCAAATACCCATAGAGAAATGTTTGTTGGAATCTCATAGTTCCACTTCCTACAATCCCTTCATCAAGCAATCGAGGTAGAAAACAAAGATTAGTAACATTAAATTAGAGAAAAGATTCTTAATCCTAGATGTGAAAAAGAGGAGGTAAGTATGATGCAAGAAGATGTATTTTCCTTTGAATTGTAGGCCACAAAAGTTGAATCATGTATAAGAGACAAGATCACAAATAGTTGTAAAGCCTCTTTTAAAAATGGAAAGATTTGATTCCAAGATACTTCTACAGTCATATAGAACTACTAGATATAGTATATAAGCACCAAAATTGTGGTATATAAATACCAAATAAAGCCCCACTCTATCCCATTTGAGACGGGGTTTAAAAATTTCGTTATCTTTCTAGATGCATTGAGAAAAGTAGGACCTCTCAAATTTTACAAGATAAGTGATGACGAGGAGTGGCTAAACCCCTATAGTTTTCCAAAAATCTTTGCATCGTAGTATTATATTCTACTATGCACTCAATTGTAAGGAATACCCATTTAACACATAGTGATAAGTATTTCCTTTAGATGTTAATCACGCCCATATCAGCTTATCCTATGAAAGACAACAAACCTCAAAGCCGACATGATGAAATCCTTGGTTTTTCTTAGAATTAACTAAAAGGGAATCTCATGACAAGCTTTAATAACTTATAAAAGGAATATTTATAAGGATCCCGATATGAAGAGTAATAAATTTGATTAGTTGTTAATATATTGGTGCAATATTGAAATTAACCAAAAATCTTTGGTTTTTCTAAGAATTAACTAAAAGGGAATCTCATCACAAGCTTTACTAACTTATAAAAGGAATATTTAGAAGGATCCCGATATGAAGAGTAATAAACATGATTAGTTGTTAATATATTTGTGGAATATTGACACTAACCGAGAAAGAGACGACGATATGGTTATCCAATAGGTGATTTTTTTCCTAATTTCTTAATAATGTATTTGCAAATCTCAAAGGGGTAGGAAATAGAAGGAAATACAAATACCAAGCAACATGAATTTTTCCACTCGACTAAGCCACTTATAATGGTAATATGTAACTAGAATATTCAAAAAGGGATTAATTCTCGTATCTAAATCATTGATTTTTGCCCACTACAAATAAAACCCTGAAAAATTAAAAGAAACATCAATGTGGTGCATTATTTCCTTATAATAGAGTTTATTCTCTACAAGCATAAGATAAGAGGCATCTATAAATTTTCTATTGGTGAGCTGATTTTTTTTATCACTAATCATAATGAGAAAAATAATCCATATATTATATCTGTTGAAAATTAGATAACCAAAATATTGAGAAGCAAAAACATAAAACATTTGGGCCACACGAAAACCCTGGAAAATAGAGAAGAAGATCCCATAGGAAAACTTGTGAGGATCAAATTCTACTCAATTTAATCATTTTTAAAGTTAAATTTGATATAAATAATATAGAGGCAAGAACCTATTCCAAACCTTCTGGGAAAAGAATTATGTTATCCTTTAAATGTATTAAATTTTAATAGATTTCTTTGGTTTTATGATTCCATGTAAGATAAGAGTTAAATAATTGTCATTAATATTGTCGAGAGACATTAAATAGGGTGAATAATATTGAATTGGTTTAATGAGTTTTATAGGGATTCATATTCCAAATCCTTATCTATCATGTGAGTTCATATAGGGTTTTACATATTAGTCAATATGGACCTAATATTTTTTTATCATATTAGGTATAGGAGTTAAAGAATAAAGGTTTTTAAAAATATAATAGGGGTATGGTATTTGGAGTGATATGGAGAATGGAGGAGTAGCTGTGGGATAGATTAAAAACTTAGTAGTTGTAAAACCTCTTTTAAAAATGGAAAAATTTGATGATCTTGGCCTTCAAACATCAAGCCCTAACACTTTCATAATGAAACTCTCTTAGAAACTCGATAGAGGTTATTTTAGCATAACTTTCTTAAAACTTATATTCAAAGCTTAATATTTTGATCAAAGGTATGTTACAATAAGGTACAAGATATAACCTTACTAGAAGCTCTTAAAATCGTGTGCAAATCCTTCTTTTCTTAGTTTCTTTGTTGTCCTACCCGTAAGTGTTTACACAACTTCAAGTTTACATGCCTTCTTCACAGTTTCCTTTGTTCATTGAGTCCTTGGTCATTTTATCATTCTCCCCCTCTGTCATCATCTCAAGACTACACCAAACAAACACATTTTCCAAACACAACTTTTAGGTTTGAAGGAAGTTTATATTTGTTCAAATAGTCACAGTCTTACTTGAGCTATAACAATCATGTATCACCAAAACATAGCGTTATCTTATCCATCAATCTTAGAGTAATGTATGAAAATAATTATCAACAATGATATAATTGATTCATCTTAGCATTATAAAAAGGAAACATCATTTCTTAACTCAAACCACAAATATACCTTGAGAAGACAAGATAAAAAAAACACCAAAAACTAAGTTTTACATTCATATGTGACTCGTATTTCATCAACATTTTTAATTCTCCTTCTCTCCAATATTCTACTACTCCTAATACATGAGGAATGGTGATTTTATCACTCCTATCCCTCACATATTCAAACTCACACGTGAATGTAACTCCTACTTGTACTTCTTACCTAACCTATATTCCTATAATGACTCATAACTAACATTTTTGACTCTTCGACTCCTATATGCCTCTTCATCCACCCTTTAACAAATTATGGGAATTTTTACATTATTTTCTAACCATTTCATGACTTTTCATACCCTATGATCCCCTACACCATGCCTATCCACACACCTAGACCATTTAGACTCCTTAAACCCTCATAAGATCTTTTTTTTTCATGTTTTACACTTTGAATTGCCAAATAGGAGGGAAAATAGAATTTGAACTTTTGAACGTTGGAATCCCCACTAAACCTCTTCTCGTGATTAAAAACAATTTGATATATTTAAATTGACCTTTATAACCTTGTTTGGATGAATGTTTGCATTCGTTGTTGTCTTGTGATGATGCCACAACATCAGAGCCTCTTTCCTTGCTCATGTACCCAATCATCCTGACATTGCATTTTTCAAAGACACAGTATTGGTACAACCTATCTTATTTGATTTTTTCATATTTCAGCATAATAATAACTAAATGAAATTAACCATAAACACTAATTCAAAGGTATTCAAAATATAATCCACTTTATACATAGATGTGTTATCTATCTTACCTACATGCACCAAAATTACTTAGCAACCAAAATCATTTAAATTGTAGGATAACACCAGGCCATGAATTAATAGGAATAAATTAGTCAAACTAATCTAATAGAGATCAGGAAAAGGGAGTGTATATTTACAAAGGAATATTTATTGGATAAGGAATCTATATTAAAGTTGATCTATTGGATAAATATTTCTATAAATGTTAGACTCTATAATCTAGAGAAACTAAATATGAATAATTTGAATGAGGTTGACCATGTGTGTATCTATTTGTTATCCCAAAGATAGTTCATCAAGAAGTTTAAAAGTGGAATAAAATCTAGTTCAATGGAGTCCTAGGACTAAATTCTACTTATGGTCTAGAGTTCTAAGATTTTTTCTTTTATAGGTATTATAGATTCTTTAATTCAAAATTTTATAATAATATTGTAATTTTGTCATTGATATAAGGCACTTATTATTTATTTAAAAGAACATTTTGACATTTGCATGTGCCAAGTCATATTTTGTAATTTTTATGTTGTGCGATATAAGACAACCATATATTAGACCCTCTAGCTATGACTCCACCACTTATCCATCTTGGGGAATTAATCAACAATATTTCTCTTATATTTCTTACACTCAGGCCCGTAGGGGAATTTTACATGATTTCATACTTGCTTGTAAAACATTGATGACAAGGATGATGGTGTGGGTGTGTGTCTTAGCATCAAACTATATTTGTTTCTATCATAAACATGCTTCATGTCATCACATTTTTTTGAGAGGTGATTCATGTGTTTGTCCTACAACTCAATAGTGTAATAGATATTCACATTATTTATCTCCAATTTCAATTTTCAAGTCTCAAAATTATCTCCCAATTGCATGCCCTAATCAAGATTATGCGTGATGTTATAATATTAGATACATATACCTTTTTATCATCAAAGACACACTACAAGAGTAAATTATAATGCTTTGGTCTTATCATGATACATACAAAATTTAGATTCAACGGGTATATATCTTTAGCATATTCAAGTGTATTCATTTTATTTCCTTATCTTATAATATTTATAATTTTAGTAAATCATTTCTTATTGGATTATTCAATAATTTATCTTCTTTTGTTTCCTTCCAAGTGCATAGTTTTCCCAACACAATTTAATGGATGTAAGAAGTTGACTACTATCATTTTATACCCACATGAATTTTTAATTTACTTTGAGATATATATATCAAAGTGGTAGATTATGTACACACACCTCATTTTGGTGCAACACTAGTTATTTATTATCTCTTATATCAAAGTATTTTTGTTTGTAGATTTTTCGGTCAAGATATTCTCTTATTATTGCATTTCCATATGAATTTTACCTTCATACTTAGTTTATTATGTCACTCAATACCTTTGAATTCATTTTATTTTATTCACTTCTCATCCTTCTCTATGTGGGTCTTACTCTGTCTCTTTTCCCCACCACCTCTACTTCCTCGCTATATTTTTAAATCATAAATCTTTTCCTCCTTCCTTTTGATTCGATTTAGGTGAGTAATTAGTTTCATCAAGTTTTGACTATTTCTATATCTACATTTCTAATCGTCACTATAAAATTGACCATTTTATCTTTTGTGACCCTTAATTTTAATTCATATAATATTTTTTTAATTGAAAGTGCACTTTTATATTGATAAAAACATGAAAAGTACATTGCGTTTCAAATAAAAAAATATGGGTGGAAAAGTCACACCCAAGAACCATCAAACTAGGGAACATGTGCCATGAGAAACAAGCCAAATAAATAAATTACATGTGCCACAAGGGTGACCAACTAAGTAGAAGATGCAAACATGGCACATGCTAGAGGCGGAGGAGAGGGTGGCTTATGCAGAACATATCCCGAAACTAAAGTAGGGGGATCATGAGAAGTAGGCATAAAGGCCCAATTGTTACCATGATCAAGGTTTGTCGAGTCCTTCCCTGTCAAAATAAAAGGCTAATGCCATGTGAGGAAATTTATCAGGGGGAAAAACACCCCATCTGGATCTAGAAGTTGAAGACAAAGAAGGCCAACTAGAGCCACCACCACCATCATGGGACCCCCAGGGAGGATCCCCAAAGCTATCCCCACACCTGAGTTGTTGGAAAGCACCACCATCATTCCGCCAGGTGGGGATGGGCTCTACCGAGCCTATGCATGTAGCCATTACTGAGCACCTTGGCCACGGGGCCAAGAGTTGGAACAGGGGGAGAATGACACCAGGTTGGGAGTAATGATGCGGTGGAGGAGAAACCTAGATGATTGAGCAAGGGGTGCTTCCCCCGAGGTGGAGAGGAGATCCTGCAAGTGCTCCACTTCCAAGTGGAATTTTTGTACTGGACCTAAATACGAAGCAAAACATGAGAAAAAATCTATTTCAACAAGTCACGAAAATATCCACGCTAAGCATAATGTGATTAAAAATAGAGTCATTTCTAATCTTCCAAATTTGAAATAGAATTTTTGCATGAAAAATTTGTTATATTTTGTAGGAATCAACGTTGACTCCCCCAACAAGACAATTTTCTAGGTGAAGGGTTCAGGGTGGAAGGGTTGAAAGAGGGAGTGGATCCACTTCTGTTTGACTAAGCAAGAGGGACGATACGAGCGAGAGGACAATACCAGAAAAGATGTAAATGATATTTAGTTTGTTGACAAGTAGGACACAAAGGGTTAGCAACTCCCAAATTCTGAAGCCGTTTGCCAATCGAAAAAACCTAGTATAAAATAGACCAAAGGAAATGTGCCTTTTTGGGTTCAATGGGAGCCTTCCAAATAATATTGAATGTGCATTTTCCAAACCCTATGAGGGGATTTAATCTTCCAGTAATTATTCAAATTTTCATAAGGAATGTGTGCAGTGCAAAACCTAGTACCTGCAATCGAGGTCTATACCGACCGAAGGGAGTCATCGAAGGCCGTGCTAGTCATGCCACCAATGAGGTAGGAGGATAGCTTCCAACCTTGATGAAGCACTTCAATAGGTATGGCATTCTGAATTTCCTAAATAGACTCTTTATCACCATTGTTGAGATTGAATTGAGCTTTAATGAGCACCTAGGGTTTCCAAGAATGGGTGGCTTTACAAAACAAATCACCTATCAGCTTGATACCATGTTTGAAAAGTCGAAAGCTTTTAATCCATGACACCATGGAAAAAGGAACATTGTCAAAATTAGGCACAAAAGACCACCATAGGGAATGAGAGTTGATAGAAAGCCTAGATCTGAAGCCATCCCCAACCTAAATAAAGTGGGGTTTGACCACCTCCCATGCCTTCCAAATACTTTTCATAATGAAAATCCCCCCAATTTTAATAGGCACTTTGGAGCTAGTAGTAAACTTTGAAACCCCAATTTTTTCCAGGTTTTCTTTCCAAAAGGAGCGCCTTGACAAATACTATGGTGAAGTAGGAATTTCCAAGCCTCGATCCTTCAAGGCTCAGGATAATTCATTTTACACTAAGGAAAATTCTCTGAAACTGAGTGTCAATTAGCCCTAAGCCCCCAACATATTTAAGAGAGCAACAAATATCCCAAGCCACTCTGTGAAAGCCTTTATGACCATTGGTATTTACCCACAGAAAATCACGAAGTAATTTTTCCAGCTTGGCATAAGAATCCTTAGAGGGATCCCAACAAGAGGAGTAGTAAACGTGTGTAGGAGCTAACACCTTTGAACAAATCTGAAAACTTGTCAGCAAGAGAGAGGGGTTTAGTAATCCAGAAGGATTTTTTGCTCAACCCATTGAACAACATAAGACCAGAGAGTGGGAGGAGTGGCTTGAAAAAAAAGGGATGCCAAGAAATATAAATTGCACACCAGAAGAATCCACTGCCAAGAGAATCCCTCCAACCATGGAGGTTTGGGATCCAGAGACTGTCTGTAACATTGAGTCTTCTTCCATTGAGTGGAAGAACATGAAGTTAAATAAAAAATGTCTAGACAATGAAAGGCATTAGTGAGATTCTCTTCATTTTCTTCCAAAGTTAAAAAAGAATCATCGGCAAAAATCCCATTAATGAGCGGTTATTCAGAATTGGGGAGAGAGATACCCTTGAATAACCCCGAGAAGTAGATTTGGCAAGAAGGTAGTTGAAACCTCAAGCACTAAGCACATAGAAGGTCGGAGCAAGAGGGCAACCCTGCCGATAGACCTATGTAGCTCGAACATATCAGATTGCATGCCATTGATGGTAAGCCTATCAGTGACATCCTGGAAGAGCATGTTGACCAAACCAACAAACCTAGGGCCAAACCCAAGAGCTTGGAGTATGGCTATAATAAAAGGCCATTTAATCCTTTCATAAGATTTTTCAAATCAATCTTGATGAAGAGGTCATTTTTCTTGGAGATCCTTGCCCACTCCATGCCTTCCCAAACAACAATGATATTATCCAAGATGAATATGCTTTTAATAAAACCGGTTTTTTCACTGCACACAATAAGAGGCATGATGTTGCAAATCTAAATAGCCAAAGCTTTAACAATAATATTTTATGAAACATTCAAAAGTGTAATCGGTCTCCAACTAGTGATGAGCTCAGGGTCTCCAGACTTGGGAATGAATTTAATATTTCCCTGGTTTATCAAAGCACCAAGAGAATTGGACTCCATTGCTTCATAGTAAACATGATGGAGGTCGGGGCCAACAATTTCCCATAACACCCAATAAAATTCACATGGAAAGCCATCGATGCCAAGAGCTTTCTCAGCCTTCATTTGCATCACTTCCTCATTAATATCATCAACAGAAAGAGCTCAATCATAGGAGACCCTTTGGGCTTCGGAACAACTTGTACAGGGATCGTGTGAAGAGACCACAATAAGGTAACATTTCTTTCTGGAGTGTAGGGTTGAGTAGTAAAAACATTATGGTAATGATGCACAAAAGCTTGTAGGACATCGGAAGGTCGGTAAGGTGACCAATGACATCTTGATAACCTGGATTAAACTGGAAGCATGGCGAGGCCGAAGGAGGGAAAAAAACTCTTTGGTCACTCTGTCACCAATTTTAAGCCAATGCAGAAGAGCTCTGATTTGAGCCCCTCAAGCTTGGTAAACCTTTTCCATCCTAAGTTTGTGATGCCATAGCGCTACCTCAGTTTGAATTTTGGTGTTGAACGGTGAGCGATGAAGTGCCCTCAAGCTTCAAGTATACTCCCCAGTGGAAGCTTTGTGAGCTCGTTGATGGAACAAAATAGCTTCTGTTTCCCATACATGCGAAGGAAGGACGTAGTTTTGACAATGTCCTCCTATCACCACCAATCCACCCATGCACATCAAAGGGACATTCTACCAAGTTCCGATACGGATAATGTGAGGCACCATTTTTTGGGTGATGAAGATGGGTTGTATTGAGATAAAACTGGGAGTTTTGATGCTAAACAGGAGCCACAAGCCATTCAATTTCAAATAAAATGGGAGAATGATCCAAAAGAAGAGCTCCTTCCTAAATAGAGACCGACCACCAACTCAACTCGTGGTGAAGGAAAACCACTGTTGTTTCGGGAGGAAGGCCCGATCAAGTCGTTTGACAACCATGTCCCGACCCTGTCTATGATGTTTGTTCAAGTAAACCGGGTTGCATCGGAGGCATGTCTAAAGCGGTGGTTAGGATAAAAAAATCCAAGTTTGTTGCGCATGTAAAACCATGCTTCATGTTCACCTACACACCAGTTTATAGGAAGGCAACACACTTTATCCTCCGTAGACTCCACCATGTTAAATCACCACATGGGATCCAATGAGAGTTAGGTAACTCATCAATGAGCTACCGCTAAAGAAGAGCTTGTTCATAGCATCATCATTGGAAGCATAAATATTAGCAATACCAATAATCTGATTATGTAAATAAAAAAGGGACCACACAACTCGATGAGATGGGTTAGAGCCCCAAGAAACAATAGATTTCTGCAAGGAAGGAGAAAGGAGAGTAAGAACACCCCCTTTCTTAGGCTCATGATTGGAATGATGACAAACAGCTCCCCGATAAGATAGTACGACGAGTACCGATTGGAGAAGAAACCCATAAAGTTTAACCTCCTGAAGACACAAAACATGCATGTTACCAATCTTTTGACAATTGTCCCGAATCATGTACCTACGGGTCGGTTCAGTTATCCCTCATACATTCCAAGAAAAACAATCATTGAGAACCATCAAGCGTCATGAACTGCTCATCCTCGAGGCCCCTAACATGGCGAATTGATTTGCCAAGAAAGAAGAGCCAACGATTTTGGAGAAAGGAACATAATCACTCATTTTGAAAGGAGGACATTGTGGCGGGTCATACTCATCATCTTCTGTAGGAGAAGGGTTGTGAGAACGCTTGTGGGTGGACTTGTCGTCTATGGAGTGAACAATCACCTCAGAGTGGGGTTGTGAGCTCATCGGATTCATACGAATTGAGGATGCCGCAAGTGGGGAAGGATGCACGATAGGAGAAACCACAGGCTGCTTGTTAGCAGAAGGGTTCAGAGCCGAATAGGAACCCCGAACAGGCTTGTATACCTAAGGTTGGGGTTTAGGGTTTTTCTTACTCTTGACCTCTATCCAACCCTCTTCAGCAAAAGAGGTTGGCTTGGGGTTGACATTCTTTTTTCTGGGGCAACAGGGGCCATGGAAGCCATTAAAGGGCATTCTCGAATCATATGGAAAGTAAACCGACAACGAAAGAAGGTATTGGGAAAATTAATCTAAATGACGTGTTGTGAAAAACTGGTATCCCCCACTTGAATGCCAATCAATTCTTTGAGGTCCTTAGCAAGGTCTACTTCAACACAAACCCAGTGTTGCGGGCGGGCGGAGTAAAATTTATTCGGCTTATGGCGTAGAAAAATGGCCAATGGGTTTCACCAACTCTTCAACCAAGTCTCAAAGGGGCAGGGGAGACCAGGGAATTCAACCTTGATGGGCACTTTAAGCTTAGTGTGCTCAGAGACTTGGAAATCACGCATCCATGGAGAAAAGATGACCAAAGTGTTTCGAATGAACCAAGGACCGTGGTTCACAATGACTTTGCAATGCTCAAGGTTGTTAAACCGAACAAAAAAAAAGCCCTTGGATAGATTTTGGACACCCTCAAGTTTGACACCATGGCCTTGCCTGTGGTTGTGAACCCACTGTTTGAGAATACTCTCCGGGGACATCCAACAAAATACACAACCAAGAGTAAAGGACTCAAGCCATGAACAAGCTTTATCAAACTGAGGAACATCTAAAACAACATCAGGATCACATAGAGGAGGATCATTACCTCGTTGTAGACCTTCGGGATGAATTTCCTTGCTCGTTTCTTTATCGGAGGCATGGTTAACAGAGCTCCCGCTGCCCAAACCTACATCAAGAGATGCAACAAGACTAGCTTCAACCATTAAAATAGGTTGCTGCCACCACCCAAAGGGGCGGAAAAATATAATTAATACAAAAGAAAGAGAAATAAATGTCCCACCTTGAAAGAAAGGTGGTGTGACACAGAGTCTACCTAATCTTTATAAGTTTATTTATTTTTGAATTGAAAAAGTTTTTAAATACAAAAGATGCGCAAATGCATATAGGACACAAGTGGCACATATATATCGCAGGTTGCAACATAAAGAAATGTATTTATATGTCGCGGTTTTTATGTTTTAATATGGATATTAAATGTCATAATTACAAGCATACAAAGTCAACTAAACTTGATGGTCCACCCTCGACCGCAGACACGTTCTGTTGAGCAAAAATGAAAGAAAGAAAAACAAGTTTGGAGCAGTAATAATGGTGAAAAAGAAGACCGCCGTTATTTTGATGACGTTTATAATCAATGTTCTTAAAAACCAATGTTCTGAGAAATCATCATATTCTACGCATTCCCGTGCTATTCAACACCAAATCAACTTGTAGAAATAATATCTAAGAACATGGTAAATAAGACGTTGGCCTCTAACTATCTCCATCTGCATCTCCATCTCCATCTCTATAAACTTCCATCTCTTGACGCAAAAATTGTTTTTGGATTGGCCACAAGTAGACAATGTCAACTAGAAATATTAAATATAATTCAAGTGATTTAGTAAAAAAAAATTTCCTGAAGAGAAAAATAGAATGAAGACCTTTAATGGAAGAATTTCGATGCAGCAATATGATGGAAAAATTGGACCGTGATGATGATGATAAAGAGTGTTGATTAGTCGAAAGGTATTTGACACTTAATCCACTTTCTACATATACATGTTTTCAATATCACTTTCGTGCAACAAAATTATTCAACAACAAAAATCATTTAAACTTAAATTGGAGGTTAACATTGTGCTGTGCCTTGAATTAATAGGTGTAAATCAGTTCAACTGATCCAATAGAAATTAGTCGAAGGGAGTGTATCTTTACAAATGTATCTTTATTGGAGAAACAATCTATATTTTTGTCTTGATATTGCTTAAAGATTTCTATAAAGGTTAGCGTCGATAATATTGATAAAATAACTAAGAATAATTTGGACAAGGTTGACCATGCATGTGCAATATGTTATCCCAAAGATAGTTCAACAACAAATTCAAAAGTGGAACAAAATATAATTCAAAGGTATTCGACACCTAATCCAATTTATACATACATGTGTTTTCAATCTCATTTATGTGGACCAAAATTACTTAGCAACCAAAAACATTTAAATTGGAGGATAGCACTTGGCCATGAATTAATAGGAGTAAATCAATCCAACTAATCCAATAGAGATTAGGAAAAGAGAGTGAATCTTTACAAAGGAATCTTTATTGGATAAGGAATCTATATTCAAGTCGTGCTCTTGGTTGAATATTTTTATAAATGTTAGGGTTTATAGTCTTGAGAAAATAACTATGAATAATTTGAATGATGTTGGCCATGTGCATATTAGGATGTTATCCCAAAGATAGTTCATCAACAAGTTCAAAAGTGAAACAAAATCTAATTCAATGGACTCGTGTAGGACTAAAGTCTACTTATGATCTAGAGTTCTAAGATTTCATCTTCTATAGGTATTATAAATTCTTTCTTTCAAAACTATATAATAATATTGTAATTTTATCATTGATATAATATAAGGTGCTTATTATTTATTTAAAGACACATTTTGATATTCGCATGTGCCAAGTCATATTTTGTATTTTTTTTGGATTGTGTGGTCTAAGTTGGAAATTTATTAAACCATATAGCAGTGAGTACACCACTTTTCCATCTTGTGGAATTACAACACTACTTCCATTATATTGCTTACACTTGGGCCCATAGGGGCATCTTACATGATTTCATACATGCTTGCAAAACATTGATGACAATGTGTGGGTGGGTGGGTGTGTGCGTGCGTGTGTCTTAACATCAAAACTGTTATTTTGCCATCACACACATGCTTCACGTCATCACATTATTTTGAGAGGTGATTCAAGGATTCATCCCACAATTCAAAAGGGGAATAGATATTGACATTATTTATCTATAATTTCTCTCCCAAAACATTCCCTAATCAATATTATGAATGATGTTATAGGATTATATACATATACCTTTGTAGCATCAAAGAAACACTTTGAGAGTAAAACACTTTGGTCTCATGGTGATACATGCAAAATCTAGATTCAACAAGCATACATCTTTATCATATTCAATTGTATTCATTCTTATACCTTGTCTTATAATATTTATGATTTTAGTAGGTCCTTGTTTACTAGATCATTTATTCATTGATCTTCTTTTGTTTTCTTGCAGGAAGCAAAGTTTGCTAGAAACAATTGAATGGATGCAAGGAGTTGATTGCCCTCATTATATTTTACATGATATATATATATATATATATATATATATATATATATATATATATATATATATATATATATAAGTGTATATATATATACACACCTAATTATAGTGTAAGACTAGTTATTTTTCTTTGGTATCAGTGCATTTGTGTTTGTATATTTTTGGTCCAAGTTATTCTCTTATTATTGCATTTTCCTTATGACAAATAACTTTATACTTTTTTATGTCAGCCAATGCCTTTGACCTTTTTTTCTTTTATCCACTTCGCATCTTTATTTGTGTGGGCCTTATTATGTCTCTTGGACACTTCTACATCCTCCCGCTCTCTATGTTAATTATACATCTTCATCACACCCCGGTTCACTAATCGCTTCATCTATTCAAACCCCTCTTCCACATGCATCTCAATTCCTTCATCATCACTCATTCAAGCACCATTCTTTCTCCTAGTGCCTCCATTACATCCTACACCATCTATCAAGGTTGTTTACACTCATATTGCATATATGTCTTGTCACTTGTATACACTTATTCTCCCATCTCTTTCTCACAAGTCACCCCATACTTGTTTGTCTTGTTTCAATTCCTTTGGACTTTTCTTCCACATCCACCTTGTTTCCTTGATCACCACTCATTCATGCCCCATTTTTATTATTGGCTCCTCCTTCTTCATTCACATCATCAATCACACACACACAACCATTGGTTCTTACACTTGTCCCTCACAAGCCTACTCGACATCCAATTATGCTTCAACATCCTTTCAATTTTCTCCCACATTCTCATTTGTTTGACATTCCCTCTTATATGCATCTTCCCATTTCATGTCATCATTCCTATCATCATACCCATTCTTCCCAAGACCACACAGAGGGGTATTAAGGCCTAGGAAAATTAGGCAACTACCTGGGGGCAAGATTTAGGGGGGTTATTTTATTTTACTTTATAATGGTTTTTATGAAGAGAATATCAATCTATTAACATGAATCTATGTTAGTAGCAGTTAGTGGCCAACATTACATACCAAATCAATTCATTTCATTCAAAATAAAATAAAATTTTCATAATTCTATTAATATTATGATATTTAGGAGGCTTCAAATATTAATGCAAGTTCCTCTGTCATTGCGGGATTTATAAATTTATTTCATATTGATGTATTTTTCATACTTTGTATTGTTTTGAAGTCTTGTAGATTTTTTTAGGAGGAGAGATCAAATAAGGTGAATATGTAATAAATTTGGGAAAAAGAGTTGGGAATTAATATATGAGAACAGGAGGATTGTGATAGACTATATGTTACAAAATTAACTAGGGATATTGGGCAGTAATAGATACAAAAAAATTATTTACAAGTTTTTCTTAGATGGTAGAGGCATAACATATCAAGTCGATATGTGGTCATGGTTAATTATTTTGTCTACTATAGTTTTTTATTTATAGAAGGCGTTAGCTCCAATATTTACCTAGGGTGCTCATAAATCTTAATTTGACCATGTGTGTATGTCGAAACATTAAAAATACATTTATTTCCCTCATACACATGCTTCATGTCATCACATTATTTTGAGAGGTGATTCAAGGGTTCATCCTAGAACTCAAATGGGGAATAGATATTAAAAATATTATTTATTTCTAATTTCTCTCCTAAAAACATTCCCTAATGAAAACAAATACATTTGTATCATCAAAGACATGTTGGGAGAGTAAAACACTTTTGTCAAATTGTGATACATGAAAAATCTAGATTTAATGGACATACATCTTTAGCATATTGATCAAGTTTATTCATTCTTATTCTTTGTCTTATAATTTTTATGATTTTAGTTGGTCCTTTCTTATTAGATTATTTAGTCATTGATCTTCTTTTGTTTCCTTGCATGAACATAGTTTGTCAGACATGAAGAGTTGACTACGCTCATTTTATACCCATAGGATTTTTACACACACACATAAGTGGTACATTATACACACACCCAATTTTAGTGTAAGATTGGTTATTTTATTTTGGTATGAGTGTATTTGTGTTTGTATAGTTTTGGTCCAATTTATTCTCTTATTATTGCATTTTCCTTATTCTCAAGCTCAAGCATTTACTTTTCTAGTTAGAGATCAACGTCTTGGAGCTAGTGTAGGGTCTGCCCAGGGGCCTACTGGTTTAGGTAAATATCTAATGCGTTCTCCTACTGGAGAAATTATCTTCGGAGGAGAAACAATGCGTTTTTGGGATCTTCGTGCTCCCTGGTTGGAACCTCTAAGGGATCATATGAATGAATCAACCCCATCAACGGCAATCAATTCGTTTAATTTTTCGGACAAATATTTAAATTCGAAACTACCCGTGACCCAATAAAAACCTAAGATTCCTAATAAGAGTCCAAAATCTCCCACACGATTAGTTATAAATGCTTTTTGACAAGCATTAGCCGCACTGGGTCGTGTAAACCAGAAACCTATCAATAAATAGGAACATATTCCCACTAATTCCCAAAATATATATAAGAACTAATAAGTAGTAGTCCCAACATAGAACCAACACTTTTTTTATATCAGCCGATGCCTTTGACCTTGTTTTCTTTTATCCACTTCGCATCCTTATTTATGTGGGTCTTACTCCATATCTCGGTCACTTCTACATCCTCTTGCTCTCTCTGTTAATTATGATGAAAGGCATTGTTCAAGTTGGGTTGAGGATGGGGGCTTCTGATGCCAGTTATAGGTGTGGAAAGTAGATATGATTCGGTTGACGAGTACAGCGTGAGCTGAGCCGCAGGATGGAAGAGGTGATGTAATGGATACAAGTCATTGGTGTTGATGAGGCTCAATATCTTGTCTAGGTGCTCGTAAAACTACTCTACCTCACCCACCATTATTTCTTGAGTCCACTCCGTTTCTCATTACCTCAGAAACTCTTGGTAATCCACTACCACCGCCTAGACTTCAAACGTGATGATAGCCAACAACCCCATCATGTCTGATGCCAAAGCGGCCACCCTCACCCTCGCCACCACATATGCCCTCTTTCTCTCTTCCCTCGGATTGTCATGGGAAAATTCTTCCCACACTCTCCCTGCAATTGCATTCCCTACACTCACTACACCTTAACTTGTAAAACAAGAAACAAGGGATTGAAACATCCTCTAACATGTTCACACTCTACCTCTCAGTCTACGTATGCCCATTGTTTTGATGAAAATTTTGGTGAACCAAATCAAATGTATGTGCGCAAACCCATTTATGTTTATTCATTAAAAATGTTTATGATGTATGTTGCTATCATATTTATTGCGTCAAAATCATTTTTAGTAATGTAGAAAGAAAAACGTGTACACCTTTGAAATAGTACACATTTACAATTTAAAACAAAACTTTATAGTTTTAGCAAAGGTAGTACATGCTTAAATGAAAACTGGGAAACATATGATTGAACTTAAATCTTGTAGCTTAACACAGGTCTCTATTTTCATTAGAGATAGATTAGATTGCTTTACGGTCTCTAGTATTAATTCAATTCAATGACTTCCCAAAGTACAATGTATGCAGACTGCAATGACCACATTGTACCTACGAAATGGGTTTATTGAAAAGTGTAGTGCCCTCAAATCTAGTTGTAAATGACTGGAAGAATTGTTGGACTTCATGTGAAGGCACGTGGTCCACTTGGAAAATGCATGAGTAACCCTTTTTATTTTTCCGACCTGTCATTTTCCTTGCACAAGAATCCAAGAACTTTATTTGGAATCCAAGGCGCGGATCACATTGTAATGCAGGTTAACATTGGTCATTCAGCAGCAAGTGGATAGTTACAACAAAAGCAAAAGAACAAGGAACTATGATGAACAGAGCTCTCTAGAATAGTCACCTAAAATCATTTTTTATTCATCCCTGCAGACAGAAATGAATCGTACCCAATATCTCCTCGTATTACTATCTACAAATCGATTGAAATGGGTCTGTATCTATACTGAAGTAGGTTAAATGATCTCTGAGAGGGAAGAAAATACTGTTGCCGTTGTGTTTTTTCGATGAATATGCAAATAATACACACAAAGATGATACAGGGAGCTATGACTTGATCTACAAGGACTATTGTCAGGAATGGTGGCCACAAGGAAGCATCATTCCTCGCTTTGGAAACAATGCCTAAGAAGGATATCTGTTGTTGGGTTTCTCTGTGTACTCTTCATTCTTCTGGCATTCAGTACAAAATGGCCTCAGGTTTTAGAGAAGTTCAGAGCCATATCTTGGACAAAAACAATAGCTGGGGATAATCTAGAGCCCACTCCATGGCACCCTTTTCCAACAAAAAAAATCACCAGATGGCAAGTATCCACAAGCTTCACATATTTTCTAGTGCTCCTACCTGACCTGTAGTTCACCACTGTGGTTCATCTGCTCATACCTGATTAAGAATGATCTATTTCAAAATAAAACTCGATCCTACCCTGCATTGTTCCAGTGGATTCACGAAGAGTGGATTGAAAATGATCTTGCACAATGGAGGGTGTCTGGAATATGAGAAAACAACATCAGGGATTCCAAAGAATTTGTTGCCTTTCGGGTGGTCTTTGTGGGGGTCGACTGTATGTGGATCTCTACTATGCATGTGTGCAAAGCAGAATGATGTTCACAATTTGGGGATTATTGTAGTTCTTGGAATGGTATCCTAGCTTGGTGCTTGATGTGGACCTAATGTTTGATACGTATGGATTTCTTAGTCATGCTGGCTATCTTGAGGGAGCTCCAAAATTTATTGTCCAACACCATTTAAACATGTGGTTTTATTGTTGGTTCGGTGCAAAATGGGTTCGTTGGGAAAGCTTGAGGATTTCAAGCAAAGGAAAAATGGTAAAATTATGGATGCTCATGATCTGTTCGACAAAATGCTTAAGTGAGATACCGAACTAATCTTGTGGGTTTGACCGACTTCATTCCTCTAGGCATGGTTCATCTCCCCTTATCTTTCATAACTCTCATACTTTAGTTTTCATTTGCAACTTAATATAATTTTAAAATATTAGGATTATAATACATTTAATTGTTTTATATTAATATCTCCTCGTATTACTATCTACAAATCGATTGAAATGGGTCCGAATCTATACAAGCAGGTTAAATGATCTTTGATAGGGAAGAAAATAATGTTTCCGTTGTGTTTTTTTCCGATGAATATGCAAATAATACACAAAAAGATTATACAAGGAGCTATGACTCGATCTACAAGGATCATTTGTCAAGAATGGTGGCCTGGAAGCATCGTTCCTTGCTTTGGAAACAATGCCTAAGAAGGATATTTGTTGTTGGGTTTCTCTGTGTACTCTTAATTCTTCGGCATTTAGTAAAAAAAATGGCCTCAAGTTTCGTAGAAGTTCGAGCCATATCTTGGACAAAAAAATATCCGGGGTTAATCTAGAGCCCACTCCATGGCACCCTTTTCCAACCAAAAAAAAATCACCAGATGGCAAGTATGCACAAGCTTCACATATTTTCTAGTGCTCCTACCTGACCTGTAGTTCACCACTGCGGTTCATCCACTCATACCTGATTAAGAATGATCTATTTCAAAATAAAAATTGATCCCGCCTGCATTGTTCCAAAGTGGGATTCATGAAGAGTGGATTGACAAAGATCTTACACAATGGGGGGTGTCTGTAATATGAGAAAACAACATCAAGGCTTCCAAAGAATTTACTTCCTTTTGGGTGGTCTTTGTGGGGGTCGAATGTATGTGGATCTCTACTATGCATGTGTGCAAAGCAGAATGATGTTCACAATTTGGGGATTATTGCAGCTCTTGGAATGGTATCCTGGCTTGGTGCCTAATGTGGACCTAATGTTTGATATGTATGGATTTCATAGTCATGCTGGCAATCTTGAGGGAGCTCCAAACTTTATTGTCCAACACCATTTAAACATGTGGTTTTATTGTTGGTTCGGTGCAAAATAGGTTTGTTGGGAAAGCTTGAGGATTTTGAGCAAAGGCAAAATAGTAAAATTACGGATGCTCATGATCTATTCGAAAAAATGCTTAAGTGAGATACCGAACCAATCTCGTGGGTTTGACCGACTTCATTCCTCCCGGCATGGTTCATCTCCCCTTATCTTTCATAACTCTCGTACTTTAGTTTTCATTTGCAACTTAATATAATTTTAAAATATTAGGATTATAATACATTTAATTGTTTTATATTAACTTGTTGCAAAATAATAAAATGTCGTGTCGTAACTCACGAATTCAAAATAACCCTTTGTATTAAACCATGAACTTCAACCCTCATTCTGAGGTGATTTAGAAAACTTCCTACCCAACTAGATCACTTCAATATTGTTTTATCGACAAGACGAAATTGACTTCCCAATAAAAATGTTGACCATCTCCCTATTTAAATAGATAATTTTGCATTTTTCAGAGACTCGTTAAGTACCCCTCGTAACTCTGAAAATGGGATGTTAAGCTTCATTCGTGTACCTTGTTATGTGAGGAGTCACCTTACCCTTTGGTTTGACCTCGAATGAACATTTGTGATCTTTTTGATGCCCTTATAGGAGCCCTGTTACACTATTTTGCAGTGGTAGGAAGTTGTTAAATCTAGAAAGTTGGCTTTCATTTTGAACCGCCATTTGAAACTTGGATAGAGAAATTATTATCCATCTTCGTAAACCTCTAGTGTTTTTACTAGAAAATTGCATGGAACTTTCAGTTTAGGGAAAAACACTTTTTGGATAGTTTGACAATGACATTTTGTAGGCCTCTGGTTGCAGTTTGACTAGGTCAAACTGGACCAATTAGGACCGGTGGCTTCAGAAAACTTGTCGCCATTTGAAGATTGTTTTCTAGTTCTGAGTTCCATCGACTCTGTTGAATTCTCCTTATATAGGGAACTTGTAGGAAGTTTCTAGTTGTGTGTTCATCCATCAAACATCAGTTTTGGATGTGGTTTTCTAAGCCCTTGAGCTAACTTTTGTTCATTTGCAACTGGGTCAAATATGACCGATGACCCTAGAAAACTAGCCGCCAAACGTAAACCATTAGCAGTTCCAAATTTTGTCGATTCTATATAACTTAGTATATAAGCGTACACATAGAAATTTAACCGTGGTGTGGTTTCTCATGGAATACAATGTTTGAAAGTGGTTTCTTAGCCTTTGAGCCCAATTTGAATGTTTTTGTAGCTCGCAAGAAAATGTAAAAATAGAAAGTTGTGGGACCCTCGTCAGGTTGCCAACACACCGTGGAAACTTTTGACACATGTAAATAACTGTTTGGAAACTCTATAATGTAACTTGTGTGAAATATAACTTTTGACAAAATGGTGTTTCTCTCTCTCTCTCTCTCTTCCTTTTTCTCTCTCCTTGGATTACAAAATGAAGTGAAATGAAATGTAATGAATACATGTCCCTAAACCTCTTCTTTCAATTGAAAATTGTAATTATTATTATATGTGAATGGGAAACTGAAAAATGTTAATTATGTTAGATTAGGGTGGATGTCATGCCAGCGATTTATCACTGATTTCATGCTCACATGGTTTTTGCAGGATGCAAGAAAGATGGTGAAAAGACGATGTGTAATTCATTATTTATTATTGTAAAATTTTATAGGTCATTGTAAAATGAATAAATGTATAATGTAGTCTCTTGTTACAGAAAAGTTATATTTGAAATTTGCTAATATGTATGAGATGCTAGTTTTAGAGATATCTTAGGAAATGTGCATTTAATCACTAGTTCAATTTGATTCTTAGTTGTGTATGAAAAAAAAGGGTTTGATATATATATATATAGTAAATGAATTTGAAGTTAATATATTGTAGTGATTTTTCAGTGTTCAATAAATGATTAATTAAGTATTGGGTTGTATTCTTACCTTGTAAATGTAATAAAGAGATTTTAATCAAAAACTCAACCCTAATAAAAGGTTCATGCATAACTTTCCTGCTTGTGTGACCCTTTCTACCATAGAGGAAATTTAAAACCATAGAATTAATTTAAACTCTGCACACCTCCTAGTTTAGGTAAATAAAACCCCTAGTTGGAGTTTACCGTCATAGTCATTATGTTTAGTGACCTTGCCGTGAACCCATCTTTAAGGAATGACATGGTCCAACTTTATCCGGAGTGTGTGGTTTCCTTCTAGTTTTGGTAACCGCGAGGAGAATGTCCTCTCTTCAGTTCTGTCACCATGGTTGAGTGGTGAAGACCACCTTGGAAGTCACCTTATGAGCCCTTGTTCGAAGCAACAACTATGCAATGTAACCTTACTATCCATGGAGTAAGTAGAGTTGATACTCCCTTAGTATCCTTTTGGTTTTTCCCAGTCTTACGAGATTAGATCTAGAAAATTGACTTCATCAGTGAATGAAGTCCCTGTGGGATCTAGACGACATAAATGGAGATCATGAAATATTTGTTCTAGGTCTTAAACTCTTGTTAATGAACTTCTTAGTCCCTCTCAGTTAAATGTGTTACCTTGGTTTCTATCAACATAACACTTGGTCTTTTCTGGAAGGTGGTGTAGCATAAATGTGTCCTCTCGCCTTAAACTCATATATAGTTGAGGGGTAGATCCTTAGGTGAAATTGGAATTAATCTAAACCTCAGTTGATTTGGATGTTAACTTAGGGTTCGTGTGTAGCTTCAAGTCTTCTAATCATATATGTCTTCAAGATGTTAGACAAACACTTTTGTAACTCCTTTTACAAGACAATGCTAATAATAAGACCATAATGTGATGTAAAAGTAAAGCATATAAGAGTAAAAAGAGATTTGAGGTTAGGAATAATGCCACTCTTAGAGTCCTTATAACTCAATTAAATATTTTCATTTGTTTCAAAGAATATGAATTGCCTTGGTGTGATCAAACTTCGAGAAAACAAAAGATATATATAAATCAAAATGGAGTTCCACCAAGTCATTGAATTAGAATAACTATGGTAGGGAAATAAATTTTCTGTGATCGAAGAATGTTTTTGGGAAAAATCTATCTTGTATCTAAATCTCCCTTAAATCCTAATATTGCTATATGGACATCAAGTCAAATCCACTTGAGTTGTAAGGGTAAAAGGTAGACATTGATTAAATGTTCGAGAAGAATATTCTTAATATAAGAACAAGATAACTAAGCACTTTATAAGCAATTTGAATTATGCCAAATAAGTATGTAAGATATGGAAATTTTCTTAAAGGATAAAAATCCATCTAAAAAAGGGTCGAACTGTAATTTAAATGTGGAATGAACTTAAAAAAAAATGTGTATGTGGAAAAAGACAAAATCAGCCTTGTGTAAAAATGTTCCTGGAATGCTAATCGTAATTAAGATGTAATCATGGTAATGATGTGTGTGGGCCGGTCAATCCTTGGGTCCCTTTTCTTGTTGTTGGGTCATTTCTAGTATTCGTTCATTTGGAAAGGTGTGGCATCGACATGTCTATGGTGTTGTCTTGTGTCTATGTGAGTCGATGACTTGTAAGTGTCATGTGCATCTTTGAGTTTTCCTTACTTGGAGCCTTATGGCATTGTGTGGTGAGCAATGTAAGTCAAAAAAAAAAATTATCTTGGTATTTTCACTGTTGTTTTTGTGTGTGAAAAATTGGGGCGTTACAAAAAGGCATGTGTAGTTTTCCCAAAGTACATAACCATATATTTCTGATAGAACTGTGCAAGTCACTATATTCCACATAAAAATTAGTCGGTTGTATAAGATGGGTGTGTTGAAGAGTCCTTCGTAGTTTTCCATCACAAACAAAATACTAAAATCATTAGTCTTAGATTATTTTATTTATTAGCTTTATAAATACTTTGTACTTTTCCACCTATGTATTTAAGGAGACTCTTTCCATGAAGGAGCTGAATGAAATGAAAAATGTTTTGTTTCACTATTATTTATCATGCTTTCTATGGTTTCTAAACACCCATCCAAAATTATGAATATGAGGGTATGCATTCCCCATGTTTTCTATGATTCAGAAACACCCAACCAAATATTTGAATACGAAGGTTCATAATAACCATGAGAATACAATTGACAACAATAAAGTCATATCAAAAATATTTATCATTAAAATAATATTTTTGATAAACCCTATTATATTTTTAAAAATATTAAATTGGATTTTGTAAATCCAAAATCAACAGCTTCCCAATAAATGTAAATATGAGAACCTCTTAACACATTGCATGTAATCTTCAAAACATAAATATTTTTCATAGATTTTTGATTTGGTGTAATAGTTGTGACTTCCCTACAATCACAGATGTGAGAAGGAGAAATACACAGATGGAAAATTAATTGTTCAACAAAATATCTCAACACAATGTGTTCTTGTAGACCAAAAGGAATTCAAGATATGAACTAAATGGACTTGTTGAAGAAGCCTTGGACATTTTAAAGCCAAAATAAAGGATACTCAAGAGATTACATGCACTGGTATCTATGTTATTTTGAAATTAACATCATCATTCATTCAGACAAAGACTTACTACTACACTGGCCTACTCTAAATTTCAGGAACATTTCTAAAGGCTTTCTTTCAAAAAACGTGTAAATGCACAATTAAGATTGTATTACATGGTGATTAAAACCAAAAGCATATGAATGTGACTATAAATTCATTGCATGCTCTATTGGTGGCTAATAACAACAACATATAAATTTCCAACTATTAGCACATTAATTGTTTCTTTGTTTTTTAAAGAAACCATTCCAAAAAACCTACAAATTTGTACTTCACCAACATTACATTCCACGAGACTACAAACATTGTGGAGTCATGCAAAACATAGGTAAAGTGTTTGACAAAATGCCTAAATAAATTTTAATTTCAAAAGTTGCGATGATGATGTAAATGCCATAAAATTGTAAGGAAAATAAGAGTTTGTAGGGATTTTTCAACACAATGGCTAAAATATTCCAAAAATGAACCCCCAACCTGAAAACTAAACTCAAAACTAATAAATGTATGTAAAAGAAATCACTACCAAAATCACAAGCAAATGATTTTGTAGTACCCTACAAGAAATGAAGGGGAAGAGTAATCTCCAACCACAACTTCTCTACTCTGCACACAACCACGACATAAATGAACACCTCGAAACTGATTTGTCATTGTCTTTAAAATTGAATTTCTAGAGAATCTCTCCCAACCAAACCTTGAAAACACCAACATTAAAGACGGTATGGGGTGAGCATGGATGATAGTTATATCACAACTTCCCTATTGCCCCTCAAGCCCCACATCATCACTGTGTAGTCCACTTTCGAATAGAATAGCACTCCCTTCACTTTGCAGACCAAACTTGTGGAGAGCATAAAATAATAAAAGAAAATTCAAATAAATTCCGACAAGGAGGGTTTCCGCCATCAATAAATCCATAACCCTGAATCAATGGTCGCCAAAAATTCGATGGTCATCCCTCGCAAAGGAGACATGAGGACCATCAATTGCAATTTTTCAACACCTCACTTCGCAATAAAGATGCCTATTGACATAAATATGCATGAAATGAGACATTTTTATGTGTATAGGTTCTATAAGAAGCATTAAATGGAGCAATCTATATTGCATTTAATAAATTGTAAGCAATGTTGCATTATTAAAATTTATGTTTTATCAAGTTCAGTCAAGGTAAGTCAACTCATATTGAATTAAATATTAACCTAATTGTAGTGAGATTCATATAAAACAAAAGCATAAACGTTAGTTTTTTACTTTTCTTCCCGTGCTTTACTTGTTAATTTTTTAATCATTACATTGTAATTTAGATAAGCAATACAATGGTTTGGAAAGTTGTGTTGAATTTTTGTAGATTCTTATTTTCAATTAAATATATGAACTATTATTTTTTTTCGTAAACAAGGGTTGGAGGGTCCCTTTCCCACTCACTTGTAACACAATAAGGGGTTTTAGTCCTAACCAATCCGCATTCAACCATAATTGAATTTTAATTCAATATCATTCATAGTGATCAACCATAACTGGCCTTGATTCAAGAGCATTCATCCCAACAGGGCATGCGCAAGCGAGAGTTGAACCTGGGTGGAGTGGGAAACAAATAGCCCACTTTACGAGCCCATCAACATGCCATCCACATATGAACTATTATTTTATATAAAAAGGCAATACACTTATTAACATAAATCATTAAATTCTTTAAATATGAAATTATTTTGGGTTTGTTTCAAGTTATTTTTCCTCTCCTAGATTGCTTTATTGTACTCTCGAAGAAACATATAACTTTCACCATAACTATTTTTTTCCTTTATCAATTACAATATGCCACGTGTCATATTTTCTTTGCTTTGTAAAGTTTGGTATTCAATTATTAGGAGAATATTCTATTGCCCTTTATTCAAAAGTATTCCATTATTTTTATTTGGGGCTATGAAAAATTAGAAAGGGGTTTGATAAAAAAAAAGAGTAATACATAACATTTAATGGAGCTTGTCTCCTCAATACTATTTTTTGATTAAGTGAGCTTGTGTCACTCAATAATTATTTCATCATATGTCAAAATATCTTCCCAAATTTGTCACCTTTCAAAAATATATTTTTTTATATAAAACTAAACCAACCAATCAAAGTTAAAATATTAAGAAGTGTCATGGTTCTACCTACATTGATCCTATCCATCCACATATAAATAATTACCTCTTTTTAACCCCATCAATTATTTTGTAAATCAATAAACCTCTAATCGAAATTCACACTTACCAAATCCATAAATAGTTAGTACATTTCTTAATATAAATGTTAAACCTCAAGTTTGGGACACTACAATGATTCTAAATATAAACATTGCTTTTGTTATTCTTTTAATCATTTTCTTGCTACATTCAAAATTTGTATTAAAATATCTTCATCTACCATGTTTGTTATTTTTTTCTCATTTCCTATGATCCATCAACTTCGGTAGTATTTTCCATATCATGCCCTTGTTGCCAACATGTAGTTTATCTTTATATTTTTGGCATTTTAATATATTATTTGAAATATGTAAACATTTTTTAGGACAAGTAGAAAATTGAATTAAACACTAATGGAATACTTATTTATTTATTTATAGGTACATGTGATGTTGGTTGGAGCTATGAACCAAGATTTGGGACACAAATAGGGGTCCATTCCCCACAAAACCAAAAGAACTAGGAAATAAAACATATGAGACCAACCCTACACCACCAAGAGAAGTGCTCAAAACTACAACCATCAACAAAGACACTTTGAGATGTCAACAAAAGGACTAAAATATTTTAAATAACAATATGGATCCAAATTACAGGGAGTTCTTTGACGGGAAAACAAAAACAAACCTAAATCCAACGAGCCTAACCACAAGTTGCTCCCACTCTTCTCCCGCTACAGGTAAAAAGGTCCTCGATCATCCATTGCATGTCATCATGAACCATCACCTCTACATTCAATTTCAATCTCTCCACCTTTGACTTGTGTCCTTTGTGCTTAGTCGACGTGCCCAACTCCACCAGGAACAACTTACTCCTAGGATGAGAATGGGAGGGATCCAAACCACCCAAATACAACAACAGGGAAATAATTGATCCCTCTAACACCACCTCCACCTGAGGATGAGTCTCCAAATTGAAAATTTTCCCATCGATCTCCTCATCCATATAAACCCTTGTTAAGGGAGGAGAAAGGCAAGGACTAGAAGAAGGATTAAGAAATATGTTATAGTTACGCTAAATAAGTTGGGAATTAGGGGACATCTCTTTTCCTCCATAGAATCCTAGAGGGTGGGCAGCTAAGGAACACAAAGTTACCAATGACCGAGGAGATTACAACAAAAACACTGAAAAAGAAGGCCTTTATAATTGATGAATTAAGTCCACAAGCCTAAACTATTCACTGACACACCATTTGTTTTACTTTAAAGATAAGAAGAAGAAGATATTTTAATGTCCACATGACTACCAAAGACAACCTATGGGAAAACAAATCTTGTTAGAGATCTTTCTAGCATTCAGATCTCCTATTGATGAGTTTGACAATCAGTTCCCCTATTTTTTCAACCATATTTTTGCTATTTTTTTTAAAGGATGTAGTAGCCACCGTGCTAGCAAACTGGGCCCTAATGTCATTATAAGCATTACATTCCAACATGAAATGTTTCTCTGACTCTCTTTTGCCAAACGTGTAAAAACACATATTCTCTCTTCTCATGCCTCTTTAGGTATTTTCTATCTTTCTGTTTCACATTGAAGACGATGTGAATTAGTTCTCAATTGAGCTATGAAGATCTTTTCTTTCCATGGGATATTATCCCCTTTTAAACCTTTTGTTGATGATCACATGTAGAGTTAGATCCCTCCAAATAATGCCTCTTCTTTCTCCCTAACAAATTTCCCCACATAACTTGTTGGAATTTATCTATAACAAAAGTTTTTATCTCCTTGTTGTTATTAGGACATGTCTTCAAGTAAATGTTCCATTTTTAAGCCATTTGTTGTTTTGATTCATCCATGACTTCTTTCTTTTCTCCAAAAACTCATTGAGGACAACCTTAGGCCATATGCTACCATCCATTTGTTTGATGCTTTTTAAATATGTTATGAGAGAAACCATAGCAATAACTTCTAGACGTATAACCCCCGTTTCAGCTAGAGGAATCTCAAATGGGATCAAGATATTTAATTTAAACTTGTTAGTAATCATGCTTTTTTGAATCCTCTCAAATTGTTTCCACCTTGAGTTTGAAATTTTGTTTCCACAATAATAATTATTATCCCTCACCCAAGACTTCAAAAATATTTTCCATTTCTTCCGCAATTCAATTTTTTTGACCACTATTTTTATTTAACAATAAAATGAAGAGCCGTAAAAATTTTCCATTTGAGAGGGAGAGGTGACTGTCAAATTCAAGGGGAGTATTAATATAGTGCCCATAAGTTTGAAAAAAATTAAGGATAGGGGAAAGGAGCCAATGAGTGTGCATATGTCAATGATTGTGAGTAGATATGTGAAATGAAGTAACATTAGTTGTTTGAATTAAAGTTAAAAATGAAATAAAAACTATCCAATAAAGTAAGTCACATCAAGTCACATCAATAAATTAACCAATGAAATGGTGACACATACACAACCCATAAAAGGTAATTTTATTCTCAATTAATGGGTTGCTTTAAATTCATTTGTATTCAAAAGTACTTATTTTAAATCCCTTAAAAATATATTCTCCACATAATTTAAATTTTTGAAAGAAAATCTTACATATTAAAAAATCATTATCTACTAAAGGGTTTTTTTTTAAAATTTATGATTGTTAAGTGGCACTAACAACCTCTGACATTTTGATTATGGTCCTTTCCCCAAGGGAAATAAAATATTAACATAGTTAACTAAAAAACATTACAGAGCTAAATATCACTTTCATTAGTGAAGGTTGATTCTGCATGACGTCGGATTTGATAATGGCGATGGCTCCTTCCTACGTCGGCTGTGTATGAAAAGGGAAGGGGAAGTTACAGGCCTTCAATTCAACTCAATTAACATTTAATGATGGTGATGGTGATGAAAAAGGAAATAAGAAACATAAGTAGATACCCAACACTTACAAATAAGATTCCGATTTGAATTCTTAATTTACAAATTGCCACATTGTCTTGGTATCATCTAACAATATTGATCTATTGCAACCCTACAAATAGGAAGCAAAATTCATAAAACTATAAATTTGATGAAAGAAGATGACGAGTGCAAAAATATTACATTGAAAAAATAGTTGTGAAATTGAAGGCGAAGCAAAGATGCTGTGGATATTTTACATGATCTACAATTTTATCACTGTCCACGTTGAAAAATTAAATTCTTAGAATAATAAAGAAAACAAAAATGTTATTTTGTCGAAATTGAGCTATCATATTTCACGAAGCTAATTATTTTCTATTTACGCTTATACTAATTTACTATCATGTAGGTTCTACACATATATTCGATTCGAATTACTGTTTGCTATCTATCCTCATAGGTGTGTCCATTTTGGTTTGTTTATCTAATTTGCAGGTTCAATCGTATGTTAGTGGTCTGTAATAAATATTCAATTTATATCTTGAAGTAGCATGATGTTCAAATAGATCTCGTTCACACTCTCGTCCATGGAAGAGCCTATCTGTCACATATGATCACATAATAGTCAAGAACTATTTTCCATTACATCACGTTAGTTATGATGGAATATGTAACAACATATTACTTTGTTACTTATATAGGTAACAATGTAATGTGTTGTTACATATTTCATCATATTTCTTCACAAAACCTCTTTATCCCTCCAAAATAATAATCCCTCCTTATTTATCCACCCATTTGCCTAAAATCCTCCTTGGGAGGATTTTCAAACCCATTGAGTTTCCTCTCCAAGAATGGGGAAGGGGGTTCAAATCATATGAACCACCTTCCCACCTCAAACCATATGAGGGGAGTGAAAAGAACCTACATGGCTTTCCTATCAATCCATGAGGTTTAAGAGGGAAAATACCTCCCTCTTCCCCTATAAAAATCCAAAATCCATCAAGCCATATGATGGATGGAGAAAATAATACAAAAACATACTCAAGAAATATACAATACAAGCAACAAAACACAATATACAACCATAAACAACTTTAATATCTATTATGAAAAATAACATATAGTGATAAATCAAGATCCTACCTCCAAAATCTCTCCAACACTCTAAGTTTTTCCCACTTCCTTGTCCAAGCAAACTCTAGCTCCAAAGTCTCCAAGCACAAAAAAAAAAACTTTAAAAAATTCCTCTTTCTCCCACATGAGGGAGTATTTGAAGAAAAGCAAACAAATTTCCTCACCAATGAGGGGGTGAAATTTGTTACCCCTCTCTTCCCTCTAAGTCAAATATTCCCAAAATAAAATGGAGAAAAGATAAACTCACTTTTAACACTCTTCTCCCAAATTGCCCAAAAAGAAAATATAACAATTTTGTGCAAATTTTTACAACACACACATTCCAATCCATCTTACATGGATGATGAATAAAGAGATACTAAATGGCAGGAAACTCCCTTTATGCCTTGAAATTAAACCCCTACCTAATAGGTAGGGTCCAAGGGCTTATTTTCATGCTACGTGAACTCCCAAAACTAAAAGGGGTCAATTAAAATGCCATAAATAGCTCAATGTCGGGTTTGGCACACTTAGGCACAAGTGTAGAGGATGTGGGGCCCATTTAAGGGTGAACATGTGACCCCAATCCTCTCTAACTAACACACACTTACCTGAATACAAAACATAGTGCAAGTGGGGACCATTTAGTCCCCAAACCTAATTTACTTAACAAAATAAAACAACCTAAACACAATTAATTTTACATGACATACAATATTACAACTAAGGGGTCACTCATGGTGCTCAAATAATACAAACAAATAATAAGGCCTCATACAACTAACATGGTTAGGACTTAGCCCCATGGGCCGCTTGTGCACAATTTGTGTAGCTGCGCCGAAACCCACGTTCTCCTTTGACCTGTCACTTGCACACTCAATGCACACATTAAATGTATCTATCCAATATAAGTGTAAATCAACTACTCAATAAATGATCACGTCTAAACATGTTAATCTATGATATCACAACATCAACATGGAATCGTAAATGAGAAACATGCACAATTTCACACAATTCATCATGTGTTAGCCATTGCAATACATATAAATGACGTACATCCATGTTATCATGTGTTCTCATCAATAATCACATAATCTATATCATCAAGGTGTGAGACTAAACTAGTATCCATCATATATCAATTAGGCTCAAATAACATAGCAATATGTTAGTAGCCACAACACCAAGTAAAATGTGCCATCATCCTAATCAAGCTAAATTGGTGCTACGCGACCAAATCACCATACATATCCATGAAGATCAAATACCATAACATAGTGTCCAAAATATATCAAATCATGTCTATGGATAAAGAAGTCAAGAGAATCGAGGCTATAAAAATGTGGGAACAACATTAATGAACCATCATCGGTAGAAATTTCAATTTATTAAATTTTTTGTCCTTCTTGTATCGGTTGTAAGTAGAAAAATTTGGCTGAAAAAAAATTAATATAGTTTATAGTCTAAACTAGTAAAAATTCTCGAGTTCGTTAAAATATAAACAATTTTGTCTATAACACAAAAAAAACGTTTTGGATTGGCCACAAGTAGACAATCAACCAAAAATATCAAATTTAATTTAATTAAAATTCAAGTTATTTAATACAAACACATTTTCTTGAAGACAAAATAGAATGGAGACCTTAAATCAATGAAAGAAGTTTGAAGTAACAATACGAGAGAAAAATCTAACCTCTAATGGTGATGATAAAGAGTGTTGATTAGTCTAAATGTATTTGACAATTAATCCAATTTATACATACACATGTTTTCCATCTCACTTACATGCAACAAAATTATTCAACAAAAATCAATCAAATGTAAATTGGAGGTTAACATTGTGCCATGAATTAATAGGTGTAAATTAGTTCAATAGATCCGATAGAAATTAGGCAAAGGTAGTGTATCTTAACAAACATATCTTTATTGGATAAAGAATCTATATCCATTTCGTGTTATTGCTTAAAGATTTCTATAAAGGTTAGGGTCGATAATCTTGATAAAATAACTAAGAATAATTTGGAAAAGTTTAACCATGTGTGTGTTAATATGATATCCTAAAGATAGTTTATCAACAAGTTCAAAGTGGAACAAAATCTAATTCTAAGGTATTCCAAAATTGATCCACTTTATACATACATGTGTTTTGCTACTCACTAACATGCACCAAAATTACTTAGCAATAGAAATCAATTAAATTGGAGGAAACATTGGGCCATGAATTAATAGGCATAAATTAGTCCAACTAATCCAATAGAGATCAGAAAAGGGAGTGTATCTTTACAAATTATTATTTATTGATAAGGAATCTATATTCAAGTCATTATCTTGGATAAATATTTATATAAATGTTATGTTCTATAATCTTGAGAAAATAATTATGAATAATATGAATGAGATTGACCGTGTGGATATCATTATCTTATCCTCAAGATAGTTCATAAGGAATTTCAAAAAAGGAACAAAATCTAGTTCAATGGAGACTGTAGGAATAAACTTACTTATGATCTAGAGTTCTAAGATTTCATTCTTTATAAGTATTATAGATTCTTTCTTCAAAATTGTATTAAATAATATTGTAATTTTCTCATTGATATACATATAAGGCACTTATTATTTATTTAAAGCTACATTTTGACATTCACATTTGTCAAGTTATATTTTGTAATTTTTGGGTTGTGTGGTATAGGACATGCATTTATTGGGCCCTCTAGCTATGATTCCACCACTTGTCCATCTTGGGGAATTAATCAAGACTACTTCTGTTATATTTCTTATACTCAGCCCATATGGGAATCTTACATGATTTCATACGTGCTTGAAAAATGTTGATGACAAGGATGATGGTGTGGGTGTGGGTGTGGGCGTGTGTGTATGTGTGCTTTAACATCAAAACTATATTTTTCTATCATACACATGTTTCATGTCATCACATTATTCGAGAGGTGAGTCAAAGGTTCATCCTACATTTGAAAAGGGAAATAAATATATATTCACATTATTTATCTCTAATTTCAAGTCTCTAAATTCTCTCCCAACTACATTCCCTAATCAAGATTTTGCACAATGTAATAAGATTAGATACGATACCTTTTTATCATTGAAGACACAATACAAGATTAGATTACGACACTTTGGTCTCATCATGATACACAGAGTATCTAGATTCATAGACATACATCTTTAGCATATTTAAGTGTATTCAAGTATATTCATTCTTATTCCTTATAATACGAATGGCGGATACGTCGGTCTCACCATAAATCCACCCCACCAATATCTGCTCTAAATGTGTTCTCTTCACTATAAATCGTGTAAATTTAGAGAACCAAAAAAAGGATGAAAAAGGAGCTATTTTGCATTTTCACCATGGTTGCAAAGATTAGATTTGTAATGTGTTTTGTCGTTGCTTCGTTTTCCGCCATTGTCTTGGCAAGAGAATTGAAGGCACGTGGCGTTTTAAATGTGAAGGATAATCTCCCAAATTGTATCGAGGTGAGGTCGTGTAGAGATTTGAAGCAAGATGCGAAGTTAAAGAAGGTGACCAAACCTTAGTGTCGCTATTGATGCCATTCTTTACACGAGACACCTTTGTATTGAGAGTGGAAAATGTGTAGCGAGGTTTGCGGTGAGATGTTTTCACATCCTTGGTGAAAAACAACCATTTGGACATGTTCTACTACTTAAAATGTTAATATCCTAGATGAAAACTAGTTACCATCATATTATATGTTAAATAGAAAGATGGACAACGGCGAAAGAGGAACATTGTCATGCGAAAGAGTTTACCGGTTTTGCGGGTCAAGTTATGTGGAAACGGAATGACATTTCCTAATGAAGTGTGTAGCATATGAGGACATTTGGAGTACCTATGTTGATATTTTAATAAAAGAAGATCTCACAACCTTTTTTGAAGAGGATAAGATTCTAAAAACAACAAATTACTTGACTAAAATTCATAACGAGAAGGCTCAAGATTAGTAAAGAAATCAAGAAAAACTTAGAAGTAACAATTTTAGGTCAATTTCTTTAATGTATTTGGCTAACTTGTTTTTGTTTTTTGGGTCCCATAGGTTGTTTGGCCTCGTGGACGTCATTAAAACTTTTCATTCATTCATTCACTACTTGAAATTAGTGTCGACGAAACAGGCTCTCGATACATCTGGTTTCATCTAGGTGGGCGCATGCGACATTGACAACATCATCGTAGAATCTTGCACTTTTGTGATGAGACTCCAAAGACAAGCGTACGAGGCTCTCTATCATGATTTCGTGGTGGGGAAGAACATGTGATCAACTCGACGATGTATCACTCTTTGACACATGTTACGATCTTTTCACTAAGGATTTCGACAACATGCCAACAATTCACTTCCATTTCCTCGACAAAGGATGTATTGTCGTTAATCATGCGAAAAACTATCTAGTTCTTGTTATACCTCTAAGGCGGAGGTTAAATTTGACTTTGCTCCCATGTTATACCCACATGAATTATATATATATATAATGTACACACATCTTTTTAATGTAAGACTAATTACTTATCTATGATATTAATATATTTGTGTGTAGATTTTTGGTCCAAAATATTCTCATATTATTATATTTCCATATGACCTTTTACTTTATACTTAGTTTGTTATGTCACTAAATACCTTTTCCCTCATTTTCTTTTTATCAATTTTCATCTTTCTTTGTGTGGGTTTTAGTGTCTTCTTTCCTCGGCCCCCTCTATCTCTAATCACTCTCTCTTTTACCATTAATCTCTTCCCCTTTCTTTTGATTCAATTTGGGTGAGTGACTACGTTTATCATTAATTATTAATTTCATTAATGATTTGGGTGGGTGAGTGATTCGATTTGGGTGAGTGACTAGGTTTTATCATTAATCTCTTTGCCATTTCCAATTGTCACTACAAAAATAGTCATTTTATCTTTTGTGACTCTTAATTTTAATTTATCTAATCTTTGTTAATTTATTATGCTGATATTAAATTATTTTACGCTTTTACCTTTTTCATTCCTATTTTCTAGTAAGTATTGTCATGGTTCACACGTCACGCATTATTTATAAGATAATCATAGTTTTGCCTCAAAAAGAGAGATCGAGGTTGTGTAAAAAACAATTTCTTGTCAGGTTTTTCATGATTGCAATTAATGTTTCCTCAAAAGCAGAGTTGAGATTTGACGCATGTCCTCGATGTTTTTTTCCTATTTTAACCATATTATACACTTTATAAAATTGTCAGACCATCCCTATTTGATGTGAAAGAACTTCACAAAAACATCATTATCACTATGAACATATTCAATATAAATACAAATACACCATTACATAGATATTTAAATAACTTATTTTACTAAAAATGTATTTATATGAAACATAGAAACTTAAGCGACACTTGTAAATATAAGTAAAACAAACAATATCATGGAAGGGCTATTTAAAACCTCATTATGATAGGTAGGGTCAGCTATCAAATCTCATCCCTGCTCAAAAGCCTAGGTGGAAAGCAACGATCTTACCATCTATTTAGCCTAAGTCAGCTGCATAAGCATCCGCCATTTTAGATGGTAGTTTAGTGCCGTGGTCATCATGTTAGGAGTGAGGATAGTGATGGCGATACGTCGGTCTCACCATAAATCTGCTCTAAATGTGTTCTCTTCACTATAAATCGTGTAAATTTAGAGAACCAAAAAAAGGATGAAAAAGGAGCTATTTTGCATTTTCACCATGGTTGCAAAGATTAGATCTGTAGTGTGTTTTGTCGTTGCTTCATTTTTTCACCGCCGTATCTTGCTAGAGAATTGAAGGCACGTGGCATTTTAAATATGAAGTATACTCTCACATTTGTCGGAGGCGAGGTCGTGTAGAGATTTGAAGCGATGCGAGAAGTTAAAGAAGGTGACCAAACCTTAGTGTTGCTTATTGATACCACTGCTTTACTACAGAGACACCGTATTGAGAGTGGAAAATGCGTAGCGAGGTTTTTTGCGAGATGTTTTCACATCCTTGGTGAAAAACAACCATTTGGACATGTTCTACTACCTAAAATGTTAATATCCTAGATGAAAACTAGTTACCATCATCTTATATGTTAAGTAGGAAGATGGACAACGGCGAAAGAGGAACATTGTCTAAAAGAGTTTACCGGTTTTGCAGGTCAAGTTATGTGGAAACAGAATGACATTTCCTAATGGAGTGTGTAGCATATGAGGACATTTGGAGTACCTATGTTGATATTTTAAGAGGAGAAGTTCTCACAACCTTGTTTGAAGAGGATAAGATTGCAAAAACAACAAATTACTTGACTAAAATTCATAATAGAAGGCTCAAGATTAGTAAAGAAATCAAGAAAAAGTAGAAGTAACAATTTTAGGTCAATTTCTTTAATGTATTTGGCTGACTTATTTTTGTTTTTTGGGTCCCATAGGTTGCTTGGCCTCGTGGACATCATTAAAATTTTTCATTCATTCATTCACTACTTCAAATCAGTGTCGATAGGAACAGGCTCTCAATAATGGCTTTTGTCATCTAGGTGGGCACATGTGACATTGACAACATCATCATAGAATCCTGCACTTCTGTGACGAGACTCCAAAGACAAGCGTACGAGGCTCTGTATCACACTTTCATGGTGGGGAAGAAGAACATGTGATCAACTAACGATGTATCACTCTTTGACACATGTTACGATCTTTTCACTAAGGATTTCAACAACATGCCAACAATTCACTTCCATTTCCCTAATAGTGGCAGATTGTCGTTAACGGTGAAAAACTATCTAGTTCTTGTTATACCCTAGGGCAGGAGGTTAAATTTGATGGCCATTTAGACATTTTTAATGATTTTAGACATAAAATACTTGCAAATATTTGAATTAACTTCCGTATTTTAAGTGTGACCGTCATTTTTATATAGATTTACATGTAACATATTGTAATATATATATCAAAATGGTTAAATATATACAACAATCTTTATACCATTTCATTAATTATATAAAAATAACAGTATTTTACATTTCTTAAGGGTAATAATTGAGAATAACCACCACCTAAAGATTGTTTGACATGCATAGGTGGTTGTCAAATTTAACCCCTGCAAGTCTAGGGTGTTCGGTTTCACTTTCCCACCTATTTCTTCGATTCTATCAATTATCGGGAATATTCGGTAGCTTGGTATACAAGTTTTGTATGATCCTAAAAGCAGCCTCGTGGGATTTTTCATCAATAAGTGTTGAATTCCATCATAGGGAAATTCGTGTTATGTACATTATCAATGCCTAGTAATTAGTTACGCAAAAGGCGTAGTCCAAGTCATAGTTATATTGGATGGAACCAGTTGGCTTTGACACAACTATTTTGTTGTCTAACATTGGATGACTACTAACATTGATGTAAAAAATGGACGGCTCAATTTCGTTACACTTTTTCCATCCACGTTGCGGGATTTGAAATTGAGATGCCTATCAAATTGAATGTTGTCCAATCGAAAACCTTGATGCCATGAAATAAAATAATAGTAAATTTTGATTGATAGATAAAATCTACCTTTCTCTTCTATGTTTGATCGCGGAGAGCCTAATTTTTCTTGGTTTTTACACACCTCCTATTTTCCTACTATTACTTGAATGTAACTTGAACGAGAGGCTACACATTTCTACAAGACACAAGCATTCTAGATGGGTTTTGAACCCTGAACCTTTTCGAGTTTTCCAATTTTTTATTTTCCCTCTTTCTAAGGTTGAAATGCTTAAGTGGAACACATACCAAATGTTATTTGGGTGGAAACAATCTGACCCATGGAGTAAGTGTTGGTCATGCAAGTATTAAGTTCACACCTTGTAATTTCAAACATTCCATTCATATCGTGTTATATATTCTAGTTTCATGGGATTGGATTGTAGAAGTGTGGAGGATGTTGGGTTTAAAATGTGAGAAGTTCATTCAATCTTGACACACAAACATCAAATCCAGCTTATGTATGTCTTGACAGTTTGTTTTTCATCGATTTCGTTGAATGTCCAATTACATTGTCGAGGAGGGTCTAGACAACTCAATACCATGTTGCTTTTCTTTATCATAGATTCCAATATTGGAGTATTTAGAATCCTCAAAGCCCTCACAATTGTTGATGAGAGAAGCCTTTTTTGTGTTTCAACAACAACACAATACTAACATTCCAAGACCTACTTATCAAGTTCTCTCAAGGATTTCATATAGTGTCACACCCGATCATCCGGCTCATATTTCCTTCAGAAAATTCTTCTTTGAAGTGTTGTCGAACATGATATCAACACTCATATTTCCTCCTTTTCTTTGGAGGGGATATTTTGTTTCGTTGAATGTTTCTAAGAAAATTTTAAGCAAAGTCATTGAATCGAGAGGTCCTTGTCAAGAATCTTCTCATTTCATTGAAATTTATAAACAACCTACAACCATGGGATCTATTTCTCTTATTGAAGTTGTTAAAACATGGTCTTACTGACAAGCTTCATAATCAAGACAAATGGAAGATTCGTCCTATTTCGGTAATTATCAAGGACTCGCCTTGAATTTTCTAAGTGCCTCCTCATACTTCAAAATCTTTCCAAACTTTCTCTTGGACTAAACTCCTTCTATATAAACCATTTCGCAACATTTCAACTAATATTGGTGTCAATCCCATTAAAATTATTTCTAATTGGGATCTTCTTCATAATTATTACCAGTATTGGCATGTCAATCGAAGATCCCTAGATATTGTCGAACTCTTAGACGAAGAACCGTCAAGTGGAGAAGACAATACAAGCGCACCAATTCATTTACATGAATGGGAACTACTATTGATGGTTGTTTGCACACCACCTCTCTCTTCTATGAAGGAGTTGAATTGTTGATGGTTGTTAGCAAACCACCTATTTTCCATTTTAAATGCAAGGGTTAAATTTCAACCAATTATTCACTTTGACAATAATCTTTGTCTGCTCCTTATGTTTTGAGATATCTCTACCAACATTTCCCTTACCGAAATTCTCGCCTCACATTTTTTCCTTCACAAAAATAACTTATATGTCTTGTGGTTGTTGGAGGGTACAATTTCACATGGCTTCCCCATTCCAATTTCCCCATCCTTACAGTTCTTCGATCTCAAAACTTTCTCTTTTCACGCATCTTCCTCTCCCTCCAATTTGAAATCTTGAATAGATCCCTTCAACATTTCCATCACATATTTCATATGCAAATGATAATTTATTAACTTTCCTATTCAGTATTTGTTGACTTGTGTTCTAAGAATATCCTAGAATTTGAATTGAAAAAGACTTTAAATACAAAAGATGCAGAAATGCATATAGGACACAAGCGGCGCATATATCAAATGTATTGGTAACATAAGAAATGTATTTATATGTCGCGGTTTTTATGTTTTAATATGGATATTAAATGTCATAATTACATGGATACAAAGGCAACTATACTTGATAGTCAACGCTCGAGCGCAGACACGTTTTATTGAACAAAAATGAAAGAAATAAAGAAACAGTCGCGATGCCTATGAGTGGAAGAAGTTTGAAGCAGCAATCCTGATTGACCACCGTTGTTTTGATGACGTTTATAACGAGTGTTCAGAGAAATCTTCATATTCCACGCGTTGCCGTGCTATTCAACACCTAATCCATTTGTAATTTGACTGGGGAAAGAATTGGAATGTATATAAATAAGACGTTGGCCTCTAACTATCTCCATCTGCATCTCCATCTTCATCTCCATCATGGCAGGATTGTCAAGTATTGTTAAGCTGGCCTTGCTTCTTGTATGCGTAACTTTCATGACACCATGGTCTTCTTCTGCAGCTCTTGTTCATCACAAATTCACCGTGAGTTTGTTCATAATTGTAACAAGCCTCTGAAATCTTAAAAGCGTTAGATTATATTATTCATTGCAGCTTAAAACTGAACTGAACTGACAACGGGCAAATTTGTTATGTTAATTGCAGATTGGTACTCAGAAAGTGACTCGACTGTGCAAGGAACAAGAAATTGTGACGGTGAATGGACAGTTTCCAGGGCCTACTATATACGCTCGCGAAGGCGACAATGTGGTTGTACAAGTTGAGAACAAGGGCCCATATAATGTTACCATACACTGGCATGGGATAAGGCAATTGAGATCTTGCTGGGCTGACGGACCGGCTTACATAACCCAGTGTCCCATTACTCCTGGAAATTCTTTCACCCACAATTTTACAATAACAGAACAGGAAGGGACGCTGTGGTGGCATGCGCATATTTCATATCTTAGAGCTACTGTGCATGGAGCTTTAGTCATTTATCCCCGCTTTCGAAAGCCTTATCCTTTTCCTAAACCCGCTGCTGAGTTCCCTATCATTTTAGGTATCCTTCAAGGATTACTAAATTACATGTTATTGATAATGATTGTAGATTATTTACAGTTCAAAGATGGTAATGTGTTGAGTTGTGCAGGGGAATGGTGGAACGCAAATGTGGAAGATGTGATCAACGACGCAATTCGAAGAGGAGCGGTACCGTTAGAATCGGACGGATACACCATCAACGGCCAGCCAGGAGACTTGTTTCCATGCTCTGCAAATGGTTTGTCACCTCCCTAATTCCAAATACATTACAGTAAAATGAATGGTTCTTAATATTTGGAGGACAAGAGGTTAAATGTTGAATTGTGAATGCAGATACTTCGCGGATTTTGGTTGAGAGAGGGAAATCCTACCTGATGAGGATAGTGAACGCTGCCATGAATCATGCATACTTCTTCAAAATTGCAGAGCACAATCTCACAGTTGTGGCGGTGGATGCGTCGTACACCAAACCATATAAAACAGACCTACTTCTCATACAGCCAGGTCAAACAATGGATGTGCTTCTAACTACCCCTAAAACATCAGGGCTCTACTATATCGGTGCCCGCGTATACAATAGCCAGCCTCCACGAGGACTTCCATTCGTGAATACAACTGCGACCGCCATTCTAGAATACAGGGGCACCAGCAGTAACAACTCCGTTCCCCTCATGCCCACTCTTCCTGCATTCACTGATACCCAAACCGCATTCAATTTCGCAACATCCCTGAAAAGTCTCAGCTCGTCCGTTCCGCAGTCCGTAGATGAGGAAATGCTAATAACAGAGGGCTTCGGACTTGTGAGCTGCCCCAACAACTCCTGCGCGGGGATCAACGGCGGAAGGGCGGTTGGAAGCCTTAATAACATTTCATTCGTCACGCCAGATATAGCTATTTTGCAAGCTTACTATTACGGCATCGATGGAGTGTTTACCAGAGATTTCCCAGACAGCCCTCCGTTTCCATTTAATTACTCTCAACAAAATCCGCCACTGAGTATTTGGGAGCCCGTGTTGGGGACAAGAGTAAAAGTTTTGAAATTCAATAGTAATGTGCAGATAGTGTTTCAGAACACAGGCATTATTACCATACAGAACCATCCTATACATCTTCATGGCCATGATTTTTATGTTGTGGGTCAGGGATTTGGTAACTATAACCCACAGACAGATCCTGCCAGCTTCAACCTGGTAGATCCTCAGATGTTGAATACCGTGGGAGTTCCTACTGGTGGGTGGGCAGCCATTAGATTTACGGCCAACAATCCAGGTAAGCTTATTTCTATTTTTGTATGTGTTTTCTTTAATTAATCTATGACTTAATGATTTGTATATATGTTTTCTTTAATCTAAGACTAAATTAGAGCGTGGTTTCTTGTCTTGTGGAATAACAGGAGTTTGGCTCATGCATTGCCATTTTGAGTCTCATTCGGCACTTGGCTTTGAAATGGTATTTATTGTGGAGAACGGGCCAACACGATTGGACACGCTTCCTCCCCTCCTCTCGGTCTACCTAAATGTTAGCCGCGGATATTTAATGAATGAGGCCAATTGCATTTATTGCATTGAACACCCGCGACTTCTTCATGTATAAAAAGAAGAAACAATTCTTTTCTTCTCAATCAATAATGTTAAACAAAATACAAATATTTTTCCAAAATTATCCTTCATATGGGTAGTATATGTAGCTAATATCATATTATTTGAGTTTTTTTATGAATTATTTAGTCACCCATTCAATATTTTCGATATTTTTTTATGTTTTTCACATAAATGTATTTAAGATATCTAAGTTTGTATTAAATAGTTTCAAAAACAATACAATGAGTATGTGTAATAGAATGCATTATGAGGAAACGTTAGCCTCCCAATCATTAATACTCTAATCAATGCAACAAGTAAATGTTACATGCTCTTCTATAAATACTTTATTAGTAAGATATTCGACACCTAATATTCTTTATTCTTGCATTTTCAATCTCTCTTATATGCAACAAAATTACAAAACAACTAAAATCATTCAATTCAGATGGTAAAATTGGGCCAAGAGTTAATTGGTGTAAATCGCTTCAACCCATCCAATAGAGATCTAGAAAAGGAAGCGTATCTTTACAAATGGATAAGGAATCTATACTCCTCATGTGCTCCTGCTTAATAATTTATACAAAGGTCAGGGTCGTGAATCTGAAGAGAATACTTCAAACGAGGTTGACCATACAATTTTCATTATATTTGGTCTAGATATCATTCATAGCCAAATTTAGGAGTTGAGCCAAATCTAGCTTAATGGAGTCTTGTGAGATTAAAGTCTACTTATGGTTTAGAGTCCTAGGATTTTATGGCTCGTGGGTGTCGCACAATTATTTTTGAAAACTATGTAATACTTGTATGATGTGTGGTACCTTAATCTATGTTATTTACACCATTAATATAAATAGGAGAAGCTTATTATATTTCTTTCAAGTTGCATTTTGGCATTTTCATCTTCCAAGTCTTCTTTTGTAAATTTTTGGGATTTTGTAAGATTAGATATAGATGTGTTTGTATCCTCACGAGACACACTCCGAGAGAAAATTAAGACACTTTGGCCTCATGGTGATACATACAAAATTTAGACTCATCAGGAATTCATCTTGTGCATATTCAACTTTATTTTCTCTTATTATTTTTCTTGTAATTTCTCATGCTTTTAGTAGTTCCTTGCTCATTGGTTTATGCAATCATTAATTCTAGCTTCAATCCCCTCTAGATGAGAAAACATACAATCTTTAGTATGTTCAGGTTTACATTTTTATAAGGTTGAGATTATCTATGTTTCCATCCTTAAATGTCTACCAAAAAATTCAATTACTTAACTTCGTACTCTAGTATCGACATATATGAGTAAACATGTGGTGGAAAGATAATGGAATCAATAATTACATTACTTTAGCCAAATATTTCTATCATTTAATAACAACTTATCCCAAGACTACACAAAATTCTTAGGGATATAGTCTTCCATCACCAAAAAAATATCTCGACACAGTTATCTGGATATTTTTGTTTAATAAGGTGAACATGTTAAGAAAGAGGAAGTATGTTCTTTACATGACCATCTTCATAAACAAAAATAACCACAACCATCTCGATCTACTTGCAGAATAGGGAGAGACCATGCAATGGGTTGTCGTTATTACGTTCTCTTTCCCTTTTCCATAACTACCCCTAGCCTGGTATTATGTCTATATGTTGGCTTAGTGATGTAAGATTATATTCAATCTATGTCATAATATTAAGTTGTTTATCCTTAATCAAGTTTCATTATGCACCAAGCTCTAAGTACTTAAGTCATTATCTTATTTATCTTAGCTATAGTATAGGGGTCTTTGTAATACTCCCGTAAATCATTCTCCCGATAACTTATTTAATTTATGGACTAACTATTAATTTCCATTTTAATAATATCATTTAGTTTTCATCATAAGTTTCTCGATTTAAGGAATATTTCGGTTCATTAATCAATATTTTATTATCAAACCCTCTATAGACACAAAATCTATGCACTTGGATACATTTCTAGGTCCTAAATCATACTAATGTATACATGATTCATAAGCAAGAAAACTAGTTGGTTACAGTTCCTTTTGGTCTTTTGGTTTATTTATATCTTTCACTTTACTAAATTTACACATCTTATAGTTCTATCGACACTTGATTGATTTACATTTTAATGGCCTCAGAAACTAGCGCCTAGTTAGGACATAAGCACCCAAACACTCTTGTCCCTCTCTTTCTTCTTCTTACTCTTTTGGGTCCTTTTCACTTCTTTGTCACTTTTTAACACTTTGTGTTGGCCTTTTAGTTGTCAATTACAAAATTGGAACAAGGTTGTCAATTACTTAGTTACTTTTTATAAATAAGGTGCCAAACACTATAAGCATTATCTATCACCACTTAAGCTTGCACAAAGCACAAGAGCGCTACAAAGTAAATATCTAGCACATCCATAAAAGGGTCAATGGTTGCATTGATTTGTATAAACTGGATAGGAGGGGAGCTCATTATATTCCATCACACACATTTTTCATATTTGGGACAATCTAGATCTAGCCCACTATCATCCCAAAATTACATAAGGGAAACCTAGGATACACACACATGCGCATGCGCATATCTGAGCTACATGGAGTTTGAGATGTAGTGTAATGCTAGGTCAGAAGTTCACTCTTTGGGTTACTATCAGGGTCAATCTGACTCCCCATTTTGCATCTTATTTTATTAGATTTGATGTGTTTTGTGGGCATGTGTAGTTAGTCATTTTTTTGCATGTTATAGGTGCAATCAATGATCTAACAGATTAAATTGGAGCAATAATGAGTGACTAATAGTGAAGATATTTTGAGGTAGAAAAGACCAAGTTCTGAGCATCTGAGAAGACACATGCCTATCTCAGTTACTATCACCTAGGGCACTCATGTCCTCTTGTGGTGCTTTTGTCCGTTACATTCTTGATGTTCTGAACCTTCATCGATTCTTTGCAATGTTATTTCCAACATGTTCCAACAGATACATAGTCACAATCACTCTCAGGTTGCACAAAATCAGCTAAGTCATCATCCCTCTCATTTTCTTAGGGGTTTACATTATTGAATGCTTAGTGCTTGCACATTATTATGTTTAATCATCTCAATATCATTTTTAATGGTAAGTTACTCTAAAATGATATTTAATTCAAATTAAATTAATTCATTTGGTGAACCCATACGCTTATTTGAACACTAGATCTTAGTCTTGCATATTACTTTCATCTTTCTTATAACCTAGATACCCTTTGATCCTTCCATTTTCACCAACATGAGTGTCTCTCTCCCCACTTTCTTGTATGTCAATCCCAAATGTGAGTGCAAAATACAATCATTTTTTTCTAACACTTACATTCATCTTAACACTTCTCCCAAATATGTTTACCATAGATTCTCTATGACATATTATCTTTACATCTACTCAAATTTCTTCTCAATATATTTTAGAAAATGATCCACCCCTTTAAATTCAAGTTTGCATCCATAATATAGGGGTTAAAAGAGCTTTATTGTATAATGGATCCGGTCTTAAAATTTGTAATATATCATTCCTTCAGCAAATTTGCCTTTCCAAAGTCTTCTTAACTCCCTCATCTATTTGTATTCGCATCTTTGATAATATTCCTAAAAGGGCCATAGGTAGAATCACACTTCTTGTTACTGTTGGGCCATGCACTTTACTTGTTGTAAACACCCTATAATCACACACTTATTCCTAGTATTATCCCATTTCACTTACTAGTTCATATCCATTTACAGTTGCTTAATACAATTAATTAATCATTTCACCTTGTTAGGATTAATTAAATTAATCTCTAATACACCTTAGCTAGCTTAATTATCATTTATTAAATAAATGATTAATTAGTTATCTTGCACATTGTAGCTAGTTAAATTAAATACCTAATTAAGAAAATACACCTATTTTCCTTGTCAAAAACCACTTAGGTTCCCTTTGGACCTCACTTGGACTCCACTTCATCATCCTAATCAAATCCACTTGAACACCACTTCACCAGTAAAATCAACTGCACTTCTAGAATCCTAGAAAGGTCTAGGCAATTGAATTTCACGTACAACCATCTTTCCTGATGCAACTTTTGCAACTAAATTTATTTAGTGCCCTCTTGAGAATAAATTAATTCAAACATGTTTGACTTCCCTAAACTACTATTTTTAGCATGTGCATTCAACCACTTGAACCACTTTCAACCACTACTTAGCCTCTATAAAAGAGAATGCTTATACCTTTGAAAATCCTCTTGACTTTTTTAGATTTCTTGTACACTTACTATACTACCTTTCCTTCCAATATCTACATATTAGAAGCTATATCTAAGCCAAACTTGTGTTCGTAGCATTGTTAAATCCCCATTTGGAGACTACTTTATATATCACCCACAATCAACCATTTACAAGGTTATACAAGCTGAAAGCTTCCCACAACCTTATTTGAGGTTTGCAAGGAAGAAATGATAGGAAGGTTTGCATATTATTTTTTGTCTTCCATTTTAGTTTGTTTTTCCATCCATAATCCCGTCCCATTCCCTGTAATTGTAGACACTAATTCACACATTTTGGGTGTATTTTTAGGTCATGATCAAATACCACTATTGATATGATTCCTAAGTGAGAAAAGTACTAATTGGCCACGGCCTTTAGTCTCTTTCTTGCTTTCTGGTTTTCTTTTTGTTCCTAAACACCTTGCCCAGTCTAACCTTCTATACTTCAATTTTTACGAGCTTGGACACTAGCACACAACCAAGACGCTAGCACCCAGGTGTCCCCCATCCCCTCTTGGCACCCCAACCTCTTTTTATCTTGCTCACATCTTTTGGTTCTTTTCTAGCTATTGGGAATCTTATTCTCTTGGTGTTCTTACTTTTAGTGGTTAATTACTAAATTCAAATAAGGGAATCATATAAATACAAAGCTATGTGACCATAATAAAGGACCAAGAACTAAACATCTATTACTATCACCTAAGGTTGCATCCAAAGGAATTAAAAAAACATCAAGGCATCCATCTAGCATCCCTTGAAGGGACAAGGGACTGCATTCTTCTACATACACTTCATAGGAGGGGAAGTTAATTTTTCCATGCACACATCTATCTACATTTTATACATCTAACTATTTCTCGCTACTATGTACAACTTGCATAAGAGCCACCTAGGGCATGATTCTATTCACACAAAATACTACATGGAGTCTCAAATGTAGTGCAACACTTAGATCATAAGTTCACTCATTTGGGTGACCTCTATAAGGGGTTCATTAGCTAGGTAATATCCTAACACGTGGGTTCATATTGAGGTAATTAAAATTAATAAAAGTAAAGTTAATATCGGTAGCCATGAGGGGGTGAAAGGGTTTAATTCATTCATATTTTGAATCAGGTTTTGGGTGTAGCTTAGACAAGAGGGCCAAAGGAAAGTGATTTTTAATTTTAATATAAAACTAAAACATTTGAACCCTAGTTTTTAGAACTAAATACATTAACATTATAATTTAATGAGTGTGGTCATAAAGTTAAATTATAATCTCTTTTTGAATAAAGAAATCTCAATTAAGTGATTCTTAACCAATAAATAATATGATGGTAGAAAAGTTGGATTGAGTATGCTTTTCAACACAAGTGGTATTATTTCACCATCTTAATTATTCAAGAACTATTACTAAATGATTAAAGATTTATATTTATAAGGTAATTTGTAATAGGTCTTGAATGACTTCAAACTATATTTCAAGAGAAAATGCATATTAAAAAAATAGAGTGAGAAATATGATATATTTTATGTTTAATATATTAGGGTAGAAATAAAAAGGGGTAAATAAAATTGTCATGGAAAAATGGGTAAGTAAGGTACATAGAAAAATATGGGGTATTTTCATTCTAATAATATAATGGGAGGGGATATTATCAATTGAATAATTAGAGGTAAAAACTATAATTAAGGGTATTCTTTAATACCCTTCGAATGCACGTGCTATACCATACTCTTACTAAGTGAACCCCCCGTGGTGACCTCCAGGGTCAGCCCAAATCTCCATTTGCATCATTTTATTTGTAGGATTTGATGTGTTTTTGGGTTTAGAAGGTTCTCTTTCTTTATGTAAGTTTCAGGAATATTTGGTGAATAAGAAGTATAGGTGACTAAATGCGACATCCAGTGAACATCTCGTGACCCTGATAAATTGATGTTATGAGGTTCTAAGTAGTCACAAGCACATAGAGGAGGTTTGCAGCGCCTCTGACCTTGCACATGCACCCTAGTCTCGACATTCCTGATAGTTATACATTTTTTTGGGCTCGGTTGAGACACTCTGCTCTCCTATTTCCCCATTTTTCTAGCTCGTCATAACTTCAGATTTATTGTGAATCAACTAAGTATTTTAGCCCTTATATTACAATTAGGGTTTCATATTTTTGTAGCCTACTTGTTTGTGTCAAATCTATACTTTATTTCATATCTATATCTACATTGTGACTTAATTTAGAATTTATATATTTCAATATTTGTTAAATCATTTTGTGAACTCGACTCATTAGAGCACTCTTGGATCCTCATTTCATCACTTTTTACATTTATTTCTTAGGCTCCTCTCATCATGGATATTTCTATTCATGATTTCTTGGTAGCCAATCCTGAGTGTCTTTCTAAAATCATTAATCTTTTGGCTACTACTCATATTCCTTCCACTACTCATCTGGACCTTGTTTATCAAAAATTTGTAAATTCATTTTCTCAATAGATTAATTTTCCATCTACTATAGCTGATAATATTTCTATGTATGACAATGATGCTCCTCTACATATACGAGTTTGGATCAATAACTTGAGATTCAAGAATGCTTTAGTCGATACTGGATCAGATCTCTATCTTTTTCCTTTATCATTCATTCAAGTTATAGGCCTTCCCACATCTATCCTTAACCAAACATCTATTTCTATTCAAGCATATGATTCCACTACGTGTCCATGCATAGGCACTATCGCCTTGCCACTCACAATAGTAAAAACACTATTTTAGTTCTATTTTTTCATTGACATCCCAGTTTCATATAATTTCTTACTTGGTAGGCCATGACTTCACAAAATGCAAGCGTTTCTTCTATAGTTCACCGATGTGTTAAATTCCTACATGAAGGCTTTGAATATGAATTTATCACTAATAGTACACCACTCCAATATTAAAGTTCCTAGATCTAGCCACTACATTAACTATTTCGGATTCTTCCACCATCCATCCTGTTGCTGATCTATGACCTATGAACTATTCAGATAACTTACCTCCACTCAAGGGAACCGTTTGTACACTAGATGTTGTTCCATCCACTTTAGGATCCACCCTTCTACTAATGTTATGGTATTTTATCGGGGTCTATCCATACATCGGATTTCATACCACCTTCATTGTCTCCTCATGAGAAACTTGTGTCTACAATACCTCCCTTCACATGCACTCTTGTCATGAACAATGCTTTCTGGTCACACATCCCATTCGATCTCACTTGGTATGAAACTATTTTCATGCTCGATGGTTTGACTCAGATTCATTTTACACTCGATGATGTCTTACCTCCACTAGATTCACCAAAACTATATAATGGATATGTTTGCATTATTATTACCTATGACCTCCGAGTATTTCATTTATTAGTCTTTGTTTCATGCAATCAACACATTTTTCCACTTAGTTTTGGATAATCGTGGCTTGACTACATTGGTGGCACATTAGATCCTAATCATATCGACATTTAATTTCCCATGCCTTTTGGCCACATTTTCATTTCTCATATATTCACAAAATATCACTCATTGGTACACACATGGTTGTCCACCAACACTTTTCACCGACGAAGAATATGCAATGGGCATGTACAATCTACACCACAATGGCTCTTTACTTTATCAACCACATATTATTGCTTACCAAGTCTCTGATGCATCTCCATTCGGTTTTGACCATGATAATGATGATATCTTAGATGACATTACTTGATCATTCTCGTCATCACATATTTGGAGTCATCATCCTTATTCTTCTTCCCCCTTATAGTATCATCAGGTATCTTAAAATTCTACTATTTCACCTCTTGCTTCGCATCTAGTCTTTTAAATGCGTCTTACACATTTTGATACATCTACATTGTCATCACCTAATGATGCACTCTTGTGCTATGGTTCACACTTAATTGTTGAGGGCTCACTAAATTCATGAACCTCACATCACAACACACTACACACTTTGTGCATTCATAACACATCTTTCTTGCATACATTTAACATGACTCACTACCCTATAACGCACTCTAGTTTCATGGTTCATACTTGACTATTGAGGGTCTAAATCTGAAATGAACCTCACCATAATCACTCACTCTATACTCTCTATGCTTTATTGATCAAATATTTCTAGCACAAAATTCAAACCATTTCCCAATGATGCATTATTTTTCTATGGTTCATTCTTGACTATTGAGGGTCTTTTATAAATGAACCTCATCTCATGCATACTCATTCACATTCTCTTGAGGGGCACGCTACCTCTATCACACTCACTCTACATTACATTCCATCTTACTCATCAAAACGTAGTCCATATCTTGGTTACACATTGTTCTTTCTTACTTATACTCGCATAATACATCTTTGTTACTATGTTATCTAGATACACTGTATGTCATTATCTTTTCTATGTTGGCATGCTGCTACATAGGTGCTTTCATTGATACAAAACCTCATTAATGATAAAGTGTATGATGAATTAGGGTCATTAAATTCTCTCAGTGATGATGACATAGAGATTAATGTATGTTCATGGTTGCACATGTTGATTCAGTAAGGATTGTTTGTTCTTGTAAGCTTATTCAGGTGACTTAGCTAGCCTAGGTGATGGTTCATGATGGTTATATCTTCTTTGTGGATTGAGAATAATGTTTTCATGATTTTGAGCATGATTAGAGATCTCTTGGGCACTCACATGAGCTTTACGGTGCAGATACAATTTGGTGACCATGTTTCAGGTGCTCATTTGGAGTAGGTATGGATGCTAGAGATATGAGATTGAGATATGGAGATATATGATCTCATGGATGCATGTAAAAAGGTGTATCATGATGTATTGTGTATTTTAGGACATTTTGGAGTGTTTTCTTAAGGTGTTATGAGGTTATTTCAGTTGACCCTAGCTTCTACAGTGTAAACCCTAAGGGGTAATTATGTAAGTCTCAGTGGCTAGAAATATTGAGAGGTGATTATGAAATTCTGATGATTAGATATGTTAGTAAGGTGTGTCCTTATGTTATGGGAAAAATTGATTTTTTCAAGATATTAGGTTTTTGGTAAAACAAGGTCAAGAACAATGCTATTTCTAGCTCTAATTGAAACATCTAATGCTCACCCTGAATTGTGTGCTTTACATAGGACCTTTTGGATTTTAGGGATGTTTCTAAATCAATCCTAAAAGGTTTCAAAAAAATAATGAGATCATTTCATTGTCACATTTTTATGAATGAATGTTAAGAAGGTAAACAACTCATTATGTGTTTGAAACCCTAACTTGAAATCGAGTTCACAGAGTTACTTGCTAAGTGGAAATTTTTTCTTGATAGTGATTATATGATGATTGGAACATGTATAATACTCCTCCATATTTCCACAAAGGTGTGGTAAATGTTATGGTGACGAGTGGACCCCACTCAAACAGTTCAGATTTAAAGAATTTTTTTTTGGGACAAGGCTTCCAAAGGAGTTGCAAAAAAATGGACATTGTGTGATTTATTTCAGTTTTAATTGATTTCAAAAAAAAATCAATTCATGGTGATGCATTTATATGGTAAAGTGTGATTCATTTAGGTTGATTGATCAAAGGGCAGTTTTGGAGTAGTTAGAAGCAATTTTTAGTAAAATGAAAATTTCAGGAGTTATAGGTGGATTTAGGAGGTGATTCAAGTTGCGTTGGAAAGATAATTCAGATATATTTCCAGTAATATAAGTTGTATTCATGATGATGAGTTATGATTTATATTCTAGGTCAGTTTGTGGACAAGAATATTTTTTAGCTTTCCAGGACATAATTGTTTTCCTGAAAGATTGATTTTGTTGGAGAATGAGATGGATTGGGTGATCTATGATATCACCTTGAATGTGAAGATGGAAAAAATTGAAATCCAATGAATCAATTTTGTGGTCTTAAAATTGTCAGGAATGGTGTTAACCAGTTGCTTTTTGAAAAATTTGTTTTAGGCAACTTAATTTGGTGAAGGAAAAAGTTGATGTAGTTTGAATCAATGGATGTTTCATGAGCTCTAGATCTTTTTTAGAATTATTCTAAAGGTTATTTAATTTTTATAAAAAAAAATTATTCCATAGTTGAGGTGTTATTTGATGATCTTGAAGCCAAAATTTGAAGACATGGTGCTAGAAATATGTGTTTTGTGAAGGCAATTAGCCATTGAGCCCATTAAACAAAATAATCTGATTGGTTCATGATAATTGAGACCATGGATGATGTTTAAATATAATTTTAAACATGTGTGGTATTTTATAGAGCTTGGATAAAAAACAAATTGGTGATAGGATATTTTTCTCATCCCAATGATGGCATTTTGAGGATTTTTAGTGCATGGAAAGTTGTTTTTGACTAAGCCAACCCATATGGGTCACTTGTAGCTGTTATTAAAATTATATGGGATTTTTCTAAATGAATTGATCATAAAAAGGAGGGAATTTAGTTTTTGAATTTGAATCAAGAAACATCTTATAAAAGCATCGTTTTAGGTGATTTTTGAAGCTAGTAGTGTGTGTGCAAAAAGTGTGACCTAGATGTGAGAGTTTTGCATGTGTATGAGCATGAATTGAGATCTGATCAAAGTGTGTGTCATGTTGAAGATTGATTTCAAGCATGTTTTCAAGGGTTTTAAGATTTGAAAGTGAAGAAAGAGATAGTTTGTGAGAGATTGAAGACCTAGGGTTTGAACAAGAGGTTCTGAGCTGAATTTATGATATCTATCAGTTGTGGCAACAACAATACTTCATATATATTCTTCATAAATTATTTTAGTGGGTGCTTGATCATATTGGGGGGTTATATCCTCCTTTTGGAGTATATTCTTCACAAAATTAGGGATTAGTGCTCCTTGTAGGATTATAGCCCTATTAAACTAGGGGTTGGTGCTTTTTGTGGGGTTGGTATCAATATAAAGATTATGTTTCAATGGTTTTTCTTGCTCATGTTTCAATTCTTATGTGATATTTTATTATGTGCATACATTGATGGATAGTTAAGTGAATTTGTGTTTTGAATAAGCAACCTAAATCTGATATAAAATTTTGTAAGAACTGATTCAAACCCCCCTCTCAGTCCATTATGGTTCCAACAATTGGTATCAAAGTAGATCATTTTGGATAAGTTTTAGGACTTGAAATGAGATCCTTGAAGCACAAAAATGGTGAGTGGTTCCTCTGATAGAAAGGAACCTTTATTTGATGGTGTGAATTATGCTTTTTGGAGCTTGAGGATTAAGACCTATATCATGGCTCTATGGTTTGATGTTTAGGATGTTGTGGAGCATGAATATACTCCTCCTACCACTACTAATGCTAAAAAGAAGGCTTTTAGTGCCATCATATGTGGCCTTGGTGAATCTAATATGGGAAAAGTGATGCACTGAAAATCATCAAAAGAGGCCTAGGAGAAGCTTCAAGTTTTGTATGAAGGTGAATAAAAGGTAAGAATTGCTAATATTCAAACTTTTAGAAATCAGTTTGAGTATCTCAAAATGAATGATGATAAATATATTGTTTCCTATCTTCTTAGAGTTGACAAAGTGGTCAATAACATGAAAGGGTTAGATGAAGATGTGAAAGAGTAAGTTGTTGTTCAAAAGGTCTTAAGGTCACTAACTCCAAAATTTAATTCCAAAGTTTTTTCCAAAGAAGAAGCCAAGGATTTGACTCAGCTGAAGATGGATGATCTATATGGCACCTTGACTTCTTATGAGATGAGTGTGATTTACTCTAAATATATAAGAAAGAGATAAATTTCAAAATGGAGAAGATGGTAAAGGATAAGAAGGTCAAAGTTGATGATGCTACTCATTAGACAGATGATGAAGAAATTTTTTCCATGGTACCTATAAGGATGAATATTGGAATTGGAAAGTACAAGGGTAACAAGGAAAATTTTAAGGGACTCACCTGAAAAAAACTTATAGAAATCATGGTGAATATGGTTGGAACCAGATTCATTTGGGTTGACGAATTATCTAAAATCAAAGTTCATGGTAATGGAGAAATATAATATCTTTTTTCAAGGAAATTGTAGATGGAGTGGTGAATGAAGGATAATTCATTGACATGAAGGATATTTCTTGCACAAAACACACTTTAAGTCCAAATGGAGGACTACCACATGTTCCCCTAATTGGCACTTTTCTTTGCCTAGTTGCACGACCTAAAAATTTATTGAATTGGTTCAATCCATGGGCTTCGAGTCCACGGAATGAATTTTCCTTGAGGATGCCCATAATCCCACCACATGCCCACCCAATATTCAATTACACGCATTGAGGCTACTTTTTCATACCTTTACACTCAGGTGCCGAATACGTGACACTTGGCCACTCCTCATGTGTCGAGGCTTATCAAAAGTTTTAGTGGATTCCTAGGTAGTTAGAAGAGTCTTTTAAAATTTTCAGGTCTTATAAAGGTTTAATGACTTCCAATATAGATCTATGTGTGTGTGTGTGTGTGTGTGTGTGTGTGTGTGTGTGTGTGTGTGTGTGTGTATGTGTGTGTATATATATATATATATATATATATATATATATATTGAGAATTTAAAAAATTTCAAACAAATTCCTCAACATGTTGGTGAATGAGACCAAATGAACATGAAGGTTCCATTGATTTTTGGAAATCCAATAATTTTTCAAAACCCCAACCCATCTATCACGCGACGATTCAATAAAAAAATTCATGTTGGGATTAGAGATCCATTGGCTATTCACATGGGAAAAATTACTATTTGTGGATTTTTTGGGCAAAATGTGGTCACTTGTCATGGTCCTAAAAATAGCCAAATTCATATACCATAATTCCTAATTTTAGCCAAATTATGAATATTAGCCACTAAAATTTTCCTTAAAGGGTAAACTTCCTTTCAAATGCTTTGTTTGTGGTAAAATAGGTCATTTTGCTGCTAAATTCCCTCATAGACATGATAATAAAGAAAATGATGATCATGAAAGTGATTATGAAAATAAAAATCTGAAGTATGACCCAAATAAGAAAGGATTCAAGAAGGCAAATTTCAAAAAGAAGAACACTAATATTTTCTTTACCAAGAAAGTGGCCTATTACTTTGAAGCAAGTAGTGAAGTTGATGGATTTGATTTTGAGTTTGAATCTGATCACAATGATATAGGTGATGGAGTTATCTTCATGAAAAAGAAAGTTTTGAGATCCTCTAGTGGAGGTTCTACCTTTCAGGTGATCTTTCACATGATTCTTACAAAAAGAATGAAGGAAATGATGATGATTTAAGGCTTGATTCATCATGTGTTCAATCAAAATAGATCATGCTAAAAATAACACTAATAAATTGACTCCACAAGTCGGGAGTATGAAGAAAAGACTCAAGAACTAGAAGGGAAACATTGGACCATTTCCAAAACTCTTGACGGAACTGTGAGAAGGTTAGAGATGTAAATGAGTAACATGACACTTAAATAACAATATAAATAAGAAGAAGTGATCATAATCAAGAAATAAATCTTAGATGTTATAAGTAAGGTGAAATCATATCAGAAATTTAAAGAGAGTACTAAGGCTCTTGATGATCTCTTAAGAAATCAGAAAGTTACAAGTGACAAAATTGGTTTGGGCTTCAAATCTGAATTCAAGGATGATAAAGTGATACAATAATACTTGGTTTCAAGAAAATAAGTAGGTGAACCAAGCACCAAGGAAGGAAAGGAAGATACCTGCATCAAATAAAATAAGAAGACCAAACCAATTAGGTAACCTAATGCCTCAAGGTATGAAAGATATTTTAATGGTTATTGTTATACATGTAATGGATTTGTTTATAGGGCTATGGAATGTAGAAGTTATTCTAGAGATATTCATTCATGGAGAGACCATAAAAGTGATCTTGTTAAAGATGTTATATGCTACAAGTGCAATGAGATAGGCCATGTTGCTAGTGTTTGTTTGAAAGATACATCTATACATGTTGATGGGTTCAAGAAGAACAATACAATGGTGTGTTACAGTTATAATCAGGTTGGTCATATGGCAAGGGACTGTAACTTTGGATTCTCAATACAAAATCGAAGTTGTTCAAGGTCCTAGAGTCCAAGGAGATATTTTTTAAAGGCCTAGAATACATGATAATTCTCCAAGAAGGACGTGGGAACAAAGAAAAATCGTGATGCTTCATCAAGGGCATTTTTTGATAGAATAAAATTCATAAATCAAATTTCTGATAAAAAACAAGAAGTATATGGAGTTCTATAGGTATCTAAGAGGGCTTGGGACCTCTCCAGGACCTTTTTTAGATTGTCATGGTGTTCATATACATCTACTACTTCTTAGAGGTGTATTAGCTCATATGAAGCATTGGAGTGAGGGGGGGTTATTTGAGTCAAACCGTGCCTCCTCTATGATTATATTATGTCCTCTAGTGTCATTTAGCATGTTCTTTTGGCTCAATTTTTATGGTTCAATTGAGAAATGTCAAAGATCTTAATCTTAATTTATGCTTGAGGTATGTGTTTGCATTTTTATGATGTACAACCATTATGAGATTGCTCAATGTATGTAAGGGTTATTTTTGGTAACATTAGTAATTTTTTGTGTCATATCATTTATGAAAAGATCATCTTTTAGTTTGAGTTAGTTGATTGGTTGTGTTGAATGAGTCTATGGATTATGGTGCCTCATGGTGTCAAGTCTAGTCAAGTGGAGTATTTGAGTTTTTCATGAGTTATAGAGGCAAGTATCAAGTATTCCTAAAAGTATATGATGTATGTCTAGTTATGTTCTTGTCTCAAAAGGTTATTTGAGAACGTCACAAGCCATAAAAGATACTTCATGTTAAGAAGTCTGCATTGGTCATTATGAGTGGTCTTGGTATGCATATTGGTATATGTATCTATGATTTATGTGTCAAGTGTGTCAAGGTATGTTAGTAAATCTAATAGAAAGTTTGAATATGTTTTAAGTCATCAAGTTTTATAACTTGATCCGATCACTATGGAGAGCATGGTCTGTGAATGTGTTCTTGGAAGTTGTCAATAGAAGAAAAAGTAGTTTTAGTTAATAAAACTCTATTCATGCCTCCAAATCATGACACAAGTTGTTCAAAGTGATAAAAAAATGTTTCTATAATGGTTTATGTCAAGATTGATTTCATAAGAACAAAATTTGGGCATTTTTGTAGCTTCTCTGCCATGAATGGTTTTGACAAAGGCCCATAGAGAGGTACATATGGAGTGTGGTGTTTGAAGGTCTAAATTGTGGTGTCCAAGGCCAAAAATTATCACACATCATCTATACCATGTTGGCCTCATGATTCATATGGTTTCATAGCTAGATGAAATCATAATTTGGTGGAGTTCATGACAATATTGAGAATTGACTATGAAGAGTCTAAAGACCTAATTTGGACTATGTATTTTGAAAAAGGGGTAAGTTTTCCTCAAGGGCATGATACAAGGCTTATGGAGCAAGAAATATGGCCAAATGGGTGTTTAAAACTGGTATGTTTCTTCTATGAAGATGATAACTTTAAAAATTAGATGTGTTTTTCATTGTCTCAAGGCCTAGTAGAATGTGAATGAGCATTTGATAAAGTATAGAAGGTATAGTGAATCCTTTGATGTTTCTCGATCCTTTATGACTTGAGTAATATTTTAAAACTCTTAAGAAGTGTTATATGGCCTTAAGAAGATCAATTTATGAGATGATTGGCTATTGTGTTTTCTTGAAACTCTATGGATAGTATCTTGCTTTTCCACAGGCTTGTAGGTCTGTACTTGGTGTGAGAAGTTGGTTTATATCATCCTTGATTGATTTTTGTCTCATAGAGCATGTGTAAGCATATGTGAAGAGGTCTAAATGGCTTGAAGTATCTAATATAGATTACCTCCAGTATTAATAAGTTGTATATTTTTCTTATGCATGTCATAAGTCAAAACTGTTAAGCTAAAAGTGTAGGGTGTATATGAGAGAGCTAGAGCATGTTGTTTATACAAGTATGAATGGCCTAACAAGTCTATTTTTGGTAAGCCATGTATCCCTTTATCTTGTTTAAATGTTCTTGAATATGTATATCATTTTAATTATGTAAGTGTGTGTCTTGTTGACTGGGTATGGTCATTGAGCTCCAAAATTTCCATCTATAGGCCTATAGGCTACAATAAAGTACAAATGAAATTGTTTTTAAAGGTTACAAGATATATGTGTGTTCTCTAAGGTTATGTATGTCAATTTATAGTGGTAGAGTACTTGTATTGACTCATCAATCTTGTTTGGGTCACAATGTTGATAGATCAAGATCTCAGTAGGTATGATAGGATGTTATAGTGCTGAATGGAGATCAAGATGTTGCTCAAAGTTGTATGGGTGTCCTCATGACAGGGGAAAGTACATATTTTTGCATCTTGATGGTATTCAAGGCAATTTTATGTGCTAAAATGTTATGTATCTTGAAAATTTTGAAGATATACATGGAGGTAGGTTGATGCTATGTTGGTTGTCAGTATACAAGGGAAAGAAAAGATGTTTCTACAGGTGTAAATAATGCTCAATATGTAAAAGGATATTTATGATAGGGGGAGTGTGTGTATGCTCTTCTGGAAGGTTGCATTGATGACTTATAAGTACATTAGGTATGTAATGACTATTGACTCACAGGGAAAATATGTTAGGACATAAAGTTATGTTATCTCAATCAAATATGACTGTTAATGACTGTGAAAGAGCTTTAGGATAGTTTTGAAGTGTTTGGTCCATCTCCAAGCCAAGTAACCAAGGTAAAATGAATGTTTTTGTGTTTACTAGATTGTGTTTTTATTTTATCAAAGGGAGTGATGGGATGATGATTCATGTATTGAATGGTGTTTGAGAACTCATCAAAATTGGTCTAGAAAGCACTGAAAGGTCAGTTGAGGGATATCAGTCTTTGTGATGGTTTGAAATCAAAATCGGTAAGAGAAAATAAGTTTTGTGCCTTGTCAACTCAAGTAAGCCTAAAAATTAAGGTATGGTGAAATTTTTCTCTTGTGCACCATTATTGTCATTTTCGTGCGATGATTCCCTCAAGTACATGGCTGCAACAATGATCTCTTGAAGGTGAAAATAATTTTTTGCTGAGAAATGACTAGTTGTGCATGCCTAGTCTAGATGGATAATGGTGAAATTGCTCCTAGAAAGAGGTAAGATGTTACTTTATTCATGATTTATGGCATGGTCATATAATATATGTGTGCTATTCCTAGGGGTGCTTAGTGTGTCATGCTTGAAAAGAGGCTAAAATCAGTTTTTGAGTGAAATTTCACGAGTTTGAGTTGATTTGAGACTTTGGTTGATGTTTCTAACCAAATTATGATCATATAAAGATGAGGAAGATGAATAAGATGTTGGTACAGGTATCTTTTTTCATTAATGTAAAAATGAAGAGAAGTAAAGGTGGTTTTCCATCAATGGTAGAGGGGGAGATTGTTAGCATTTCGTTACATAGGTGTTCTCATTGATGAAAAACCTCATTAACAACAAAGAAGATGTTGCATTAAGGTTAGATGATGCTCGAGTTATGATGACATGAATATTTATGTATATTCATTGTTGCATGAGTTGATTTAGTGAGGATTTCTTGTTCTTGGAAGCCTATTCAGGTGACCTAGCTAGCCTAGGTGATGGTGCATAAAGGTTGGAGCTTCTTGATGGATTTATAAGTATGTTGACATGAATGTGAGTGTGATTAGAGAGTTCTTGGGAACTAACATGATATTCAGGGTGTAGATACATGTTGGTGACTATGTTTCAGGTGTTCATTTAGATCAGGTATGGATGCTAGGAGATATGAGATTGAGATATGGAGCTATATGAGATCATAGATGTATGTAGAAAGGTGTATCATGATGTACGAGATATGTCGAACCTTTTAGAGTGTTTTCTTGAGGTGTTATGAGGTTATTTCAATTGACCCTAGATTCTACAGTGTAAGGCCCTAACGAGTAGATATGAAAGTATTATTGGCTAGAAATATTGAGAGGTGCTTATAAAATTATGATGATTAGAGATGTTATTAGGGCGTGTCCTTGTGCTATGGGAAAAATTTAGGTTTTTGTGATGTGAATTTTGCAAGATATGAGGTTTTTGGTAAAATAGGGTCAAGAACAATGTTATTTCTAGCTTGGATTAAAACTTCTGATACTCACCCTTAATTGTGTGATTTGTATGGGACCTTGTGGCTTTCAGGATGTTTCTAAATTGAGTCTATAAGGTTTTACAAAAATAATTAGGTCATTTCATCATCACATTTTTATGAATGAATGTTAAGAAGGTAAACAACTTAATGAGTGTTTGAAACCCTATCTTGAAAGTTGTTTGTGATATTTACTTCCTAAGTGGCCATTTGTTCTTGATAGTGCTTATATGATGATTGGAACATGTAGATGTCTCCTCCAGCTTTCTAGAAGGGTATGGTTTCTAAAGAATTTTTTTTTTTTTGGAATAAGGTTGTCAAAAGGAGTTACTAAAAAAATGGACATTGTGTGATGTATGTGAGTTTTTATTGATGTACAAAGAGGTTTCAGGTCATGGTGATGCAATTTTATGGTCAAGTGTGCTTCATTTAGGTTGACTGATCACAAGGCAATTTTAGAGTAGTTGGAAGTAGTCTTCAGTAAAATGAACTTTGCAGGAGCTATAGGTGGAGTTAAGAGATGATTCAATTTGTTTTGGAAAGATAATTTATATATAGTTATAGTAATATAATTTTGCATCATGATGATGATTTTGATATATTTTCTAGGTCATTTTGTGGACAATAACATTTTTGGCTTTCAGGACATAATTGTTTTTGTTTAAAGATTGAGTTTTTGGAGCTTGACATGGATTGGGTGATTATTTATATAACTTGTAATGTGATGAGAGATGAATTTTTCATCCAATTAATCAATTTTTAGTTCTTGAAAATGTTAGGAAGGGATTTAACCAATTGCTTTTGGAATTAACTTTTTTAGGCAGTTTGATTTGGTGGAGCCAAAATTTGATGTAGTTTGAAGTAGTGGATGTTTCGTGAGCTCTAACTTGTTTAGAAGTGTTCTATAGGTTATATTAAATTTACATCAAGTGGTCACATTCCATATTTTATGTGTTATTTGATGGTATTGAATATGAAAGATGAACACAAGGTGTTGGAAATAGGTGTTTTGTGAAGGCAATACACCACTGGGCCCATTAAATTAAATAATTTGATTGGTTAATGATAATTGAGAGCATGGATGATTTTTAAATGTAATTTTTAAAAAAATTAATTTTTAAGAGTTTGGATAAAAATATTTTTTGGTGATAGGAGATTTTTGTCATACCAATGATGGGGTTATGATGATTTTGGTGCATGGAAACTTATTTTTACTAGGCCAACTTATACACGTCACTTATAGTTGTTATGACAATTACATGGGATTTTGTTAAATATGTATTGGTTGTAAAAAATGAGGGATTTTTTTTTGTTTGAATTTGAATCTAGAAAGAGCTTTAAAAAGTATTGTTTTAGGTGCTTTTTGAAGCTAGTAGTGTGTTTGCAAGAAGTGTGACCTAGATGTGAGAGTTTTACAGGTGTATGAGCATGAATTGAGATCAGATAAAGTGTGTTAAATGTTAAATATTTATGGAAAGCATGTATGAAGGGGTATGAATCTTTGAGAAGTGAAGAAAGAGCTAGTTTGTGAAATATTGAAGATCTAGGGTTTGAACAAGAGGTTGTGAGCTGAATTTGTGATCTCTATGAGTTGTGTTAGCATAAATAATTCATATATATTCTTCATAAGGTGTTTTATTCAATAATTGATCATATTTGGAGGTTCTGACCTCCTTGTGGAGTAGGTGTTTTAGAAAATTAGGGGTTGGTGATCCTTGTAGAGTTGTAGCTCTATTAAAATAGGGGTTGGTGCTCTTTGTGGTGTTGGTGCCTCACTAAATTTGAAACATATCAATATAAATATTTTGTTTCATTGGGTTTTCTTCCCCTTGAGAGTTTCCCACATAATTCTTATGTCTTTTGTTAATCATCCTTCTCATGGTTCAATGTTTATGTTATATTTGATTATGTGCACACATTAATGGATGGTAAAGTGAATTTGCGTTTTGAATAAGAAATATTAAATTTGATTTAAAATTTTGTAAGAAATGATTCACCCCCCTCTTATTCCAAAAATTGGTATCAAAGAATGATCCATAAACTTCTACTTTGGAACTCTACGAATCACACAACTATGTTGTTCTACTTTCAACTTTGGAAAATGATAGATTTACTTGAAAAATTAGAGCTTCGTGACTGATTATCTAGTGTTATAGAAAGGAAATTGCATAGTAGGAAAGAATTCAAAAAAAATTAAACACCAAAAATTTTATCCTTGAAACCTCCAAGGAGGAAAACCAATCGGGAGGGGAACTGCTCTTTCTTCCCACTTTTATTGGTCTAATATAGACAATTACATATTACAATAAGTATGAAAAGAAGCAACAATGTAAACCTTCTCTCCAATTACTTGTTTTCTCTGTTTCTACACCTTTCTCCTATAATTCCACTCCAACACTGAAGATCTTACTCACTACTCTCATTAAAATCTGCTTCTCGATCTCTTTGGATCTTTAAATTCCCATTCTCTTGCTCCTTTCATGCATTTTTAGTCCTTCTCAAGTCCTCCCATGCATTGGAGGATGTGAAAGGGAATGGAAGGGAAGAGACATGAGATGGGAACTTTAAGTTCTCATCCATTCACATTCCATTCTTCTTTTCTATTCTAAAGTGATAGGACCGCCACCCTGAAAGCGGATCACCCTGAGTCACAGGACTACCGCCTAGGCTGGGTGGCGATTTCAAGACCGCCACTTTGCAAGGTGGTAGTTTTGAAACCGCCACTCTGCATAAAGCAGCTGGTTCCTTTTAGAACCTTTGTTTACCTCATTTTATTCATTTCTCCTCTTTCTTCTTCTTGGTGCTGATGGAACTGATGAAGTGGTGTTTCTTTCTTGATCCCTATGGATCATACCTCCCCTACTTAGGAGGCTTTTGGTCCCAAAAAGCTTATTGGGGGAGTGGTAGAGGAATCAATTCCCTCTCGTGCTCATTCGAGTACCACTGGGTCTACCTTGGTGTCTTCTCTCGTCCAACCTACCAAGACTCTTGTGGATTTCTGGTTTGTTGCTCCAGTGCTACATCCTCCTCCGAGTTGCCTCAAGTATAATCCTCTTTGGAAGGTAACTTTTGTATCTTTCCTTCTTTGTCATGCATAGATGGAATTAGTGGATGCGAGCTCTTGCAACTTGCTATCGCGTGCATCTGCATGAAGTATGGCCTAAAGGTTTCTTTTCCAACCTACTCAAGTATGATGAAGGTTCCATAATGTAGTGGTTTCTTCCTTTCCTATCTTTGTCTCTTGAGATGGATTGGTTGAATCCTCTCTAAATACGTTGTTTCTATAATCACCATTGTTCCTTGTATCTCCTCTTCTTCTTGATGTCCCATGGTCAGGTCTAATGAATCCGTAGGTAGATACGATGAATGCATAGCTGAAGTTTGATTTGCTCCTTGAATGAGCAGTTCCTGTGGTGGCTTCTTCTATAAAATATGACAAGTGTTATCCAAATTCTCCATCCTTTGGTCAAAAATATCTATGCTCTCACGTATATTTGCTCCTTGAATGAGCAGCCTGTGGTGGCTTCTTCTATAAAATATGACAAGTGTTATCCAAATTCTCCATCCTTTGGTCAAAAATATCTGTGCTCTCACGTATATTTTTCTTTTCTTCCAATGAAAGCAAAAAAAACTGATGATTTGACTAAATAAGTCTTGGTGCTTGGTTAGCACTTACCATAGCCTTCTTTAATTTGCTCTGGTGTTCCCAGATGTTAAAACTGACCCCATCCTTGACCCATTTATACCGGTTCTCCCTCCTTATGAGCACTACATCTTTGGCATGCAAGTAAGGACTATCAAAGACAACATCAAATGCATCAAGTGGAATAATATCAACCTCTGATACATCAATGTATTGGGTATTTATCCCAAATTGAATTTACACTTCCTTCTAACTTGTATTTCTACACCCTTCTTAACCCATCCCAGTGGTTATGGATGTGGATGCACGTAAGTCTCTAGACCAAGCTACTCTACAACCACATTAGAAATCAAATTTGACTAAGAACCAAAATCTACTAAAGTGTTTACCTTAGTTTTCTTGATTTGGATTCTAATTTGAAATAACTTACTCATCTCTTCTTCTTCTATTGCCCTATACATGTTAGTGGCTATGCATCCCATCCTCTTATCTACATCTGAATCATCCTCAATCTCCACCTCTCTTCTGTCTTCATAGTGGCCATGGATTTCTTGGAATCCTTGGTTTGGTGCTTTGGGTGCAATTCTAGATGCAACTTCCAACATGTGGCGTCAGTATGTCCATTTACATCACAATTCTTACAGAAATTCTTAGGATATTTACAAGTATGCAAAGTAGTAGCGGCATGTTTACCTTTCTATTTACCTCTGCTACTTGTCTTCCCTTGTTCTTTGTCCTGCTATTCTATTGACTGGTCTCCCTTTTTCTCTATTTCTCCTTACTTATTCTCATCATCAATGTAGTATGCTTGTATATAAGCTTCATTGAGGTCCTTGGGCTTCATGGAGATTACCTTCCTCTGAAGGTGAGTGTGAAGTCCTTCCAAATACTTGGTCAGAATGTCCTCATCCTCCAAGTCCATATTAAGCAACATAGCTTGTCTCTGAAATTCCATAGTGTAGTCTTGCGTGCTTTGACCACTGCCCCGTCTAAAGTAATTCCACTTAATCACCATTTTAGTCATATGGCCAATAGGATAGAACTTATCTCTAATCAATTCTTTAAGACCTTTCCAAGTACGGACAATAGGATGTTTCTTCTTCTCACAAGTGGCTAGATGGGTTTCCCACCAAACCAGGGCATTGCCTTACATTTTGAGACATGCAAAGGTGACCCTTTGTGCCTCAGTGACATTATGCACACTAAAGTAGACTTCCAACTATTTTATCCATTTATCTAGTAATTCTTCATCTACTTGTCCTTCAAAATTCTTTATTTCCACTTTCGTTTCAACTTTAAAAGGTGTATGTGCAGATTTTACCTTCTCGCTTACAATTGGTGTCTCTTCACGCTCTTCCCATTCTTCCTCTTCATGGATATTTCTGATACCAAATTTTTTGGCTAGTGCTCGAACCACTCGAGTCCATGGAATCTTTCTTAACCAAATCCATCTTTTACAGATCTGAAATCTCTTCTTGTTTTCTATATAATCTATCCATCATGGTCTCTAGCATCTCGACTCTACGGACCAAGTTCTCTTCCTCCATTTGAGCTCAAACTCTCTATTTCCACTTCTTCATAGAAATATCTAGCTCACAAGGTAAAACTTCTTCACCTTTGGACCTTGTCACTATCATACAAAATCACAAGAAAGATTCAAATACCACAGTCCTGGATATATAATCAGCTCTGATACCAAAATGATCCGTAAAATTCTACTTTGGAACTCTACGAATCACACAATTATGTTTTCCTACTTTCAACTTTGGAAAATGATATATTTTCTTGAAAAATTAGAGCTTTGTGACTGATTATCTAGTGCTATAGAAAGGAAATTACAGAGTAGGAAAGAATTCAAAACTTCAACACCAACAATTTTATCCTGGAAACCTCCAAGGAGGAAAACCATTTGAGAAAGGAAACTATTGTTTCTTCCTACTTTTATCAGTCTAATATAGAAAATTACATATTACAATAAGATTGAAAATAAGAAAAAATGTAAACCTTCTCTCTAATTACTTGATTGCTCTATTTCTACACCTTGCTCCTACAATTCCACTCCAGTACTGAAGATCTTCCTCACCGCTCTCATTAAAATCTAATTCTCAATCTCTCTAGATCTTTGAATTCCCATTCTATTGATCTTTTCATGCATTTATAGGCCTTCCCATGTCCTCCCATGCACTGGAGGATGTGAAAGGGAATGGAAGGGAAGAGACACAGATGGGTGCTTTAAGTTTGTGTCCATTTGCGTTCCGTTCTTATTTTCTGTTCTAAAGTGATAGGACCGCCCCCCTGAGCATACTGGCAGGCACAAGACTACTTCCTTGGGTGGGTGGCGGTTTTAAGACCTCCACCCTGTAGGGTGGTAGTTCTAAAATCACCACTCTGTATAGAGCGGAGGTTCCTTCCAGAACCTCTGTTTACTTCATTTTATTCATTTCTCCTGTTTCTTCTTCTTGGTGTGTATTTCTGGATCCCTATGGATAAAAGAAGGTCCTTTTAGAAAATTTATATCACTTGAAAGGAGATCCTTGAAGCACAAAAGTGACAAGTGGTTCCTCCGTTGCCAAGGCACCTTTATTTGATGGTGTGAATTATGATTTTTGGAGCTTGAGGATGAAGACCTATATCATGGCTCTTGGGTTTGATGTTTGGGATGTTGTGGAGCATGGCTATACTCCTCTCACCACTACTTCAACTACTGATGCTAAAAATAAGGCTTGTAGTAATAACTCAAAGGTTTTTAGTGTCATCATATGTGGCCTTGGTGAATCTAAGATGGGAAAATTGATGCACTGCAAATAAGAAAAAGAGCCATGGTTATGAGATGAGGGTGATTGACTCTAAACCAACCAAAAAGATATAGCTTTCAAAATGGAGAAGATGGAAAAGGATAAGAGGTCAAAGATGATGATGCTACTCATGAGATATATGATGAAAAACTTTTTTCCATGGTTACTAGAAGGATGACTATTGGAACTAGTAAGTACAAGGGTAAAATTCCTTTCAAAAGCTTTGTTTGTGGTAAAATAGGTCATTTTGATGTTAAGTTCCCTCATAGAATGATGAGAAAGAAAATGATGATCATGAAAGTGATTATGAAAAGAAAAATCAGAAGTATGACCAAAAGAAGAAAGGATTCAAGAAAGAAGATTTCAAAAAGAAGAACAAGAAGAGTAAATTGATACAATCTAAGAGGTCCATTCCTCTGAAGTAAATAGTGAAGTTGATGGATCTTATTCTGAGTTTGAATCTGATCACAATGATATAGGTGATGAAGTTCTCTTCATGACAAAGAATGCTATGAGATCGTCTAGTGGAGGTTTTACCTTTTGGGTTGATCTTTCACCTGATTCTTGTAAAGAGAATGAAGTAAATGATGATTATTTAAGGCTTGAGTTTGAATTTATTCAATAAAAATTAGATCATGTTGAAGATAACAATAAGAAATTGACTTCACAATTCAAGGAGTATGAAGAAAAGATTCAAGAACTAGAAGGGAAAAATTGGGCCATTTATGAAAAGCTTGAGGAAAGTGTGAGAAGGTTAGAGATGAAAATGGGCAACATGACCCTTAGATTAAAATATAAAGAATAAGAAGTGGTCATACTTATAGAAAGAACTCTTGGATGCTACAAGTAAGGTGAAATGATATCAAAAAATTGAAGAGAGTACCAAGGCTCTTGATGATCTCTTGAGAAACCATAAATTTGCATGTGACAAATCTAGTTTGGGCTTCAAATCTGAAGTAAAGGACAATAAAGTGAATAAAGAAGACTTGGTTTCATGTAAATAAGTAGGTAAACCAATCATTAAGGAAATAAAGGATGAGATCTACATCAAAGTAAATGAGAAGCTCAAGCCAAATTAGGCAATCTAATGCCTGAAGGTATGAAAGATATTTTAATGGTTATTGTTATGCATGTAATTGATTTTGACATAGGGATAAGGAATGTAGAATTTCTTCTAGATATATTCATTCATGGAGAGACCATAGAAGTGATCCTGGAAAATTTGTTATATGCTACAAATGAAATGAGATAGGCCATGTTGGTAGTGTTTGTTTAAAAGATACATCTAGGCATGTTGATGGGTTTAAGAAGAACAATACAATGGTGTGTTATAGTTTTAACTAGGTTGGTCATATGGTAAGAGATTGTAATGTTGGATTCTCAAGAAAAAATCAAAATTTTCAAGGTCATGGAGTTCAAGGAGATATCTTTCAAATGCCTATAATGCATGATAATGGTCCGAGAAGGACTTGGGAACTAAGAAGAAATCATAATGCTTCATCAAGGGAAATTTGTTCATCATTTTTTTGAATTTAGCCATGAAATTCCTCATGGGTTTGGTTGGCTCTTTCTTCACCTAAGATAGTTGTACAAGAAGGGCATGTTCATCTTCTTCCATCTTGAATCGATCTTCAAATTTAGTTCTCATAGCATTCCAATTTGTAATGCATCCATTTGGCAGATGATGAAACCAATATGCGGTAATGTCTTGTAATGTTTCAATGAAGAGGCAAACAACATCTTCATATTCTACTAACAAAACTACACATGCAGCAAAGAAGGTGGAATGTGGTCATCAGGGGAAGTCTTCACATCTCCATTGAATGTAGGAAGAATCTTCCTCGATCCTTTGAGAGGTCATGTCAAGCTGGTAAGGCCAATGGGCCTATGGTGTTTCACCATGGTATGTTAACTGCAATCTTGGGAAAGGTGGTATGTGAAGGAAAAAAATGTAAGCAAGAAAAATTACTTGACTGGTAGTGATTCCTTCCCTTCTTTCTCTTTTAGGACTTGACGCAAGGCTTATAGATCTACAAGGCATGTTTCTCCTTGGAGGAGATAACTTGAAACCAAACATTCCTTTAAAGTTAAAAATGGGATTTGATTGACCCTTAGCTTTTTATCCTCATGTAAACCTCTTTCCCACTAGTTTGAAGTCTTTATTGTGAAAGGATCACTGGAATGTTTTGATCAAATCTACCCTTTTCTATTTGCTCTCTTTCTTGATTTATTTTCTCATGAATGACTCTAGCAAATCTCGCAGCTTGATTTTCTTTGTTATCCAATACTGATGCATGGAGAAGAAAATGATAGTTATTTGTGTGATTTTCCCAAATAGCTTGCCTCAAATCTAATGATATGTCTTCTGGAGTATATGCAAAAATAAGCTTTGGTTGTAATATAGGTGAGTTACCTATAATAGTCATACTGATTCTTTCCTTGGTGGAAGAGGACCATGTTGGTGAACAACAATCAACACATGTCCAAGAGGTCTTTTGGCCACAAATGTGGGTGCTCTTCTTCTAAGGTATTCAATGTATATTTCTCTTTCAATGGCTCTATCAACAACCACAAATTGTTGAAATATTTTTGGTTTTCCCAAGCTACTATCCGAAGGCTAGGAACAATGTCTCCTTGAAAATATTCATCGGGCACAAGATTTGGTTAAGAACTAGAGCTTGTGTAGAGGGCATAGTCATAAAGATTTAACCAAACACTTGTTAATGATTCCTGAATCCCCAATAGATTCGTCAAAAACTATAAGAATATCGATTTTCACGCATGAAAATGACATGCAACAAAGATGGTAATGAAGTCCCTCTTTAATGAAGGTTAGAATTACTTTATTGAAAACCAAAACTATATTTACATCTATACATTCAAAATTGTATGTGGTGGGGTTGGAACATCAATGGAAAGAAAAATGAATGAGGGAGATGGAGTGTAATGAAGGAAAGGAATGTAAATGAATGAATGGAAGGAATACATGATAGTTAGGTAAATAAGGAGCCTAATATTGTATAAATAAGAATAATGAATAACTAACTCAAATAAAGCAGAGTTTGAATTAGCTAAACAAGAATAAGTAAAGGGAACACACATGAGATAGTAAATCTTAGATCTTGATCTCTGTGAACAAGAACAATAGATTAATAGTGTTGACAATAAGATCAAAGATAATATTTGCATGCAAGATTTAAACATCTAGCATCTAATGTACATAAGAATATCAAATGTTACAAGAGACATTCAATGGGACACAAAGTTTGTATTTCATTAACTCCAAATGTCTTCATAAAAGAAAACAAAGTTTCTTTCCTGAAACAAAGCTTGCACAAAAAAAGTATTTTCTTCTCATCTCTCAAAGTCACCCTTACAAACGAGCCCATGAATTTATTTTATAATCGAAAAGTTGGTTATAAAGTAGTTAGGGTTTACATGCACGTTAAATAGGGGCATTTTAAGTGACTTCAACTTTTTCAACCAAATTTTAAAAAGTAACTAAAAGTAGAAATCATTTAAATTATTCAAAGTTTGCCAAAATTAGGTTTAACAATAACCCACTTAGAATACCATTTAAACTTATGACTAAAACCAGTTCTTTATCCATTGGGGTGGGGTCTGTCTATCTTAAACGTATGAGAAATGGAATCTCCCTCTTCGTTAGATACCAAGTAATCTATCTCCTTGTCCCATCGGTGAAATTAGGATCCACCGCCTATGCCAATTGAAAGGATCTTAACCTTCCCAATGTTTCAAACATTTTTATTCCTCAAAAGGTTTACTTGGATGAAGAATAGCCTCACAAAATACCTACAATACCAAGATCCCACCTTGCATATCATTCAAATTGACTATTTTTTATTGAATATTTTCAAACAAGTTCTTCAATTTGATGCAACGTTCCATTTAAGCTGAAAATAAATTGATAGCAGGAGTATACATGTCTTTGAAAAATTGTGAAAATTGCTCCTCCACATGTTCTAATGAATACCTTTGATTTTTATCATTTACAATATCGCAAGTTATCTCATCTATGAAATCCTGAAACAAGGTGAGTGAAGTGAAGGCTTCATTATATATGCTCTCACAATGGATCATGGAATCCTTGAGAAGATCGACATTCGAATTCGAGAATTCCTTTAATGGCTAAAGTTGAAGATTCCATACTTGTCATCTCCTATAGACTAGGAAATATGTCATTGAAATTTCATGTGTTAGAAACAAAAGTTTCCTTAAAAGAATAATTAGATCACGATATGCACTAATATCTTCATGAAGCTTAATGGCTATTTAGATCAGCTCTCCACTAAAAACAAGAATCTATGAAACCCAAGATTTAGTGACATGGCCCAATGTGTTTATTTATTTTGATAAATTGAGAGTTTATTCATCAAGGAAACCACTTCATCGGTATTGGGAAAGTGGATGATATGGGATTTATCAGATGTTGAACATAATCCACCAATTTATTCTTTTCATCCTTGAGTTGAGAGTTCGAGACTTATATTTCTCAAGCCTATTTAGCATGATATCTACTAAATCTCAGGCCATCACCATCAATTTCCAATGTGGACTTACCAATTCCAAGTATGGAAACTTCATAATCAGCAGATGTCATTATATCACATTCCTTGTCAACTTGTGGGATGGAAAGATCTCAGTAAATCTATTTCATCAACATACACCATTAGTCGGGAGAGTACTTTCAATTTCTTGGGAATGATGTCATTTGAAAGTTTGAAAATGGCATTGAAGTCAATGTCAATTGCTTTGAAAACCCTCTTCCTTTTCTTGATTTCACAATCAACCCAAAAAGGAGTATCCTTAACCACTTCCATATACAGAAGACTGTAATCTGAATCAACATTTCCATTGTTCTCAACATCATTAGATTCTACAAGAATCCTTTCCACTACCTCAATTTCTAGAGAAATAACTTTGATATCTACCTCTTGAACATTAGGGAGATTTTGAGAAATTTATTTGTGAACTATAGGTTGAAGCATTCAATATCCTGGACTACTTGCACTTGAGTGGACTCTTGTGTAAGGCACGACTAATGATTTTTATTATTATCTTCTGCAAACTATCAACAATGTGAGTAGAAGAATCTCTACTTGAAGTGGAAATTCCTGACACACATTCTCTTCTTTCACTAGGGTTACGACCCTTAGATGTTTCACCTCGCGACACCTTCTTTGGTGAAGTGGATTTTGACAATCACTTATTTCTTGTTTTATGCGTATGGCCAGATGGTATGGAGGTTCATTGAGAAGAAGTTTTGGTCGATTGGAGACCTTCTCGAGTTGGAAATTTTTTTAATCTTGAGGTATGATTTTAGATTGATGGTAACTTTGTAAGTTATATTTCATACTAGGATATGTTTTTTTCTATAATCGGTTAATTCTTTCTATCAAGAGAAAATTCATCTCTTTTGGTTCAATCAATTCATGGTAGTGGAGTAAAGGAAACTACATCATATGAGGGATGAATAACATCTTCATTATCATCCACCAATGAATCTGGAGGGTTTCTTATGTGAAAGGCTTGATCTGAGCAAGAGTTAGGTAGGAAAACTCTCGCCCTCTCACTTCATGTTCATTTGAACAGGCACCCTAGAAATCTTCCATGGTAGGTTGTTGTTGATACTTTGCTCCAAGAATCTTCTAAATATATCTATTGATATGAAAATGGAATCTCATCACATATGGATGAATAATGATGAGGGAAAACTCTTTCTCCATGAGTTGTGCACTAAAGATATTTGGACAATGGTATTCCCCAATTTGGATTAGGAAATAAATTCTGAATGATGTTTGTCACTAACAAGACAGTGAACTTGGAATATTTGTCACACAATCTCTATTAATGCCCACTTTTCACTGACTTTCTTAGGAAGTTTCCATGGATTACCCACAAATCCACTCACATGAATGTAGGAAAAGGATGAAAATTGAATAAACCATGTTCCCCATTGGGAAATGACATCCATGGCCTCTTTGGAGAATATTTCCTCTGTATTCTGATTCAAGTTTTGAATCACGCAGAAGGTGAATGCATCCTTAACTCTTTTGAAATGATGAGAGATATTTTTGAAACTTAACTACAGATAAAAATGGAAGAAATTATTTAATGGAACCATGACTCCTTTTGTTTCGAGCCCAAAATAGCTTCCTTCTAGCCACTGGATAATTCAGGTATGATTTCATGTAAAAACATCCAGTCATCTTAACTTCAATCAATTATTTTTGAAGGGTATCACTGATGATAGTGGCCTAATCCACAAACTCTTTCTTGGAAAGGATGATATAGATAAACTGATACATCCATGGGTGGAAAATATTGGCAGAGGGTAGACCGAAGACTCAACTCAGGAGAGTGATCATGTCCTTGATTTACTACACAAACTCAACATGGTACAGTTCCTTAGGAATCCAGTCAACTCGAGGCCTCTTAGTCACTAACCAATTGTTATTAACCATCTTGCTCCACATGAGGGGTTCTTCATCCCAAAATTCTTGTGCTAACTTTCGAGTGATGTCAACATTCTCAAGGAAGTTATGTATGTTGAGCAATTCCTCAATGTTCTCTAGTGTGATTAAGAGGAAAGGCTCATGATTATCTTTATAAATTCCTCATCTCTCGGGATCATAATGCTCGTACATGTGATAACCAGCTTCGGGCATTGCACCAAGACTAGAAATGCCACTACTTGGGGTAGACCACTATAGTAGAGCCTATCCAAGAATATGGTTTTTCCTTCATCTTTCACCTAATCACAAAATTGTTGCACATTGATGTGGCCAAGATTTGTATCGGTGATATTGTCGTATGCAAACTTGATAGAACTAGGAGGGATGATTCCTTGGAATTTGTACTTGAGCACAAACTTATTTGATTTCTCCACTGGATTCCTTATTTTTCCTGCAAATTTATTGGATTTGTGGCCATTATGAATTTTATAGAAAAATGAATCAGGCTTGCAAAACAATATAAATGGTGTCAGGTCTCAGTTTCTTAACCACCATTTACACAAGAAAATATAGCTCATTTAATTTATTATTATTATTATAGAGAAAATTAATGATATGGAGCAGAGCAGGAGTAGGATTTGCTTTGGAAATTTCGAGCGATGGTTTTGAGCAGAATTCTCCAATGGGTCAGACAGATTAGCAAATTGACCAGGATCTGCACTAGGTAAAATATCACGTGACTTTTTCCCCCAAGGATGATAAGGAAAAGGATGGCGCTACAAGCACGTGGGCAGAACGTTTGGTCAGAAAAATCCTGGACAAGGAAATTTTGGAGGTAATGGATCCATAAAAGGAGAAAGGTAACTTATCCCTTAAAATCCCTGAGACTCTTTTGGCTAGAACAAAAGCCTCCATGGAAAGCGCTCTCTTTGCTAAATGCCTTGGCTCTAGACCAAATATTGACTACTTTAGGGGTTGGGTCAAGAGATGTTGGGTGTCTAATGGAACTGTTGAAGTTTCAGCTTATGCTAATGGTTTTTTCTTAGTTTCTTTTCCTAGTAAAGACCATGTGGCGAAGATTCTAGCTGGAGGTCCTTGGTTTATTGGAAAATATCATGTGGTTGTTCAGAAATGGGAACTAGATTTTAACCCATATGTGATGTATGTTTCTGAGTTCCCTATCTGGGTCAACCTTTCGGGCTTACCTGGCATTTTGGTAATCGTAAGTCCTTACTAGCATTGTTAAAATCCTGGGAAAGCCGATAGCCTTAGATCCAGTCACTAAGGCTAAATCTAGACTCACTCATGCCAGATTTTGTGTCAATATGGGTCAAGATGCTTCCTTAGAGAGTAATATCAAACTCTTGACTTTTGAAGGTGTTTGGATGTAGAGATTTGATTATGATCCATCTCCTTTTCCTATAGAAAATGTAAGAAGGTGGGTCATGATCAAAGAAATTTTCCTCTTCATAAGAAAAAAATTGATCCCTTAGTTGGTCCACAAAAGATAAATAATAAGGAGGAAAAGGAATGGAGGCTGATTGGGAAAAAATGAAAAATTGTAGAGACAAAGGATCCTCTTAACATCCAAAAGGTGGTCAAAGAAGTAGATCCCATGACCCTTCATAACCCCTGCAAGGAACTGGTGGTCTCTAGTTTTCTTGAAGTCAATGATTTTGAGGGTGAAGATGAGAATGAAAATGTTAAACTGGAATTAGAAGAGGTTATTCTAGAAACAAGGGAAGGGGCTAGCCAAGTTGCTCTGCAAGTGGCTTGTGGCCCTTCGCTAGATGAATTTTCTTCCATTGGTCAGAGCTCCTTTGGTCAGAGACAAGAAGAAATTTTACCCATGTCGAATGTTTTTCAGAATTCTAGCGGACTATGTTGTTGATACTTATGATCTAGCGGTCTCTCCTAAGACCCCAATAAGTAAATCAAAACCTGTTATGTGAAGTACCTCTAGAGATGATGTTGGTAAGGAATCAACTCCTAAGGGCAGGAAAAGTAATAAGGAATTAAGGGAGACTAACTCCAAGAGGGAAGTAGAAGTTGGCATTCAGGGTACTTTGGGGAAGTTTCTTCTCCAAAATAAGAAATGTTAAATGATCCTCCTCTCTTGGAATATTAGGGGTTTGAATAATCCCAGTAAACACATAATTGCTAAGGATCTTAGATTTAAAGCTAAATCATATATTCTCATGCTCCAAGAAACCAAAATGAAAATGGACAGATTTAAAGAGGCGGGGAATTTTTGGAAAGAAATTCAATGGGAAGGATGTAGCTCCTCTGGAGCCTCAAGTGGTGTTGTCACTATGTTGGATCCAAGTTTAGTGCATGGCATTCTGATCCTTTCCTCCCTAGCCATGTGGTTATGAGTTTCATGGAAATCATCTCTAAAAAATCTTGGTATGTTTCTAATATTTATGCTCCCAATAAACCCAGGTGAAAGGATCTCTCTAGCTTTAGACAACTATTTAATGATAAAGAATGGATAGTTGGAGAAGACTTAAATACCCCCTTTCTCATGGTGAAAATAAAGGGGTTTGATCTCTTATTCTGAAAGTATGGAAGACTTAGTTGAATTTCTAGCAAGTAATAGTCTGTTTGATTTAGATTTGGAAGGATCCAAGTTTACTTGGGTAAATAGAAGGACGGGAACTGAGCTCATTTAGATTAGATTGGACATATTTGTGGTGAGTCATCTTTGTATGATCAATCAAATTTATTCTCTAAAAATATTTCCCCAGAATTGGATTGGATCATAATCCCATTCTTCTTGATTTGGGGATGAATCAACTTAAAAAACTAGACCTTTTAGATTTGAAAAGATGTGGTTAGATCACCTTGATATTTTCAACAAAATTCAAGAATGGTGGGATATTCAGGTTCGTGGGGTTGCTAGTTTCAGATTGTGTTTTAAACTAAAGCATATCAAAAGTAACCTTAAAAGATGGAATAAGGAGACTTTTGGAAATATTTTCCAGGAAAAAAGTAGAATTGTTGAAGATTTAAGAAATATTGAGGAACTTATGGAGAACAATGGTCTTAACCCTGTTCTCAAGGATCAAGAACAAAAACTCTTGTCTGAGTACCATGAGATTCTAGCTAAAGAAGAGGTGTATTGGAGACAAAAATCTAGGGTTAAATGGCTTAAGGAGGGGGATAGGAATACTAAATTATTCCATTTCTTTGCCACTTCTAGAGCTAATATCCTAAAGATTAATTAAATAAGAGGTGAAAATGGGGTGTCCTTTAAGGATAGTAAGGATATCATTACCTCTATAATAAATTACTTTAAGGAGATTTTCAAACAGGGGAAGAGTTCAGAGGAGTTGGTTTAGAATAAAGTCTTGGATATTTTCTAGAATGTTATCACCCCTCTTGAAAATAGAGATATTTTAAGGAGCCCCTCGAGGAGGAAATCTGTTTTATGATCTTTGATATGGAACCAGATAAATCTCCAGGGTTGGATGGCTTCCCCGCCTTTTTCTTTCAAAAATTTTGGGAGGTGATAAAATACGAGGTCATTGAAATGGTCCAAGAGTTTTTCAACAATGGTCATCTCTTGAGGCAAATGAATAACACTTTTCTTGTCCTAGTGCCGAAAAATTGTTGGTGCCAAGGAGGTTAAGGATTTCAAACCTATAAGCCTGTGTAACACCAGCTATAAAATTTTGACTAAAATCATAGTTGGGAGGATTTGGATGGTTCTTCCTAAGTTTATCTCTAAGAATCGGGGGATTTTTTTTTGGGAAGGCAAATTACTGATAGCATTATTATGATTCAAGAAGCCATCCATTCCATTGAAAGCTTTGGAAGATCGCTATGTTTCTCAAGTTGGATATGCATAAATCCTTTGATAGGATAACATGGTCCTTCCTTCAGGCCATCCTGTTAAAGGTGGGTTTCGATAATTTCTGGTTAATATGATTATGACCTGCATATCCACTACTAGTTTCTCGGTTTTGGTCAATGGAAAACTGGAAGGTTTCTTCCAAGCTGGTAGAGGGCTGAGACAAGGTGATCCTCTTTCACCTTTCCTTTATGTCATAATGGCTGAATCCTTGAGTAGAATCTGTCAATTTTCCATGGTTTCCAACTATATCCATGGTATTAAAATATCTAATGGTCTTCCCTCTATCTGTCTCAATCAGTTTTTGGATGATAAATTTATGATGGGTAAGGCCTCTATCCATGAAGCCTCAAATTTTAAGGTGGTTCTTAATGATTATGAATAGGTTTTGGATAGATGGTTAATTTCCATAAAAGTGTTATTTTTTTCATTAATGTGGAGAATCAGGTTCAAGCTAGATTAGCTCACATCTTGGGATGCAGGATTAAGCATTTTCCATATTCTTATCTGGGTATGCCCCTAATCCATAAGAAGCCTGATCTCATGGTTTGGAATGCTTTGCTGGAAAGAGTTAATAGTAAACTCTCGTCTTGGAAGGGTCTCTTACTCTCTCAAGCTGGTAAGATTCAATTGCTCCAAAGCTCCCTTCAAGGCATTCCCATTTATGTGATGTCTCTTTTCAAGCTCCCTACTAAAATTAAGGAAGCCTTAGAGAAAATCCAGAAGAGATTCCTTTGGATGGGAGCTGGGGAGAAGTTTAAATTCCCTCTTGTGGCCTGGGATAAAGTCACAAAACCAAAGCTTTGTGGAGGATTGGGGTTAAAAAATATTTCTCTTATGAATGAGGCCTTAATTGCCAAGGCTGGTTGGAGGATTGCTAGAGAGGAAGGTATTTGGGTGCAAATTATAAAGATGAAATACTTGTGGAATATAGGCAGAATGGAATCCTTTTTTAATCAAAATAACCTTCCTAGAGGGTCTCCTTTCTGGAATTCTTTTGTGGCCTCCAAAGAAATCTTAACCAAAGGTACTATATGGGAGATTGGAAAGGGTTCTAGAATCATTTTTTGGTATGATAATTGGATTGAGGATTCCCCCTTAGCTAACTTGGATATTTGGAAAGAAGTTTCTTAGTTCTACAAGGAAATAGGAAAATTTTGGATTTGGGACTTTTGGATCCAGGAAGATTCTATCATATGGGAAACCATTGAACCTCCTCTATATTTTGATGGTGACATCCAACCCTTTCGGGATCTCAACAATAAATTAAGGGATTTCCACATCCCCATGTTCTAGACCAAGGAGGATTCCATCAAATGGAAAGAAGAAGAATCAAGAATTTTCTCGGTTAAATCAACCTATATGTTAAATTTCAAGACTGATTTGCACAAGGACTATTGGGGTAAACTCTGGGTGAAGGATCTTACCCCAAAGATTAATATATTTTTCGGTTGGCTGCCCAAAATAAAATCTTGACTATGGACAATCTCAGAAAAGGGGAATGAAGATTCCCAATAGATGTTCTCTTTGTAGGAAAGAGGAGGAAAATGTCAACCATCTCCTCCTTCATTGCTCCTTCTCCCATGAAGTCTTTTCTTCCATTCTGGATCTGTTCAATATCCAATGGATCTTTCCCTTGACGATTGAAGATTGTTGTTTTCAATGGGAGAGTCCTTTCTGTTTTCCCATTTTGACTGGACTTGGAATATTGCCCTCCCTCATTTTTTGGGGGTTTATGGAAGGCCAAGAATGATGGTATCTTCCATGATCAGAAATCTCTTCTCTTGAAAGTTAGAAGAAAAATTTTGAATGCCATAAAGGAAAACATTAAACTCTTTAAAGGAAAAGTCAAGAAACCCTTCCTGAAAAGTGAGAAAATAGTTCTTGACAAGTTTTCCCTTGGACCGGTGGAATTACACATACCTAAAAAGAATTCCAGTTGGATTAGGCCTGGGAAAATGTTGTTAAGTTAAATTTTGATGGAGCTTCAAAAGGGAATCCAGGTCCTTACTGGGGGAGGGGGAATTCTAAGAAACAGTGAAGGAGATTGGTTGTTTGCCTACGTGGGCCCATTAGGTTGACAAACCAACAACATGGTGGAAGCTAGAGCTCTTCTTTGGGGGTTTTGTTGGCTAAAGAAAAAGGCTTCAAGGAAATCCAGATTGAAGGTGATTCTCTCCTCTTAATTAATGCCCTCAATAATCAAGGTTCCATTAATTGGGCCATAAGAAATATCCTTAATGATGTGAAGGAAACTTCAAATTTTTTTGATAGCATTTCTTATAATCATACCTTACGTCAAGGGAAAAAATGTGTGGATAAGATGGCCAATTATGGAATCATTTGTAATGATTACAAGATCTAGTGTAAAGTTGATAAATTACCCATGGACATTAATGAAACCATTAGTAGAGATAGAGGGCACTAAGTTTGATGATGTTGGCATGAGTGAACCCTAGGGAGGTGTCAGCTTACTTAATATCTTGTTCTCCATGATTTTTGTTAGTGTGAAAGAGGGTTTGAGAAGTAGTAGCAAATAGAGGAAGTTCAAACTTGTGAAGATGGGGGTGATAGGATTAGAGTTGAACCTACTAGCCAAAGCATTGAAGCTTTTAATCAACCTCTATGGAACAAGCTTAGGATTGGGGGTTTCAGTAATTTCATAGCCAAATTACACGGTCACGACCCCTCCCTATCTAAGGATTTTGGAAAATCTTGGAAAGAGGATAAGTTTGAGGTCAGAGGTATGGAAATTGAGGTTTCTGAGTCCACCATCGCCTTGGCAACGAACATGAAAATGGACGGGCTTAAAATTTTTAAGGACAACCCACAGAGAACATGAAATTGAGTTGTTCTTCATTGGAAAGGAAAGATGCTCTTTCTTTACGGATGGTATCACCAGGTCATGTATTTCGGTATCTGGGAGAGATGTGTGCCTTCAAATCATGAAGTACATCACTCTAGAAGGAAAATACCAAAAAATCTATACCCACCATATGACCCTTCTGAATATGTTCCGCCACAAGGTCATGGTGAGCATCCCCTTCTTTTTGTTTATGTCTCTGACTAACTCTTTGATGGCTTTCTAGCAAGAAGAAATATGAGATGCCTCTACATGAAGGGCTCATTCTTCTAGCTATTTGAAAATGGGAAACATGTTTTGTCCTCTCCATTAAAGATAAGGTGGATGAGGATGACCTCACTCTCATGGAATTCCTTACCAAGATGAAGGCTGGGAAATGCAAAAATGTGGGGGAGGATTTTGGTAAAGAAAAGGGCAAGGATGGTAGGGGGAAATGAGCACCTCAAGAAAAAGAAATTGGGATGGTAATTTAAAGGGTTTTGAGGATTTGAGCAGAAAGGTCCAGTACTTAGAAGGGGTTCTTCAGTGATGGAGGAGACCAATGTTGGACAAAGGGAAACTATGTTGGATGTCATTAACACTTCTAAGAAAATTGTCTCTGCTCAGGTGAAGTCCAAGCAGAAGTTTCTGGAGCTGGACCAAGTCAAAAAGCTGAGTGACAAGATGGAAGGGATGGAGGAGGGCACTAAAAGAAGGAACTTTAACTTGTGCATCAGTAGCTCCGAGGACGAGATGGAGGAAGATATTAATGACAAAGGTGCTGAGGGTGATGAGATCAAAGACAGTCATGATGGTAGCAGTGAAGGATCTCCAAAAATTAACTAGTGTTTCTGGACTGTTGGCAGAATTTTGGTGAAACTTCTGTTGTTTTGTAGTTTTGGAGATTGTTTCTCTTTCTCTCTAGTTTTCTCTCTTTGGTACAAAGTTTGGTTCTTCATTGTAAGAGTTAAGCATGTTTAACTCCTTTCTTGGACTTTTCCGTTTCCTTCTTGTTTGTGGTTTTGTTCCTCGTCTTGTAATGGCCCTTGGGAGCTGATCCCTATTTTTACCTTATCTAATAAAAAAATTATTATTATTATTTTGAAAAAATAATACTAATACTAATAATTGATTCAGAATTACAATTTTTTTTTAAATTCCATTACAAAAATAAATATCGAGACTAAGCTCGAGTTTCAAATCTGGCAATAACAATGATATTTATTTTTTAGTTAAAATCTCTCGATTTTAATATTTTGCGTGGATCAATTTTAATCTTTTAAATTCACTATTTCTGCTAGAAATGCGTTGATATTTCTCATGCAATGTGTTGAAATACTTGAAATACTTCTACAATGATGAATTTTCTTTTTGGTTGCTAACGTGACTCCTTTTATTACTGTGTGAATTGATTTTGGGTCTATGTGGGCTCTTCTAAGACAGCTAGCATGAACGTTTTGATGAATGTGTGCCCTTTTCTTTAGATGAGTCTATGTGAAAAATGCTACTTTAACCACGTAACAATTCCTCCTTCTCCAATGGGGGATAATATTATTTTTAGGCTTGGAACGTGTAAACAACTGGTGAATGTGTGGTGGACATGTCTTTTTCTTGTTTTGGATTGTATGAACTTTGCCCAATGCGTGAAAATGGAATTTCAACCTTACTTCTGACTTTTACCTTGTCTTCTTCCTCTACACTGGAAAGGCATTCTTTGTCTTTTTCTAACTTCTTGCATCTTTAATGCCCAACTTCCTTTGCATTGGATTTAATTTCTGATCTTTTCTTGCTTTGAAAATTGGCCTGATTTTGTGAATGCATGGAGATTTTGATGACAGATTATGCATCGAAATATTTTTTCATGTTCTTCCCTATTTGGCAATGCATGGACCTCTAATCAAAAGCTTCCTGGTTTTTGAAAACTACTGCATGATAAACTTCTCTTCATGACCTGTTTTTTATTCTTCTTCCTATGTGTGGATGTTGTTTTTAAATTTATTAATGTGTGGCCTATTCTACCAAGGTAAATCCGTATGAATTTTTTTATGTTATTTTATCAAATGCGTGATCTTTTGATTTGTTCTTTACCTCTGCGTGAGCTTGTGTGTGGTGGATATTTCCTCCTTCAACAACTGGATAAAATTCCTTGGGTGTGGGTTTTTGAGGTGTATATGAATGCATGAACACTTTCTTCCTTGTTGTGTGTAGGTGGAATATGTATTAAATCTTCCTCAATTTGATGTGTGACCCATTCTGGTTTGCCTGGGCTATCTCCACTTGCAAATGCATGGAGAATCAATGTCTGTAAAGAATGTGATATGAATCTTTGGAAAAATATTTCTCGAAAAATGCTTCCACATAGAGGAAATAATAAGAAATTGGAAAAATAATAAGAAGTTGGAAATAAAGATCCTCCAAGCTTCTTAATTACTTTCGCACAACTTTTTCCATAGATTTTAATGGAAGAAAATTACGAGGATTTAAGAAGATTTCTCGTAATCATTTCTTCTTTGTCCCATTTAAATAACCAATTTCCTCTTTCTTTGGGTAGTGGGCATTAATTTCCAGGAAGTATGGAAAATATGTTAATTGTTTTCCCATGGCAATGGCAAAGAAGGATAGAAATGCCCATCTTATTTCCCCATGTGGGAGATTGAGAGAATTTTTTCTATTTTGCCAATCGGTTGGGTTGGCAATTAGTTGGAGAAATCCCTTGCAAGTAGGGGAAAGAGAAGAAATCACCAGAAAGGGTAAATCCGTACGGAGAACCAATTTAGCAACCCCGAAATTGAAAGCAATTTTTTTTGGGAAAAAAAAAACTTGTCGATTGATTTTTAATTATATTAATATTTATTTTATTAAAAACCCACAAAAATAAATATAATTTATTTTATCAAATAAAGGGTAAGAAATTAATTTAAATATTAATTAATTAATTATTAATGTATTTGATGTTATGTTTGTGGAGCCTATTTTCATGTTAGAGTGTGGTACACCTTCTATGTGTTACACTCGGGTATTTTTATGGCGGTCCTGCTTGTCGGTGAACGGGTTAGGGTGGTTCGGGGGTGAAGTCCCCACGATTGAAGGGGGCTCGTGGCGAATCCTGCAAAGAAAATTTTCATGGGTGATTTATTAACCCATAGGTAATGGGTAACCGTTATGGGCTATTTTTAGGCCCATGGTTTTTCGGTACCCATTGTTTTGTAAAAATGACTCTTCGGCTACCCATAGGTTTATGGGACTATTTTGTTTTTGCACATTGTTTGATACCCATGGTTTAGTAAAATTGCTTAAGCAATTGTCTATTTATATGGTCTTATGCATATGATAGATACACACAAAAAAATGTATTGCGAGATGTGCTTTGAATTTGGGTGTGAATTCTATAGAGTTTGTTGAGCATAGCTCCAAACGGATCTGGGTATTGTATTGAGAGAGTGGAGGCTTGTAATAAAATCTGAGCAAGTGATTCTTGGTGGACATAACCCAAATTGGGTGAACCATGTTAAATATTGTCTCTCTGTGTTGTGTTATTTATTTTGCACTTTTATTTGTGATCTGTAATATATTTTCGCATATTAGTTTCTCTTTTTATGTTGATTTTTGTAAGGGATTATTCCACATATTTTATCTCTTATTTCCTAACAATTGGTATCAGAGCATGGTTTGGTTTGCTGAAGTGTTGAATCATAGGGAAAGTTTTATCTTGAGTGGGAGCTATGGCAGATGATGGAAGATCTAGGGTTGATAAATTCAACGGGGCAAATTTCATCTTTGGAAGATGCGAGATGGAAGATTACCTTTATCGAAGGATCTTTATACTCGGTTATGCGAGAAGATGAACAAACCCTCGACTATGACAGATGCGAATGATATTTTTGGATCGAAGGCACTTGGAATGATCCAGTGTGTGTCTTGCATCTTCGGTATTATTTAATGTTTCAAAGGAAAAAACTACAAAAGATCTAATTGATGCATTAGGAAAGTTGTATGAAAAACCCTCTCGCCTCTAACAAGATATTTTTAATGAAAAAGTTGTTTAATATGAAGATGTCGAGAATAGTTCAAAGCAAAGATATCATTTAAATGATTTCAATACGGTTGTGAATATGCTAGCTTCAGATTCTGATAGAATTTGATGAAGAAGTTAGGGCTTTATTAATTACATGCTCTTTACCCGAAAGTTAGAATAGCCTAGTAATGGCAGTAAGCAACTAGGTTCCAGCTAACTCGAAGTTGAAGTTTAAGGATGTTGTAGGGGTGATTCTAAGTGAGGAAATGTGAAGAAAAAGCTCCAGGGAATCTTTTACTTCAAGGAATTCTTTGACAATGGAAACTAGAGGGAGATAGAAGAATAGAGGAAACCGTGGAAAATTGAAAGCTCGGGCAAGGTCAAAATCTAAGAGCAAGATTATATGTTAGAACTGTGGAAAGTCTGGGCATGCAAAGAAGGATTTTTGGGAGCTTCGGGACAAGAAGAAACAATAGGAAGAAAACAAGGAGGCAAATGTGACATCGGGTAATGTATGTCGATGCTTTAATTCTTTCTTTGGATAATACTCTGAATCTTGGGTTTTAGATTCAGGGGCTTCTTTTCATGCTACTCCACATAGGCATTATTTTGTTGATTATGTTCAAGGGGATTTTGGGCATGTTTTTCTTGGTGATGATGAGCCTTGTAGTATAGTTGGAAAATTTTCTGTTTAGGTTAAGATGCAGAATGGGAATACATGGCTATTGAAGGATGTCAGACATGTGCCTACATTAAGGAGAAATTTGATATCGGCGGGGTAATTGGGAAGTGATGGTTGTACTGTGATATTTACAACTAAATCTTGGAAGGTTACCAAGGGTGCTCTTGTGGTGGCAAGAGGTAAGAAGGTTGGAACCTTGTATTTAACCACTGATAGTACTAATGATTGTAATCTTGTGGCTTTAGATGTAGATACAACATTATGGCACTATAGGCTCGGTCATATGAGCCATAAGGGCATGAACATCATAAAGAAGAATTTTTCTGAATGTATAAAAACAGTTTGGATTTATGTGAGAACTGTATATATGGGAAACAGTGAGTAAGGTTTCTCAAGGTTGGACCTACGAAGAAAGAGAGTAAGTTAGAGCTGGTACATTCGATGTGTAGGGGCCAACTCAGGTATGATCTCTTGGGGGTTCAAGTTATTATGTTACTTTTATTGATGATGCAATAAGGAAAGTTTGGGTTTATTGTATTAGAAACAAATCTGATGTATTTGACACTTTTGTTAAATGGAAAGCCTTGGTAGAGAATGAAACAGGTCTTAAGCTAAAATGTCTTAGGTCAGATAATGGAGGGGAGTATTATAGCAATGAATTTAATGATTATTGTTCTAAGAATGGAATCCATAGGCAAAATATGGTTCCAGGAACTCCACAACGAGAATGGGGTATCAGAAAGGATGAATAGAACAATAATGGAACATGCTAGGAGCATGAGGTTACATGTAGGACTGCCTCTTTCTTTTTTGGTAGAAGCGGTGAGCACAACTGTGTACTTGATAAACAGAGGACCCTTAAGTGCCTTGGATGGAGGCATACCTGAGGAGGCATGGTATGGTAAGAAAGTTGATTATTCATTTCTTAGAGTCTTTGGATGTGAGGTGTTTGTTTATATAGACAAGGAAGATATGACCAAGCTAGAGGCTAAATTAGAAAAATGTACTTTCATTGGTTATGGTGGTGATGACTTTGGATTTAAATGTTGGAGTATTAAGGACAAGAAAATCATGCATTCTAGGGATGTGGTCTTTAATGAGAAATTCATGTATAAGCAACATAATTGCAGGAAAATAGGGAAGAATCCAAGAAAGAATATGCGGTGGTAGAGGATCTTCCGGATGGGAAAGTGACCCATGAAACAGCTTCGGGAACCTACTCAATAGAACACCAAAATCCTACGGTGAGAAGGTCTTCTAGGGTAAGAAACGAACTTGAACATTTTCTCCTTCTCTTTATTATTTATTACTCATTGATAGTGGAGAGCCAAAGAGTTTTGATGAAGCAATGTAGGTAGATGTCAGTAAGAAGTGGGAGAAAGCCATGGATGAGGAGCATAAGTCTCTCATGGAGAACCAGACTTGGGATTTGGTGAAGCTACTTGGAAGGAAAAAGAGCATTGTAGAACAAGTGGGTGTATAGAGTTAAAGATGAAGAAGGAGGAAAGAATAGATATAAGGCCCGATTGGTGGTCAAGGGGTTTGCACAAAAACAAGGTATAGATTTTGATGAGATATTTTCTCCTGTAGTAAAAATGAATTCTATTAGAACTATTATTGGAATAGTGGCAGCAGAAGACTTGCACTTAGAATAGTTAGATGTAAAGACTGCATTTCTCCATGGTGATTTGGAGGAGGAACTATATATGCAGCAACCAGAGGGCTATGAGGTCAAAGGTAAAGAGGAGATGGTGTGTAAATTGAAGAAGAGCTTGTATGGCGTGAAACAAGCTTCACGTCAATGGTATAAGAAGTTTGATAGCTTCATGATGGAGCAAAGTTATATTATATGTCATTCTGACCATTACATGTATACAAAGAAATTTGAGGATGGAAGTTATATTATCCTGTGTTTATATGTTGATGACATGTTGGTTGTAGGTAAAAACATGCAGGAAATAAAAGTACTCAAGAAACAACTAAGTGAATCCTTTGATATGAAGGATTTTGGGGTAGCCAGACAAATCCTTGGTATGAGGATAACTCGGGATAGGAAGGAATGCAGTTGAATTTATCTCGGGAAGAGTACATTAAAAGGGTATTGGACAGGTTTAACATGCAGGATGCTAAACCAGTTGGGACTCATTTGGTAGGCCATTTCAAGTTATCAAAGGAGCAGTGTCCCATGACAAAGCAGGAAAGAAACCAGATGTCCAAGGTACCTTACTCATCAGTAGTTGGCATTTTGATGTATGCTATGGTGTGCACTAGGCCTGATATTTCCCATGTAGTGGGATCTATGAGTAGATTTATGAGTGATCCAGATAAAGAGCATTGGCAAGTAGTAAAGTTGATCCTTCGGTATTTGAGAGGGACCTATCATCACCAATCTAGCACTAATAATTCTTCACCGAACTCCTCGTCTATGATTATTTACTAATGCACACCTTTTTATTTTGGTGGATGTAATATGGAAACACAACAACAAACATAACACAAGAATACCATCGACTATGATAAGAAGGAATGATGACAAATCTGAAATATCAAAGTAAATTATAATATTAACATGAAATTGTTACAATCTCACCCATGAGGTACTTCAAGTGTTATTGACTTCACTTGCCTTCCACCAATACTATGGGAGAAACTTTATAATTACACCTTTAAATGGCTTCTTCAACACACCTTTAAACTGATGGCTTCCTTTACACACTTCATACAATATTTCTCACTACTTCCTTCTATGTTAAATGAGGGGGGTGGCCTCTTTATTTATAGAACTTCCAGGCTTATCCATCTTATCTCTAAGATAGGATAAGAAATCCACTCTGACGAATCATATTCCATACCTTAACTCTTATCTTTACATGTAAGCTTATCTTTTAAGATAAGATAAACCTTATCATTTCACATGGGTTCAACATTTTTAGACTTTTTACAAATAAAATACACAAAATATTTATGACCTCACTCCTTGTCCTTATTACCAATATAATATTTTTAATTCCTAATCATGTAGACCCTACTTCTCTACTTACCCCAACTTTGACATTTTAACATTACTGGACCACTTACGACAAATATTTACTTTTTACCACAACATTCCTATTGTACTTTTGACTATTACCGTACTATACATTATTGGCGGCATCGTACTGGTAGCACCGTTATCTTCTATCGGACACTACTACTAATTATACTTAACAACATCCTATTCCTAATACATACATTAATGAAATAGAAATTACGGAGGAAAATTTTAGTGTCGACATCTTCCCCCTTCCTAGCTTCTACTCCATCCTTGGAGTAGACTATTCTGGTGCTTGGAAAATCTTCAACTTGTCGTGGTTGACCCATTTCGTAATGGGAGTGCCATCCAATTCCTCCAGTTGGTACGTACCATTTTCATGCGCAACTTTGTTATTTTGTAGGGCCCCATTCATTTTGGAAGAAATTTTCTTTGTCTTCTTTTTTTGTATCTAGAATCATATACTAGAACCAAGTCATTCACATGAAATGGAGACCACCGGATATTTTGATCAAAGTATTCCTTCTGCTTCATTTTCTTCTTATAGCTTGTATCCTTAGCTATTTCCCTCATTTCCTCTAGCAAATGAAGATGTACCATCCTTTCTTTTACTGAATCACTTTCATCCATCCTTTTATTTTCCATAACTCTGACCGTGGGAATATCAAACTCAATAGGAAGAACTGGATCAATGCCATAAGCCAACTGAAATGGGGAGTATCCTGTTGCTGACTTTGATGTTGCCCTATAGGCCCACAATGCTGCATGAATCCTCTTATCCCATTTATGTAATTGCAAGGCTGCATCTTTTGCTAGAATTTGACACACAAAAAAATTTCATTCCACTGTCCATTTGTGCTTGGCTTGTATGTTGTTGCCTTCCGTGCTTAATAGAAAAATTATTGACTAGGGCTTCTACCACCTCATTAATGAAGTGGCTTCCTTGATCTGATTACAATTTCTAATGGACAACCAAATCTGGTGACAATGCGTTCATATATGAACCTTGCCACTTCATCCATGGAAGTTGTTTTCAATGGCCTAGCTTCAACCCACTTGGTTAAATAATCTGTGGCAACTACAATATACTTATTTTGGCGTGAGGTAGTTAGAAGTGGACCTACAATGTCTATTCCCCACTTTTCAAAGGGACCAAGTGGAAGAATAGGGCATAATGGAGCTGATGAAGTCTTACGGTTACCATGTGTTTGACAAATATCACATGTCTTACAATAATTATAACAATCTTTAAAAAGAGTGGGCCAGTGATAACCTGCATCCAAGATCCTTCTTGTTGTAAGTTGTCCAGAGAAGTGCCCTCCACATGTACCATTGTGGAATTCTTCTAGCAGTTCCTTCCCTTGATCACGTCCAACTGCCATTTTGTCTTTGTCCATCGTGTCCTATTTGAAATAATACTCCATTGCAAAATAGAACATGGACGATCGGCTTGAGTAATATTTCTCTTAGTCTTTGCATTGGCACCATCAGGAAACTTGAATTCATTCAGATAATTCCAAATATCTATGTATTCACTAGGGATTGTGTCAAGGGAGAACAATGTTGCATCGGGAAAATCATCATCATCACAAGATGATCCTAAACCATCATAGGCTCGAGAGAGTGCATCTGCATTGACATGCTTCTTTCTTGGCCTATCTATAATATCAAATTCAAATTCTTGTAGCAAAATTATCCATCTTGCTATCCTCCCTGATGGGTTAGGCTTATTTACAATATATTTTAGAGCCTGATGATCTTTTACAACTATAAATTTCTGCCCAAGCAAGTAATTTCTAAACTTATTTACAAAGAAAATGATAGCTAGAGCCTCTTTTTCGATTCTGATGATAATTTACCTCAAGACTTTGCTCATTTGTCTACTTCCAAAGTAAATCGGATGTTCATTCCCATTTTCATCCTTTTGGATCAAAGTACTTCCTAGTGCTACATCTAAGGCATCGTTGTACACAATGAATGGCTTGCTCCAATTTGGATTCTTTAAAACAAGTGAAGACACCAGGGCTTCCTTCAGTTGTTCAAAAGCTTCATGCGCCTTATTTCTTGGTTCATAAGTAACATCCTTTTTCAAGAACTGGGTTAGTGGCTGTGCAATCTTTGAGAAATTCTTGATGAACCTTCTATAGTAACCCACATGGCCTAAAAATGATCTCAACTTACTTCTATTCATAGGAAATGGTAAATATTTGATTTTTGAAACTTTATCAGGATCAGTACCAATACCATCTCTAGATACAACATGCCCTAACAAAATGCTTTTAGAACATCTAAAGACACACTTTGTAGGGTTTAGTGATGCTTGTGCTTCATCTAACCTTTGAAATTTTGTCTCCATCTAGTGCGGAGTGGTCCAAATTGCTCCCATAGATGCAAAAATCATCAAGAAATACTCGATGAAGTTCCCAATGTAGGGGTTCGAACACCCTATTCATTAAATGCCGGAACGTTGCTTTGGAGCATTACACAACCCAAAAGGCATAACTCTATAAGCAACCGTTCCCGAAGGAGTGGTGAACGTGGTCTTTAGTTGATCTTTCTCTACTATACGGACTTGGTTGTATCCACTATATCCATCAAAAACTATAACACTCTTGGCCAGCTAGTTCATCCAAGATCTGATTTGAGAATGGAAGAGGGCAATGATCATTCTTTGTTTCCTTGTTGAGCTTCCTGTAATAAACACAAATGCGTAGCTTCCCATTCTTTTTATTGAGATCACAATGGGAGAAACCCATTCTGAATTCTCCACAAAGAAATATGAATCCCGCATCAAGCAACTTATCTATTTCTTCTTTTACGGTCTTGGAAAAATTAGGATTCATTCTATATGGCATTTACTTTATGGGCTTAGCACAATCTACCACTCAATAGAATGTTCTACCCAACTTACTTGATGGAGTTCCTTGTAATTAAAAGTGAATATGTGTATGTACCTTCGAAAGAGCTGGAGGTAGGATTCCTTCTCGCCTCCATCACAAAGATCACCAATCTTTATTTGTTGGAGACGATCATCAACTTCTTCTTCGAGATAATTTTATGGGGTCATGAGTTGGTGTGATGGAAGGATATCCATGACTGAAACATCAACCTTACTTTCTTCATCTTCGAAGTGTCCACTTCACCGGTACTAAAGTGATCGAGAGGATGTCCAATCATCATTTTCATCACTTGAATCCACGGTGTTTTCCTTATGGTGTCGAGGATCACATTTATCTTCACCCTCTCTCTACCACGTCCAAGTGTCATGAAACCTTCATTCCAGTAGTTTCTTGCATGAACTCTCCTTAGCCATGGTCTTCCCAGCAGCATTGGGTACGCAACAGTACCATTTTTCATCACCTGAAAGTCTACCACACATACCACACCCATAACAGATATTGCCACATTTGAAACTACACCTTCTGGTTTAGTTTTTCCTTTATTTAATGACCTTAACATAAGTGTTGAAGGGTGATCAATTTTTAAACCCAACATATTCATTATAGACTCGGTCATTACATTAACTTAACACCTCCATCAACTAAGACATCATGAATTGAAATACCATTACATAATACCTCAGCTTGTGGAGCATAGGGATCCGCCTCTACCTCTAAAACAGGGACCTCAACCTCCTTCCTTCGTCAAGCATTGAGTCCACTTCGCAGCTCCCGCCTCTTCTTAGAAGACATAGCCAAGAGTTGACCATATGTAATATTTGCAAGCCTTTTGGACAGATCTTCCAAGATGGAGTATGGTCCTTGCCCCTGTGAAATCAGAAAATCCTGCACACCCAACTTTCTTCTCCTATGTTTCTTACTAGTTTCTCCTTTCATCTTCTTAGGATCATTTCCATCTTGATTATCTTTTTCTTTCTTTCTTTTTTACAAAACACATCTACTTCATTATTTCTGCTCTTATCTACTACATCAAAAGAATTCACACGAGTGCTTTTCCGTTATCATTATCTCCTTTACTAGATGTACAAGCTCTATCTGGACAATTATACTTATAATGACCCTTTTATAACAACCATAACATACAACTTCAGAAATATTTCTTTTTGGACCTCTATCTCCTCCCTGAGAACTAAATTCCTTTCCTTGAAGAAGATTAATAGTTAATTGGCCCATCTTCCTAAGTAGATCTTCATACTCAGTAGATGTACTAGGAGAAATATTTGTGCTCACCGAGAGTGGTGGATTCTAGACCAAAGGGGCTGGTGTAGGCTCTACTTTAGCAACAATTTCTTTGGGTTCCTCTTCCATGATTTCTTCTTGCCTTCTTGCAATCTCCTTTGCTTGTTCAATGGTAGTTGGGCGGTCATACTTCACTCATTGTCTGATCTCTCCGCTTCATCCCAAGAATGAAGTGCTTACATAGAGATTAACCATGCCATTCATCAACCCATCCGCTAATCCTTCCTTCCGGATCTCAAGCGTCGAGCTTCCTCCTTAGCTCAGAGAAAACGAGCATGATAATCCCTTATCTTCTCCTTCTCTCCTTGGGTTAGCTTTGTGATATCGATCATGAGATCTGCATATCTCTGTTGTTCACCAAATTCTTTAAAAACTTTCGCTTAATAAATCCCATGAGTTTTTCACATTATCACCTAGTGTTTCAAACCACCTAAGGGCTAAACCATCCAAAAAGGTAGGAAAAATTCAGTCCATTGTTCCCTTCTTATAAGGTCATGACAAATACAAGATCGTTTAAACTCTTGAATGAAAGAGGAAGCATCTTCATTAGATTGGGCTGAAAAAATAGGAATCTTCCCCATTTTCAAAAGTAACCACAAAGGTGAAATACCAACCCACAAGTACAATCAACAATACTTATGTACACAAATAATTGAAATCACTATAATAGTAAATAGAAATGACCACGGTAAACTATGGTAAAACTTGACTTACTGCGGTAAAAACTCGACTTCTCATGGGTAAACACTATTCACAAAAAAGTGAAGTTATCATGCGGTAAATACTATTCACGGTAAAAGTGACTTTACTGCAAGGTAAATACTATTCCCAAAAAAATGAATTTACCATGGTAACTACCGATCATGGAAAAAATGACTTTACCATGGTAACTACTATGCACGGTAAAAAAACAAGGTTACCCTCCAATTGATTTTTGACTAAGTGGGAATATCTCTCCGTAAAATCCACCAATGAGGAATGGCCCAACGGAACCAAAATGTCATCACCAATCCGGAACTATGATAATTCTTCACCTGGGAACTCCTCGTGCTATGATTATTTACTAATGCACAACCTTTAGTTTGGTGGATATAATCTGAAACACAACAACAAACATAACACAAGAATACCATATACTATGATAAGAAGGAATGATGACAAATATGAAATATCAAAGTAAATTATAATATTAACATGAAATTGTTACAATCTCACCCATGAGGTACTTCAAGTGTTATTGAATTCACTTGCCTTCCACCAATACTATGGGAGAAACTTTACAATTACACCTCTAAATGGCTTCTTCAACACACCTTTAAATTGATGGCTTCCTTTACACACTTCATACAATATTTCTCACTACTTCCTTCTATGCTAAATGAGGGGGGTGGCCTCTTTATTTATAGAACTTCTAGGCTTATCCATCTTATCTCTAAGATAGGATAAGAAATCCACTGACGAATCATATTCCATACCTTAACTCTTATCTTTACATGTAAGCTTATCTTTTAAGATAAGATAAACCTTATCATTTCACATGGGTTCCACATTTTTAGACTTTTTACAAATAAAATACACAAAATATTTATGACCTCACTCCTTTTCCTTATTACCAATATAATATTTTTATTCCTAATCATGTAGACCCTACTTCTCTATATTTGACATTTTAACATTACTGGACCACTTACGACAAATATTTATTTTTTACCACAACATTCCTATTGTACTTTTGACTATTACCGTACTATACATTATTGGTGGCATCGTACTGGCAGCACCGTTATCTTCTATCAAACACTACTACTAATTATACTTAACAACATCCTATTCCTAATACATACATTAATGAAATAGAAATTACGGAGGAAAATTTTAGTGTCGAAGCAGCACCATGGGGATAGTTTTGTGCTATAGTGGATCAGACACCACTTTACGTGGTTATGTAGATTTAGACATGGCTAGAGATGTAGACAGCAGGAGGAGCACAACAGGTTATATTTATACTATAGGTGGGACAACAGTGAGTTGGATTTCATGACTACAGAAGCTAGTGGCTTTGTCAACCATGGAGGCTGAGTATGTTGCTGCCACAGAGGCAAGAAAAGAGATGATTTGGTTACAACAATTGCTTGAGGAGTTGGGGCATAAGTAGGAGGAATGTAAGTTACATAGTGATAGTCAGTGCTATACACCTAGCTAAGAACTCTGCTTTCCACTCCAGAATGAAGCATATACAGTTGAGATATCACTTCATCAGGACAACTTTGGAGGAAGATAAATTGAAGTTGGAGAAGATTCATACCAGTCAAAATCCTATGAGACATGATGACCAAGGTGGTCACAGGATAAAATAAAGCTATGTTTAGCTTTGGTTGGCCTTCACAGATGACAAGAAGGGTTGAGAAGCTTGCTCGGTGGAAATCGGTCTCCAGTGGGAGATTGTTATGTTTTTGGAGCCTATTTTCATGTTAGAGTGTGGTACACCTTCTATGTGTTACACTCGGGTATTTTTATGGCAGTCCCACTCGCCAAAGGTGAGTGGTTCGGGGGTTCGAGGGGCGAATCCCCCGATCGAAGGGGGCTTAGGGGTGAAGCCCATAAAGAAAATTTTCATGGGTGGTTTATTAACCCATGGGTAATGGGTAATCGTTATGGGCTGTTTTTAGGCCCATGGTTTTTCGATACCCATTGTTTTGTAAAAACGCCTCTTCGGATACCCATAGGTTTATGGGACGGTTTTGTTTTTGCCCATTGTTTAATACCCATGATTTGATAAAACCGCTTAAGCAGATTGTCTATTTATATGGTCTTATGCATATGATAGATACATTAAAAAAATGTATTACAAATGTGCTTTGAATTCGGGTGTGAATTCTCAGTAGAGTTTGTTGAGTATAGCTCCAAACAGATCTGGGTATTGTATTGAGAGAGTGGAGGCTTGTAATAAAATCGAGCAAGTGGTTCTTGGTGGACATAGCCCAAATTGGGTAAACCACGTTAAATCTTGTCTCTCTATGTTGTGTTATTTATTACGCACTTTTATTTATGATCCGTAATATTTTCTCGCATACTATTTTCTCTTGTTGCGATTACAGTAAGGATTATTCCACATATTTTCTCTTATTTCCTAATAGTTGATGACCGGTGGGCGGATTCCCCACCTAAAATTAAGTAAATTAAGATTGTAATGATCACAAGAATGAGATGATCGCAACAAGGACGATAAAACATGTAAAATAATACTTTTGAATTTTTTTAAAATTTTCATGCTTATTAATTTTACGAAGTCAAAATTAACTGATAACAGGGTTTACACTTGTTAGTTTTACGCACACCTGCTAGGTACTATGAGAAGAGAGAATAATTTAACACATTAAACATTGTAGTTGATCAAGCCAATGATTATTTGACTGCTCCTGACAACAGGGCTTGATTACGCATATGACCATATAGAGACCACAACCTCCACAAGTTCATGATTTTGATCCCTAGTTCCCAAAACCCAATAAGCTTGTTGACCAATTAAACATCGACACTAGTTTACGTGCACTGGTATTTAGATCATCACCACTTCCACCTGACATTGTTGCACAATTTTCAGTGTTGAACATAGCAGCCGATCAGGCTAAGGCTTTCTGGACTAGACCAAAAAACCTCCCATAGACCATTACACCTCTCTTTCTTACTCTCATGACCTTATCTAGAAATATATATGAGGCATCTACAGTCACTTTCTGTGTGTTCCACAACAAATAGACAGAATCTTTGTAGAGCTCGATATTGACTGGAGCCTCTAAGTAGCCATTTTATTTGACCATTTCATTAAACCACTTCAGGTTAGGATGAATTTCTTTTCCTTAGACTTGCAGATCCTGATATTACATGTTGAAAACATAAGGTTGCCTCATTATCTTGTTCATCACTACCTTACACATATCCATTTCCATTCTACATCGGTTCTCCTAGCATGACCTCCGGAGGTCGGATGCGAAGAAGGTCACGTGTTGATTTTATTTTGTACAGTGCCCTTGCCCCCTCTAAGTGCCCCCAATATTTTTTTATCTTACTCTCATATTTTGGGTCCTTTCTAGCTGTTTGAAATCTTATTTTATTAGTGGTTAATTACAAAATACAAACAAGGAAATCATATAAAGACAAAGCTATGTGACAATAATAAAGGACCAATCACTAAACATCTATTACTATCACCTAAGGTTACATCCAAAGGTATTACAAGAGCATCAAGGCATCCATCTATCATCCATTTAAAGGATAAGGGACTATATTATTCTACATACATTTCATTGGAGGGAAATTTCTTATTTCTACACACAAATCTAGCTACATTTTCTACTTTTAGTTATTGCTCGTTACCAAGTGCAACTTACACAATAACCACCTAGGGAATGATTGTACAAAACTACATGGGGTCTGAAATGTAGTGTAGTGGCCAGATCATAAGTTCACTCATTCAGTGTTAGGAATTAGAGAACAAATATGTGGAAACAATTCCTCAAACCACAGCAATAGGAAACTATATAAAAAAATTATACTTGCAGAAATATAACAACATAAATAAATAATGCACAAAAGAAGACAAGACAAAATTTAACATGGTTCACCCAATGTGGGATACGTCCACCAAGAACTTGATCAGATTTTATTATCAACTAGAGTAAAAAAACTCTCACATTCTTCTCTTAGTTATGAACTCACAACAGAATTCCAAAGATGCTAAACCACATCTAAACCACAATTGACACCCAATTGCTTAACCTTGATCACTCTTGATCACCTCTTGATCATTAAGACTCAAGACCTCTTGAACACTCAAGATATATTCAAGATACCCTAACACCTCTATTTATATGATTACAATCCTTTTAAGAAGTCCTAAAGCTGACCCTAGAAGTTTGAAAGTCATGATATTTCAACTTCCCACGGATGGAAAAATCTGTCACAACGTTAACAGCCAATTAACAACATATTAACAATGACAACACAACAATGTCACAACAAAAACTACAGAATGCTCCTGAAGTCTCTAAACTTAACCGTTTGAGCTCCAACACTTTAACACTGATTTGAGAAGACCAAAAACATGATCCACATCCTAACAATCTCCCACTTGGAGACTATTTCCACTGATCAAATTTCTTAACCCTTCATTATCAACCATGAAGGCCAATCAAAGTTGAACACAACTTCAAATTCTCCCTTTTGACCACCTTGGTCATCATATTTGTAGGATTCTGACTAGTATGAATCTTTTCCAGCTTTAACTTATCTTCTTCCAAAGTTACCCTGATGAAATGATATCTCACTTGAATGTGCTTCGTCCTAGAGTGGAAAGCGGAGTTCTTTGCCAAATGAATAACACTCTGACTATCACTGTATAGTCTCCCAACTTCCTACTTATGACCCAACTCATCAAGAAACTACTGTAGCCAAATTATCTCCTTTCTTTCCTCTGTGGTAGTAACATACTTAGCCTCTATGGTTGACAAAGCCACAACCTTTTGTAACCATTAAATCCAACTCACTGATGTATCACCAATCGTAAATACATAAACTTTCATGCTCCTCCTATTGTCCAAATCTCCTACCATGTACGAATCTACATAGCTACGTAATTTAGTGTCCGATCCACTGAAACAAAATGTTTCTCCCATGGTCCCTCTCAAATACCAAAGGATCCACTTTATTGCCTGTCAGTGCTCTCTACCTGGATCACTCATAAACCTACTCACCGCCCCACTTGGTCAATGCATGGTCAATGTACCATAGCAATGTCAAGCTACCAATTGCTGATGAGTACTGTACCCTAGACATCTGGATTCTATCCTCCTTAGTCTTAGGACTCTACTCCTTTGATAATTTAAAGTGACCTACTAAAGGAGTACCAACCGGTTTAGCATCCTGCATACTAAACCTCTCTAAGACCTTCTTTATGTACTCTTCTTGAGATAATACTAACTTCATCTCCTTCCTGTTCTGAGTTATTCTCATACCAAGGATTTGTTTTGCTGCCCCCAAATCCTTCATAGGAAAGGAGTCACCTAGTTGCTTCTTGAGTACCTTTATTTCTTGCATGTTCTTCCCTGCAACAAGCATATCATCTACATACAAGCAAAACATAATATAACTACCATCAATAAATTTCTCAATTTACATGCAATGGTCTAGTGACACCTAGAGTAACCCCTGCTCCTACATAAAACTTTCAAACTTCATGTACCACCGCTCGTGGAGCTTATTTTAGGCCATACAAGGTCTTCTTTAATTTGCACACTAGCCTCTCCTTCCCTTTGACCTCATAACCCTATGGTTGTGTTGGTCCAAAATTTGTCACTTCGGTAGATCTATGGATAAACGAGCCAACATGTGCAAGGCATAGCCCTCTTTGAGTCGTGAAAGTGAAACTGGTTTATTGCTATTCTACCAGCAGGAATCTGTGCAAGTCTCACAATATTCTGCCTTCGGGGGTTTGGGATCTCATCCCAGTAGGGGTGTTTCTGACTGTGAAAAGAAAGGAATGAAAGAGAGGATGAAGAAAGACCATATCGAAGAAAGAAAAGAAATGAATTCCAAAGCAGAAAGGTCAAAGGGTTTATGTTTTGGGATTGGTAGTAAACAGAGCCAAACCTACTTGCATAAACGAGCAAAGCAATACTGATGAATAAATGACAATAAAACAAAGCAAGATCCAACAGAATAAACACACAGATCTGACATAAGAAAGATCTAATGCATATAACACATGTATTTAGTACAAAGTCTAAATATTATATTAATATTTCTTTCTGTTACAAAAAGCTCAAAGTCTTTTCTTCTCACTTCTATTTTTCATCTGAAAAGTATCCACCCTCCCAAATACAACAAGTATTTGAGTATTTATAGAAGAAGGAGAAGAAGGAAGGCAAAAAGGAACCAACCACCTATTTACAAAATATCTACAAAAATATCTCAAAGTCATGTTGACTTTTGACAACTTGATGGATGACATCATCCCATGGTGCAACATGGATGATGTCATCATTTGTGTCAACATACTTTAGACATTTTACAAAAAGAAAGTCGGAAGAGAGAGAAAAGAAGAGAGAATTTATTCATCGTCGTCATCCCGCGGCTGAAAGGGGATATCCTGCTATTGCTGCTCGGGTGACGAGATGTGGAATTGGGCACGGTATTCCATGAACTTGCTGATCATGGGCTCTAGCTGATCTTGGGAAGGATCCTTGTGTCGCTCACTGATCACCTCGCAAGTCTCCCACTCATCTATGAGCTTCTCTGGGAGTTTGGAATATTCTTTCTCTGCTTCTATTAGGAACCCGATGAAGTCCCGACAGGCCAGCAGGTTATTGATGGATTCTGCGTCAAAAGTGACCTCTGGCCCCAGCCCTTGTGAAATGATCTCCTTGAAGATCTGGATGGTTTCATCAACTTTCCTTAAGGTGAAGGAAGGAGTAAGCAACCCTGGAGACATGTTGAGAATGATTTTCTCCATTTGGTGCATCACGTCTAGGGCTTCTTCCTTTACCTTATCGATCTTTTCAAGGATGAATTCCAGTTGATCCATCCAGTAGTCCAGAGTGGAAAGGACTTTATTGAGGGCCCTGGGATGACCAAAATGCCGAACTTGACTAGATCTTCGACTGAACAGTCAAACATTTGTTGAAAGGTCTCATGCTGCAGCCTAGCATGGTCCAGCTCTTCTGATATGGGTCCCGCTAATGCTTGGAGCTCTTTATTCACCTTGTTGATGTTCAGATACAAATCAGTGAACTTGGCGATTACTTTTTCACTGTCTTTGAGGATCTGGCTCCTCCAAGCAGAAACATCCATACCTTGCTCGCCGATCTTTGCATATTCATCAATTTTATCTTGGCTCAGAGGCTTAGGAGTCTCGGCGGTAGTTGTGGGAGGTGCACTGCCCATATTCTGTAAGGCTTGGAGTAGATGTTGATTTTGCTCTTTTAGCAGCCTTTTCTCTTCTTTTGCTTCTTGAAGCTTCTTGCAGAGGGCGTCAACTGCAGATAGGGCCTCTCCCTAAAGGCTTTCAGAAGACGTACCCATTGTGACTTGAGTCACTGTGTAATCTGTCGAGAGACAGATCCTTTTTATCCTTCAGAGGATTGGGGTACGCGATCTCCATTACCCTCTCTCCCGAAGCACTCTGAGAGAAGCGTGTGACGGGCTTCTGCTTCTTTGCCCCTTTTGACGGGATTACGGAGAAGTCCATCGGAGCGATGGGAACTTTCCTTTTCTATTGACTTAGATGCTGGGAGATCCAGGCTGGACTTGTGGGAGAAGGGCTAGAAACAGAGAAGGGGGCAGCTACAGTAGTAGAAGGGAAAAACGTGGAGACACTTGGAGGTGGCATCAAGAGGGAGGCCGAGGAAGTGCTCATGGGAGGAAGAGATACAACAGGAGAGGAAGACATAGGAAGAGAGGGGAACTCAGAGATGAGGGAAGAAATGGAGGGGGATAGATCCACGAGAGAAGAGAAGATGGACGAAGAAGCGGGAGGAAAAATAGAAGAAGGGGGAGAGGACACGACCAAAGGAATGGTTGCTTGAGTCACTCGAGGAGGAGAAGAAGAAGGGACAGAAGGGACCTCAATTGTTGTGGCAGTGGTGACATCCTGAGTGGATGGGCCTATTTGAACATCTTCTTCGCTTCTTTCTCTGGAGAAGCCAGAGTTACAACTTGTTCGGGTGCAGCGGAAGGAGGACTTTCAGGAGCTTCCTCTTGAGTGGTGCTGGATTCACCCTCTTTGCTTTTTCCTTTGCCTTTTGGCTGCTGTTTTGATCGAGGAGGTGCGTTACCCAATGGAGAGGTTGTGAAATCAACTCCGAGGTAGATGAGCCCGTTCATTTGGCACCAATGCTCTGTTCTACGCAGAGTTTCTTTGACCCTTTCCTCAATTTTCTGAGGTGCTTTGGTTCTATCAATCAATGCAAAAGGCCAATCATCCCCACCTGTGTCAAGATACACTTGATCCACTTCCTCCTCAGTAGTTTGGTAGCCTTTGGGGATGATGGCCACCCCATACTGGATGATTTCTGCTAAGGCCAAACGAGAATGGTCCTTCCTCCTGAGCTCAACCTCGTGATATAAGTCAATGTAGATATCCTCGATCTGAGGGATGTGGATCGGATCGAGCTTAGCCCTTGGTAGACAATTTCTTGGATCGAAAGTGGGCCTTGCTGGGAAGTCATGTTTCAGATTCAGCAGCTCCAGCTCTGCAAACATGTCCTTTGCCTTGTGGTGAGTGAGACATGTATACCTACCCACTGTGAGGGGGAAAGGAGTTCCACCCTTCTTTCTCTTTAGGCACTTTTCATGGTAAGTAATAAGCTGCCTTGACAACTCTAGCAGAATCAATTTGGGCCCAGCATACCTTGGCAGTCTAGTTGGCTCCCCCAAGAAATTAGCCACCCTTAGATAAGTGAATGTGGGGAATTGAGTGAACAGGGCCCCCCATTTCTCTGTGGCTGCCATGATGCTCTTGGTCATGCGACCGTGAGCCATATTTGGCCTCAACAGGCAGATGATGAAATAGAAAAATGCATCATTGATCTTTGTAAATTGAGGGATGCTATTTTCCAGCTTTAGCTCTGGATAATATTCATAGATTTTAACTTGGGGCCAAACCCCACTCCGCATCAGAGCTGGGTAGTCCCTTTCTGAAGCTGCAGTGTAAACAACATAGGAATTCATGTAGAACCTCCCCATTGTGGGGAATTGTTGCAGCTTGCTCTGATATCGTGCTGCTTATAATTTCTGCCCATTCAAAGCGTTGATCGAGCATATTTTTGTTCATTGTTTCTAAATACCGCAACATCCATTTGTGGAAATAGTGGGCGTCAGGAAGCCCAAACACCCTGCTCAGGAACGTGATGGTGTCACTGAGCTCCTCTGAAAAATCACTGCGGTGAATGATTTGTGGCCAACGGGTCACCACCTTTTTATTTTTCAAATATACCTCGTTCATCAGCTGCATGCACTGATCTTCATTGTCGTCCCAGGCCTTAACACAGTCTTCTTGGCTGACGGCCACAAAGTGCCGGTGATGAGGAATGCTGAGTATTATTTCAAAGTGGCGGGCAGTGAGGTTGATTATGACCTCGCCCTTCTCATTTACGACACATCTTGTGTCTTTATTGTAGCACCGGAAACCACCATCATAAATTCATTGTTTACGGCACTGACTGGGATTCCTCCAGCAAAGTGCAGGGAACTTCCTATCAGCTTGTCCATCCATGGACTTCTTGTGACCTTCTAGGTTCTGGACCAGAACTCCTCCATGTCAATATGACCCAGTTCTGAGTCTCTGATGTCTAGGTCACATTCTTCTTGAGACTCGGGCATTCTGACCCTCTGATACTTATACTTCACTGCACCTGCAGTAGTAGACGCAACATTATGGCCACCAGTAGTAGAGGGCTAGGCAGACTCAGAGCTTTTAGAGAGGTGGCACTAGAGGAGGTTTTGGTGGAGCCAGGGATAGGAGGTAGGGTACTCAGTAGGTACAGCTAGCTTGCATACAACAGTCTGCTAGGGTTGGACCGATAGGATCAGTGCACCAGAGTACATGAGGGACCCCATCTCAGAGGGGTACATGAGGATGTTTTATTTATGGATCTCCTGATCACTATGTGCGTATGTGCCCACACAAACCCAATACCATGGATACACAGAGGGCCTCTAGATCTAAGCAGATAGTGGGTGATGTAGGATGCACTCATCGTGTTTATGTAGTGGTTGACAACCACCAGGCCAAGCATCAGGCCATAGTCATTGAGATGACAGGTACTATCAGGGGTATTTCTATCTCAATAATTTTTGATTCAGGTGCTTCAAATTATTTTATATCACCTTCTGTAGTGGACCAGTGTGGGCTAGTGGTGGCTAGGCAACCCGATAGTTGGCAGGTTGAGTTGGCCTCTGGGGCCAAACTCACCGTGGACTCATATGTGGAGAGTTTTGTACTTGATTTAGGAGCCTTCTCCACTACACTTGACCTTCAAGTTATTCCTCTAGGATCCTATCAGGTAGTGTTGGGTATGGACTGGATTGAGGCTCATCGAGCTAAGGTGGATTGCAAAAATAAGGTCATTGAGTGTCAAGATGATCTTGGGAGTGCAATTGTGATATCGGGATGCGAGAGACCAATCTCCTTGCGCATGATATTGGCTAAGCGACTTAAGCGGAGCATGTGTAAGGGATGTCAGTTTTTTCTATCACCATCAGTGATTGATCAAAGAGCACTCCAGAGCATTCACCCTTAGATGATCATGTAGTTTTGAGGGAGTATGCCGATGTGTTTCTAGGCGAGCTTCCAGGGCTACCACCCCATAGAGAGGTGGATTTCACCATTGATCTAATACCTGGATCTGCACTAGTTTCTAGGGCACCCTATCGGATGACGACTCTAGAGCTTCATGAGCTCAAGATTCAGTTAGAGGAGTTGTTGGAGAAGGGTCTCATTCACCCTAGTGTATCTCCTTGGGGAGTACCAATTATATTTGTGAAGAAGAAGGATGATTCTCTCGGGCTTTATGTTGATTTTAGACAACTCAATAAAGTCACAATTAAGAACCGTTATCCACTCCTAGGATTGATGACTTGTTTGATCGAGATGCGGGAGTGAGAGTATTCTCCAAAATCGATCTCAAGTCAAGGTACCATTGGTTGTGTATTTTAGATGTAGACAATGTAATAAGATAGCGTTTCGCACACATTATGGGCATTATGAGTTCACAAATGTTCCATTTGGTTTGACTAATGCCTAGCTATCTTCATGAGCCTCATGAATGGAGTATTCGGGACATTTTTGATCACTTTTTCTTAGTGTTCCTCGATGACATATTAATATATTCTCATTCTAAGGAGGAACACGAGGAGCATTTGAGGCATGTACTTGTGTTTTGAGAGAGCAAAAGTTGTATGGGAACTTGGAAAAATGTAGCTTCTTTTAGATAGAGATTCAGTACTTGGGTCATATCATATCAGGTGAGGGTATCTCTGTAGATCCCTCTAAGATACAGGTGATTATGGACTAGCCAACACCCACATCAATTACTGAGGTGAGGAGTTTTATGGGTTTAGCAGGTTATTACAGTAGGTTTGTATAAGACTTTTCTAGGATTGTTCACCCTATGACTTCTCTTCGAGAGAAAAGGGAAGAAGTTTGTTTAGTTAGAAAAGTGTGAGAAAACCTTTCGATTGCTTAGGAAAGGTTAACCATGGCATCCATCTTAGCTGTTCAACCCTACGAAGGATTTTTTTGTTTGTATTGATGCATTGCTAGAGGGTTTCGAGAGAAATTCTTATATAGGAGTGTCGAGTTATTACCTTTGAGTCTCGTAATCTCAAGGAATACAAGATTAATTACCCTACTCATGACTTGGAGCTTGTAGTAGTTGTTCATGCACTTGTGTGTTGGTGACATTTTCTTTTGGGTAGATCGTTCATTTTGAGGATAGATCATCGCAGCTTGCACCATATCTTCTCACAAACAAACCTCAATGCTTGTCAACGGTGTTGGATGGAGTTCTTATGTGACTATGACATGGAGGTACAATATATCAAAGGAAAGAAGAATGTTGTTGTAGATGCAATTAGTAGACGATGACATGTGCTTGCTTCATTGACATTGCAGTCAGATTTGAGAGGCAGGATTCTTGAGCATCTTCCAGAGGATAGGTTTTATGAGGGAGCTAGATAGATGTTGGAGTCACAGGGTTCATTAGAGGGTAGATATTTTGAGTGTGTTTTAGAGACCGATGGTTTACTTTGGTTCCATAGGCACATCTACATGCCTAAGTCAGGTGATCTGCATAGCTTCATCCTCACAGAAGCTCATCAACACCCATATACAGCACACCCAGGAGTGAAGAAAATGCACGCTGATCTCGAGGGAGTTAGATTATTGGCCGGTATTCGACGAGACATAAAAGATTTTGTTACACATTACCTTGAGTGTTAGAGGGTCAAGGCAGAGCATTCTCATCCTACAGGACTCTTACATCCTCATGATATTCCCAAGTGGAAATGGGATGTGATCTCCATGGATTTCATAGTCGACTCCCTATGTCTTCTTATCATCATGATGCCATTATGGTCACCGTGGATAAGTTGACCAAGGTTGCACACTTCTTGCCAACCAAGGTCACCTATAATGCATAGGCCATCACCAAATTATTTATGGAGGACATTGTTAGGTTACATGGGATTTCGAAGACCATCATCAATAACAGGGATACCATCTACACTTCAATTTTCTAGACTTCCTTTCAGGCCACTCTAGGTACTCAGATTAATTTCAGCTTAGCCTATCATCCAGAGATAGATGGACATATAGAGAGGGACAATCATGTGCTTGAGGACATGTTGAGGATGTATGTGATGGACCAGCAAAAGAAGTGGGAAGATTATTTGCATTTAGTTTAATTTTCCTACAACAACAACTATCATAGTTCCATTGGTAAGGCTCCTTACTAGGCTTTGTATGGACGATCTTGCAGGATACCTTTGAGTTGGGACAGACTAGATGACAACATTATCCTAGGACTAGCTTATCTAGAGGATATAGAACAACAGGTTGTTTTGATTAGACAATGTCTTGAGCATGCTAGAGCACGCCGAAGGCATATCTTGACACCAAGAGGATTGATCGTCACTTCTCGGTGGGTGACAAGGTCTTCTTGAGAGTTCATCCGTATAAGAGCCCAATCCACTATGGAAAAGGTTCTAAGCTATTGCCTCATTTTGTGGTGCCTTTTGATATTTTAGAGGTCATTGGTCCATTGCCTACCACCTAACTTTGCCACCACACTTGCACGGGCCCACGATGTTTTTTCATGTTTCTGTACTACGTAGATATGTACCAGATGTTTCTCATGTTTTGGATTGGTCAGCATTACAGGTAGAGGACGGAGGACAATGGAGACTGGAGCCCATATGCATCTTTGGAGCACTAGAGATTGACCCTTCAAGGTCGAGACTTGGACCAGGTTAGAGTGCGGTGGGATCGATACAATGAGACAACAGATTACCTAGGAGGATGCGACACCTTTGAGGGCTAGATATCCCTATATCTTCCAAAGTGACTTCCGGAGGAAGTCTAATTTTAGTAGAGGGGATGTAGTGCCCACATTTTTATAGCTCAATTACTTGTTTTCCTTTTACTCTTAGACATTTTTGGACAGAGGATTTGATATATTTTGGACATTACATTAGGAGATTCGATCTTATTAGACATATATGGATATTTAGGCGTATTGCACCAATTTATCTTGATTATTATGTTGTCACATTATCTTATGATGTCATGGATACTAATTGATATGATGTTGTTTTGGAACACAATTATATTGATGGATACTCAGTTTGTTGCATGTTGGGATTCTATGGATACATGTCACTTTATCATTATGTCTAACCTATGGTGAATTATGTATAGTTGTGCACATTGTCGCATTTTTGATTCCAGAAATATGATATGTTAGTCTAGAATTCATTGATATCTTATTTAGTAGTTCATACACATTTTATCAAACATGTGCATTTAATGTGTGCAATGAGTGTGCGAGATGATAGGTCACGGGAGAACGTGGGATTTAGGTCAGCTACACAAATTTGCACAAATAGCCCATGGGGCTAAGTCCTAGTTGTCTTTATTACATGAGGCCTTAGTATTAGAATTATTGTTTTGCACACCATAGGTGACTCTCATTTGTAATGTAATATGTCTTGTATTATTAATCTTGCTTAGGGTGTTTAGTTTGTGTTGTAAACTTGTTTAGGGAATTAATGGCCCCACTTACATTAAGTTTTGTATTTTTTTAATAATGTACTTAATAAAAAGGGTTTAGGGTCACATGTGAACACTTGGGTGGGCCCCTCACTCTCTACCCTTGTGCTAAATTTTCTAAACCCGAAATCGGGTTATTTTAGGCATTTTTAGGGACCCTTTTTAGTTTGGAAGTTCCCTTAGCATGAAAATGGGCCCTCTGGACCCTACCTAACAGGTAGGGGGCTTAATTCCAAGGCATAGAGGGAGTTTCCCTCCCTTTTTTCCTCCCTTTTGGTCACATCCATGTAAGGGGTATGGATAAGTGTGCTTTGTTAAAAGTTGCACAAGATTGTTTTGTTATGATTTTGAGTAATTTGGGAGAAGAGGGCTAAAAGCTATTTTATCCTCTCTCTTTTATCTTTGGCATCTTTGACCTTGAGGGAAGAGAGGGGTGAGACATGTTACCCCCTAATTTGTGAGGATTTTTTCTTGCTCCTCTTCAAATTATCCCTCATGGGAAAAGAATAGAACTTTTTTTTTGGAGCTTTTGCTTGGAGTTTTGTGGATTTGGAGCTAGAGTTTGCTTGGGTCAAGAAGTTGAAGAGATTGAATTTGGAGAGATTTTCTTTGAGGTAGGCTTCTTGAGCTTTATTGTGTTTGTTATAACATGCTAGATATTAGTTGTTTACTTGGAAATTTTTGTTGCTACATGAAGATTTTGTTTGTTGTTTATTTGATTTTTCTCCCTCCATCATATGGCATGATGAAGTTTTGGAGTTTGTAGGGGAAGAGAGAGAGTTTTCCCTCTCAATCCTTATAAGCTTGATGGGCAAGCCTTGTAGGGATTTAGTTACTCCCCTCAAATGGTTTGAGGTGGGAAAGGTGGGTCATTTGTCTTGAACTTCCTTCCCCATTCTTGGTGAGGAAACCCCTTTGGGTTTGAAAATCCTTCCAAGAAGGATTGGTGAAAGGGTTGAGAAATAAGGAGGGATTGAACGAATTTGGAGAAATAAGGAGGGTATGAAGATCTTGTTTTGTGCAATTAATGATGGTTATAACTTTTGGAGAACTTTCTTCTCTTCCCCATTTTAGAGGTAGAACTTGGGTTCTCCTCTTTTTCATCTTTGTAAAATTTGGAGTCTTGTTTTTATATTTGTCTTGTTCATGTGGATGTAATATTGTTTCTTCACCCTCAATATTATGAAAAGTTGTGGGTAGTAGTCCTCTTTCCCATGGGCTTGGGGGAGGCTAGCATGCATCCCAACCTTGGGAAAGACATGTAATGATGCCTATGGTTGGGTGGTAAAACAAGCTTCTTCTCCTTGTTTGGATTCCTTGAAGGCATTTTAAATTGGATCTCAAGATGGAAGTCAGGTGATGGTTAGAGCTCCTTTTCATCTCCATTTTACTTGTGGACATTACCTCATTATAACCCCTTTGGAATATGGCTTGTGGAAACTTCCTCTTTATTGTAATTCCTCTTTATTTTTTTGTATTTGAAAACTCACTTGTAAGATTGGTATTACATTAGTATTTGAAAGCTTTCTTTCAATCTTGGGAAGGAGTTGATAGGTTGTCTTCTTATGTATTTTAGCATGGTTTTTAAACAAGATGTATTGAGAAATTATGCAAAAGAGGTCTTACAAAATATTTATAGTTATTTAAAAGTGCATTGAGTAGAATATAGTTATATTCCTTTAATATGCATTGATTTGAATATCATTTTGAAGTGGAAGATTGTTTAAAGAAAGTATGTTTTTCTATAAGAATGGTGTTAATCTTGTTGGGTATTCCCCATGTTAAAAATATGAAATATTCAACTAATTTTACATTGGAAAAGAAAGAAGGTTCATTAGAAATAATGCTCTTCATGAAATGGATTCCTCTCTTACAATTTTTGGTAAACACACTATGCTTATTTTTTTCTCTCTTGTGAACTTTTTTACTACTCTCTTATTTATCACATAAATGAGTAGATCATTCCATAAAGTTTCCTTCCTTGCAAACATTAGGGATAATCCATCCCTTTTATTTCTTCAACTTGTATATTTTAGCCTCATAGCTTAAGATATGAATATATTATAATACATTTCATTTGGTTAAAAGTTAAAATACTACCATACAATATTTCTACAAATATTAATCGATTATATTTTGTTGTTATCCATGATATTTTTTTATTTAAAAAAATAAACATTATATTTATTATTATTATTATTATTATTATTATTATTATTATTATTATTATTATAAATTAATTAATATTATATATATATATATATATATATATATAACCTATTAATAAATATAAATATGAATAAATAAAAACATATTAATTTTGGTGGCTTATCATTAATGGCAAGATCCTTACTAATGACAACCTCATAAAGAAGGGATTCATCATGCCAAATAGATGTTGCATGTGTCAGAAAGAGGCAGAAGACATAAAACATTTATTCCTCCATTGTGAGTTTGCTTCCAAAATTTGGCAGCTGATTTTTGTAAAGTTTAATCAGAGATGGATTTTTCCCCTTACCTGTCTTCAGGCCTGGGAGCAATGGGACTCTCCGTTTAAGCATTGTGTGGTGAAAAGATTGTGGCAACTTGTTTTACCCCACACTATGTGGAGAGTTTGGAAGGCTCGTAATGATAACATTTTCAGAAACAATAGAAAGGCATGTAACAAAATCTACAAGGAAATCATCATTGTTGTGCAAGATAATATTGCTAGATTTAAACCTCCTAAAAATAGGCTCTACCCTGAGAAGGAAGAATACATCTTGACTGAATGGAATATTGACACTGGCAATAGGAATAACAATGGTATTGATAGAAACACAGTCCGATGGATTAAACCTCCCACTGATTGGCACAAGTTAAATTTTGATGGGGCCTCAAAAGGCAATCCGGGAAATCTGGAGGAGGGGGAGTTATCAGAGATCAAAGAGGCTATTTAGTTGCTACTTTTTCTGGGAGAATGGGCAGGCAGACCAATCATTACTCTGAAGCCCTGGTGGCTCTTTGGGGTATAAGACTTACCAGAGATTGTAATATTCTGAATATTATAATTGAAGGTGATTCTCTGAATATCATCAATCTTTTAAACAAAAAGCAACACCCCAGCTGGTCTATCAGAGATTTCATTGGGGAAGCTATTGATATATGCAAGAGCTTTGAAAATGTTAAAATCACCCACACCTATCGGGAAGGAAATAGGGTCACAGATAGTTTGGCAAACCTTGGTGTTACTAATACCTTTCAAACTTGGCTTAGGGGGGATGTTCTGCCCACTCAAATCAATAAATCCATAATCAATGATCTACATGGCCGTGAAAATCAACACTAACGGCTGTAATTTGGATGCTAATGTGTGGATCCTCAAGTACAATATGATGACATCACATAATATATGGATGATTGATGTGATATGTGTGAGATGGACTGTCATCATTTTTAAGCATAGAAGGAAAGCCGAGGAGTGGGGCAATAATTACATGTATGCTATAATAATTAATTCTACTTTCACGGAAAGGAAAGATTCAAAAACCAACATCAGAGCTCTGCCTGTCCCGCATAGTGAGAGCATTTTTACCATTGAGAACAGGAAAAAGAGCAGAGGAAACATGGGGGGTCCGCCTTGCAAAACTGAACCGACCCACAATCTAGCATGGAAAGAGAACACGGTGCTGTGGAATTACCTTCAAATCGGGGGTCTGTCTAATTTAATTGAAAGGGTACAAGGATTTGACCAAGACATCTCTATCAGATTCACCCAGGGATGGAAGAATCGGATTGTCAAATACAATAACATGGAGATTGAGGTCACAAAAGAGCTCATCGCCCGTGTCACGAACTCACTGGAGGGGGCACCAAATTCTTTAGTAAAAAGGTGGAAAGGGAGGTCAAGACCAAGAAGTTCCTGGATGACGGTGAGAATCTTGAATTCGTGACTGCTGGCATCAAGGTGGCATCGATCCCTGAACCTTTTGCTGAGCTGGCCAAGATGGTGGTTAGGTATGTCACTCTTGAAGGTAGATTTGTGACAATACCTCAAAAGCATTTGATATTTCTAAATCACTTTCGTAGAAATATCACCATTAGCTTTCCTCACTATTTGATTAACTCGTTGGAGAAATCAATAAGGGAAGTTCAGAGCCACTCTAGGGCTGTCCCTTTACATCAGGGACTTATCCTCCTGATCCATCGCCATTGTTCTAGCTGCCCCCTTGAATCCTACCCCACCTTCCTCCTCCATTCCTCCTCCTGCTCGCACCGCTTCCACTCCCCCTGCTGAAAAGGAAGATTGAAGCTGCTGCTTCCAGCAAGAAAAGCAAGAGCATAAAAGATAAAATCCCTCCTTCCCAACGGGTCCTAAGAAGCCATAAAGACCTGGAACTTGCTGAGAACCTCCTGCATATCAATATTCCAATGGAGGAGCCCAAGGAGGAGGGCTTGATGGACAGAGTGGATAGGTTAGAGAAGGAGATACAAGAGCTAAAAGGGACTATAAAAAATATGGAAAGAGCTAAGGGTAAAGGTATTCTTCAAAGTGATGATGATGAGGGGGTTATTACTGAGGTCTTCAAGAAGTTACAGTCCCTGGATGGCAGAATGGGAAATGCTAAAAGCTGCAATGACTGCATATTATCTGCCCTTAAAAGCATATATAATTTCATTGAGCAGCATGTGCATAGTGTCTGCAGTTTAAGTGGGGTTAGTGAGGACATCTGGGGACCTAAAGAGAAAAGAGATATGGAAATTTCCCAGGCTGATGTGACTGACTCCTCTCAGGCCACTGCCATTGCCTTCTTCATGTCGCTGCAGGCCATCAAGACCAAGATTGACAGGGCAATAAAGTAATGGGTTGCTGTGTGGCTACTTTTTGGCTGCGATGTTGCTGTTATCTGGTGGTTCAGGCATTATTTTTGGTGGAGTTTTTTATGATGCTTCTCTTTTTGTTGCTTTTTGTTCTCTTTGGCTTCTTTTGGGATCATCGTTCGTTTGGATCCTTTCTTCACTTGTATTGTCTTACTTGGCTGTTGAGCCCTCTTTGGTTGGCCATTTTTCCCTTATCTGGGATGTATCTCTCATTTTGACTATCTAACTTTTGAGCCCTTTTGTATATAGGGTATAGTCCCTTTAAAACTATTTTCCCTTAATAAAAAAACATATTAAATTGTTAACAAAAAATGAAAGAGGGGGACAAACTGTTGTCCCCCTTGCCACCTTTGCTATACACCCACGACCCTTCCCCTCCCGTCCTCCCTGCGACTCCCCGCGCCGGCTTCACTCCCCATCACCGCCTATCCCTCCATCTTTCCACTGTCCCTCCATCCACCTACGGTCCTACCCGTCCCTCTCACCGAACCCCCTTCCTTCCCCTGCAATTTTGCCTCCTTCCGCCCATCGAAAACCCTTCCTTTTTAACTTGCGTGCCATTTAAAAAAAAAAAGACACCTGTAACTAAACCTTGCAATTTGGGTTGTTTAGAGGGTCTGGTTTTATATATATATATATATAACAATAAATAGACATGAAATAAATATGGAGACTCTCATCAAAAATCTCCATGGAAGCAAATTTTCCAAGCTCCTTTGCAACCTGCACCTACAAAAGACAAAACCAAACAAAATGAGAAGATGAAAAGAAGGGAAAAGAAAACATAAAGATGTTAGGGAAAGATGAGGTCTACAATCAATATTAGATCTATCCTAGGGCTTCCATTTATTCGTACACACCTTTAGTCATGGGAAATATAGTGGGAATGAGAATTAATTAAGGGGGTGTGTGGGCAAATAAGAAAAATTAGGGAAATATAATTATCTAAAAAGGGTGTAGACTCTTTCTAGGGTGTCCCTAGTAAATAAATAATAATAATAATAAAAATAACAATAATAATATTGTTTTGGGGATAGTGTTTAGTAAGTGGGTAAATCATTTTAGTTTAAAAGAATTATTAATGGAATTGGATTTGTATTGATAGTATTCTCTTTTAAATTTTTGTTTTACCAATTTATTGGCCTATTATGTCAGTGTCCCGACGCGGAACTACATGATCTGAGTAGACTAAGGTGCTTAGAAAGGTACTGGGGTGCTCCGGAGTGCCCTAGTATGTGAAATAGGCACCACTGGTCTCTATAAAAGCTCTAAAACTAGTTTTCGCAGGGTCACAAGATAGGTTGAAACCCTCTCTCTTTTCACTTTGGAGTTTCCAAACTATTTAGAATGTGATGGATAATAGAATTGATAACTTGCAATAGAAAAGGAAGTATCAAACCCTAGGAAAAATAAAGATACAAAATGAATGGGTCGAGATGATCTCGGTTGCCAAAGTAGTGGTCTTATCACTGAGAAGTGCACTACATTTAGGACTGGATGAAGTTTTGGTGCATGTGTGACTATTGTGTCCTATGTTCTCTTTTGCAAGTCACACTTTGTGAATTAGTGAGCAATAATAATTATAGAAAGTGTACTAGAATGTGTGCATGGAATAGAATATAATCCCTCCCCTATGTTGTGTGTGTTGATGCAAACCTCCTAGCCTTGATGCATGACACTATGTGGATACAAATGATGCAATGGATGCAACTCTAGATGGAGTGATAGTAGCAGTGATGTTAGGGCCCTCATTATGGTCTCATAACTTTATATTTATAGGGTTCTCTTGCTCTAATTTTTTAATTAATCACAACATGACCGACTAGGAAAAAGATAAAGATCAAAAAACACTAGAAAGAGATGAAAAAGAGGAGGGAAAGTCAAGAAAGGATAGGGGCACCTTGGGTTGGACCAAGGTGCTCCGGCGCTCAATATAGGCCTACGCACCCTGGTTTAGGATAAAAAGATGGGATAGTTGCAAAATTGTTGGGCATGCATGTAAAAAATGTGCGGGAATGATGAAATAAAAGAAAATATAAGATGGTCATAAGGTGGGATTAATTAGTAATTTATTCACTTAAAAACCTCTAAATATTAGTATGAAAACCGGGCTAAATAATGCCTAATGTGAAAGATTTTTGACTACAATTTTTCCCCACTTTATGTTGGTGAGCGAACGCTTGATAGCATAAAGTAGATAAGAATTGTGTACTAGGTATCCATGAAGAGTGTAGAAGAGACGTTTTGATGGGCTAGACTCAAGCATGTTGAGTTCTAGAGCTCAATTACTTCATTTTAGTGTGTAATTGGAATTTTCTAGGAAAAAATAAGCGGCATCAATTAAGGGCAGGTAGACATCGGTCAAGGCAAGTAGGAACTGATGACGGTTAGGCAGAACCAACGTCGGTTACCTATGCGACGAGTTTATAATTAACTCTCGGAATTTAATCTATTTTTAGCATTAAAATAGATTTATTAATTGTAGTTGCATGGCTATGTACCCTAAGTCTATAAATGACTATATAAGCATAAAAGCTAGGGTTTAGAAGTAAGAATTAAGTGAGTGAATCATAATTACAAGATAATTGTGAGAGAGAATTCTTGGTGAAAAGAAGGAAATCTTGAAGGAAGAAAGTACTAAACATCTGAGAGGTGTGGAAGATTGTAAATCTTCAATTGTATATCTTGTCAAAGCTTTGGATAATAGATTGGCTTGTTTCTTGGTGGACGTAGCCCACATTGGGTGAACCACGTTAAATTTGGTGTTGATTTATTTCTCTTGTTTTACATATTTCTTCTAATAGAATATCCACTTTTATTTGCATGTATGCTTAGATCTGATATATTATCTATACAACCGGTGTGCTAACCCCAACAACAGGTATCAGAGCTTTGTTTAAGGGTTTTATGTGTTGACATATTTACTTACATAGGGATTTTTTATTGAGTGGGAGCTACAACAATGACAGAAGAAAAAAATACAAAGTAGAAAAGTTTGATGGCTGAAATTATCAATTATGGAAGATGCATATTGAGGATTACCTATATCAAAGAGATTTGTATTTACCTTTGGATGAGAAGTCTAGACCTATGAAGATGGCTAATGAAGAATGGAAGATTCTTGACAGAAAGGCTCTGGGATCTATAAGATTGAGCTTGGTAGCATCTGTGGCTTCCAATATAATAGAAGCGACTTCTACTGTAGAGTTAATGAAATCTCTTGTTAATTTATATGAAAAACCTAGTGCTTCAAATAAATTTTATTTGATGAAGAAACTATTTAGTTCTAATATGCATGAAGGTGAATCCGCATCTAGTCATTTGAATGATTTAAGATCTATAGTAAATCAGTTAAAATTGGTCACAATACCATTTGATGATGAAGTGAAAGCACTTTTATTCTTATGTTCTTTACTTGATAGTTGGGATAACTTGGTAATGACTATTAGTAATATCTGCTAATAATGTTTTGAAGTTTGATGATGTGGTTAGTATAATATTAAATGAAGAAATTCATAGGAAGAGTAAAGAGGAACCATCATCCGGAAATGCTTTAAATGTAGAAAGTAGGGGCGGGAAGAAGGAGAGATCTAAGAGTAAAAGTAATGGGAAATCAAATTCTAGGGATATCATATCCAAATCTAAAGGTAAGAGAATTACTAGTTGGAAATGTGGAAAGAATGGACATGCAAAGAAATATTATTGGTCAAAGATAAAGAGAATCAACAACCAGAAAAAGGTAAAGAGGTGAATCTTGCTTCATCAGAGGTAATGAAAGATACTCTTATTCTTTCTTTGGACAATAGAATTGAATCATGGGTTTTAGATTCAGAGCTTCTTTCCATGTAACCCCTAAAAAGGGTTATTTTAAAAATTATGTCCAGGGAAATTTTGGGCATGTTTATTTGGGTGATGATGAACCTTGCAATATTACTAGAAAAGGGGAAGTTCATCTAAAATTGTAGAATGGAAATACATGGGTATTGAAAGATGTGAGGCATGTGCTAAGCCTCAAGAGGAATCTTATTTCTACAGGGAAACTAGGTGAATTTGGTTACATGGTTACTTTTACAGGAGACTCTTAGAAATTTGCCAATGGTGATTTTGTGGTGGCAAGAGATAAGAAGTAAGGAACCTTATATTTATTTACTGTATTATCGATTCCTTTTCTCCATTATCTACTTCAAATTCAGATGCATGCATGTGGCGAGGATCGATTAGGTCATATGAGTCAAAAAGGAATCCAGATCTTAAAGGCTAAGGGTAAGTTATCATATTTGAAAGATTTAGATCTTGATTTCGTGAGCATTATATCTTTGGAAAGAAAAGAGAGTGAGATTTCTCAAAGTTGGAGGAAACTAAGAAGGAGAAAAATTAGAGCTTGTACACTCGGATGTGTGGGGACCAACTCATGTAGCTTCTCTTGGAGGATCCCAAGATTATGTTACTTTCATTGATGATGCTACAAAAAGGTATGGGTTTATTGTATTAAACATAAATATGATGTTTTGAAACTTTTAAAAGATGGAAATCCCTTTTGAGAATGAATCAAATTCAAAGTTAAAGTGCCTTAGATCGACAATGGTGGTGAATATTGTAGTAAGGCTTTCAATTATTATTTTTCATTGAATGAGATACGTAGAGAAAGAACGGTTCCAAGAACACCACATGAGAATGGTGTTGTAGAAAGAATGAACAGGACAATTATGGAACATGCTAGAAGTATGAGGATACATTCTCAATTGCCCTTAAAGTTTTAGGCAGAAGCAGTTGATACATCGATTTATTTGATTAACTGTGGTCCTTCAAGTTCACTAGATGGAGGAATACCAGAGGAAGCTTGGACCGGAAAATAGGTAGATATTTCTTTTCTTAAAGTTTTTGGTTTAGAAGCTTTTGTGCATATTGATAAAGAAAATAGAAAAAAATTGGATGCAAAATCCAAGAGATGCACTTTTATTGGTTATGGATCTAGTGATTTTGGATTCCATTTTTGGGATTTAGAGAATTCTAAGATTGTTAGGAGTCATGATGTTGAATGGAATGAAAAGAGAATGTATAGGGATCAAATTTTGGTACCCAAGGATGAGAAAATTGAGAAGTTTATTGATGAAAATGAACTCTCGGGTTTGAAAGAAGCACCTACAAGAATACACATTAACCGTATGGTTAGTTATGCCCTAACCAACATCGGTGAAATGAACCACCATGGTTACTGAGAGGATCAAAATTGGTATCGGTTAACAGAATCGATGTCAATTAGAGGTGACCGGCGATGGTCACTATCAGAAGTGGATACTAATGTCCAAGAGGCCCAAATTGAGCCTCTGGTACCCCAAACTCCTGTGAGAAGGTCACAAAGGGTAAGTAAACCTCTAGAAATATTTACACCTTCTATATTTTATTTATTATTGATTGATAATGGTGAACCAAAATTTTTGAGAAGTAATGCGGTTAAGACCCATGTGCAGTGGGAGCATGACATGGATGAGAAATGGAATCCTTGAAATAGAACCAGACTTGGGATTTGGTTAAGTTACCAGTAGGTAAGATGACATTACAGAACAAGTGGGTTTACAGGATCAAGGAAGAAGAGGTTGGATAGAAAAGGTACAAGGCAAGGCTTGTAGTAAAAGTATTTGCACAAAAATTAGGTATTGATTTTGGTGAAATATTTTCTCCAGTTGTTAAGATGACTTCTATTCCTACTATATTGAGCTTAATTGTACTAGAGGATTTGCATTTAGAGAAACTAGATGTGAAGACGGCTTTCCTTCATGGTGATTTGGATGAAGATATTTATATGCAAAGCAACACTTGGATATGAAGTCAAGGGTAAGAAGAAGTTAGTGTGCAAGTTGAAAAAGAGTATATATGGGCTTAAACAAGCTCCAAGGCAATGGTACATGAGGTTTGATAGTTTTATGCATGAGCATGGTTACTTGAGATGTGAATTTGACCATTGTGTTTATTTCAAGAATCTTGAAAATGGGAACTATATTATTTTGTTACTATATGTGGATGATATGCTTATTGTAGGATCTAGTATGTAGGACATTGGTGAGCTTAAGGGAAAGCTAGCTCACACATTTTCTATGAAGGATTTAGGAGCTGCAAAAGAATCCTTGGCTTGTAAATACATAGAGACAAGAAAAACAAGAAATTGTATTTGTCTCAAGAGGATTATATCTACAAGGTGTTAGAAAGGTTCAACATGCGAGAATGTAAAACTTGTTAGTAAACCTTTGGATGAACACTTTAAATTGAGTAAAGATCGGTGTCCTACATCACAAGAGGAGGTAAAAACATGACAAAGTGCCATGCTTTAGCGAGTTGAGTCTCATGTATGCTATGGTTTGCACCGAGGCCATATATTAAATAGGAAGTGGGAGTGGTGAGTAGATATATGTCCAATCCAGGTAAAGAGCATTGGAAAGTAGTCCAATGGATACTTGGGTAGTTGAAAGGGACATCTAGCATGCGGTTATGCTACGGAGGTTTAGATATTTCATTGTGTGGCTATTTTGATTCGGATATGTCTAGAGATATGGATGGTAGGAGGAGCACTACTGGATATATTTTCATGGTAGGTGGGATGGTAGTTAGTTGATTTCAAGATTGTAGAGGTTGTGGCTTTGTCTACTACGAGGGTAGAGTATGTTGTAGCTACGGAGGCTAGAAAGGAGATGATATGAATGAGTAGGTTCATGGAAGAGTTGGGAAAGGAGCAAGATGATTGTAAAGTTGTTCAGTGATAGTCATAGTGCAATTCATTTGGAAAAGAATGCATCATTTCATTTGAGAATGAAACACATTCAGTTGAGGTATCACTTTATACGATAGGTATTGGAGGATGGGCAGTTGAATCTTAAAAAGATTCATATGAGTGAGAACCTACGGATATGCTAACAAATCCATTAGTAAAGGAGAAGTTGGAGCTACACTCCACTTCTATTGGTCTTCGAGTTTAAGACTTGATGAGGAAGAAACAAAGCTAAGGAAGGATCCAAGAATGACGTTGTACAGGTATGGTGCAGTAATTAAACTCCAAGTGGGAGAATGTGAGTTGTGGAGCTCAATTACTTCATTTTAGCGTGCAATTGGAACTTTCAGAAAAACATTAACCGACATCAATTAAGGGAAGACCGATATCGATCAAGGAAAGTAGGAACTAGCAACGGTTATAAAACACCAAGCGTCGCACGTGATGAGTTTATAATTAACTCTCAGGAATTTAATATATTTTTAGCATTAAAATAAATGTATTAATTGTAGTTACATGACTATGTACCCTAAGTCTATAAATGACTATATAAGCATAAAAGCTAGGGTTTAGAAGTAATAATTAAGTGAGTGAATCATAATTACAAGATAATTGTGAGAGAGAGAATTCTTGGTAAAGAGAAGTAAATCTTGAAGGAAGAAAGTACTGAACATCTGAGAGGTGTGGAAGATTGTAAATCTTCAATTGTATATCTTGTCAAAGCTTTGGATAATAGATTGGCTTGTTTCTTGGTGGACATATCCCACATTGGGTGAACCACATTAAATATGGTGTTGATTTATTTCTCTTGTTTTACATATTTCTTCTAGTAGAATATCCACTTTTATTTGCATGTATGCTTAGATCTAATATATTATCTGTACAACCAACAGTGTGCTAACCCCAACAAAGTGTGGAATGACAAAAAGAAAAATGTGGAGGAGCGTGGAATTTTAAAGATGAAAAATACGCATAAAAAGTGATGAGAGTGAACCTAGGGTGAAATGTGTGTGTATTTTGTTGTGACTTTACGTGTACCTCTATGGTTTGTAAATTCAAGTGTCGTAGCGGTGTGTCATCATCATGCGTTTTTGTTGTCATCGTTGTTGTTTCTTGTTTTTGTTGCCCCAAATTTGAATACTTTTTCTCATACATTTGGACTATATCCATGTCGAGAGAAAGGGTGTAGAAGGATATCTTTTACTACTACAAGTTTTTAGGTGATCTCACGCCACCTTGGTGAAGAAGTATAGGAAGAAATGCTCATGTCCTCAACCTTTAACCACTTCTACTGAAATGTGTATGAAGAGATCTTTGTACTTTCCTAGTGTTTTAGGGTGATCGACACCAACTAGCCGAAGTATTGTAGAGAGGCTCACCCATTGTAACCCCAAGCCTATAACTAGCTCTCCCATAAATGTTAAGGACATTATGTCCTATAAAATCCACCGTGTATGGAGTTCATAGACTGTCCGAACTCACTCGGTGATGTAAACCCACAATTCCAAGGGTAAAAGTGTACTATATCTTGACCGATGTAAATATGTTGTTTTAGTGTGAGAAAACCCTCAATGATGACCCCCTCTTTCGGGGTGCATGCTATAACACTAAAAGGAGAATGTGGCCCCAAAAGAGGACCTATCACACTCGACTTGTAAAAATTTTCCCTATAGGGGAAGGGAAAACACTTAGTAGATACCAAGGCATGCACAAAAGGGGATGGCTAGCCAAAACAAGTGTTAGTCTAAAAACACATGCATGTAATAAGACAAGTGTAAAATATGCAAACAATGTAAGAACTACCAAGCAAAATAGTGTAAACACACAAGAAAAGAAATAAAACCACACAAATAAGGTTGCGAAACATGGGACATCACTCACAATTTCACAAGACATGCAAGGCTATCATGGCCACAAACAACATACAAGTTTTCACATAAGAAAATATAAAAGACCACAAACAATATCAAACAATGGAAGACAAGTGTAAATATAAACAAACAATCAGTCATGGAAACATGTAATCTTGCAAAACCACATGGAACACTGTTAGCATGTTAGAGAAATAACCAATATTTCAAAGCATGTATGATCAAGTAATATAATATTCTAAGTACAAAATGAAACAATAGAACCTATATAAGGTGAATGTGGATGCCCCCAACAAACAGTATAGTAAGGATAGAAGGAAAGCATCCATGCCGAGTGTAAGAGTCTTGTATATGTGATCAAACTAAACAAAGGTGTGAATGTGAATGTGTGGATGATATAGATAGTGACATATAAGAAAGAAGTCTGACATGTGTAGTAAAGTGATCATGTAAAACACTAGCAATAAAAAGTAAATTCCCCCAAGACAATGCAACATGTTATGGATGGATGGAATGGAGTGCAAGATGGAATGATAGGAGAAACTTTCCCCTAGAATGTATGGAAGTGTATGTAATGAGGTTCATTTTGATTGGCCCCTAAGCATTCCAGAATGAACTATAATTGAGAGTGCATCATTGGGAAATGGTCAAGTAGTGTTTGGTGTGTCTAGCATGCTGCGATGAGTATGTTTGTGTAGTGGTGATGATATGTGACATGTAGGAAGATATGTGTGAACCCTATATCCAAAGTGTATATCAAGACTTTTTTGAATGGATGAGTGATGATTTATCCCTAAGTGTATATCACTATTTTATGAGAGGAATATATGGTGATGATTTAGCCTAAAACGTATACCACTATATGATAATAGGATGAGTGATGATTTAGCCCTAAGCGTATATCACTATAAGATGAAATGATGGAGGGAGTGGTGATTTATCCTAAGGTGTATACCACTACAAGATGTGATAAGGGAAGGTGGTGATTTATCCTAAAGCATATACCACGATGATATATAATGATAAATGTGGGTGAATATTTATCCTAAAGCGTATGTCACTAGGTGTAACGATGTGGGAGAATGAAATGTTGTATGGTAAAGGTAAAGGTCCATTTGATTAGTAAACCCTCGGCAGTTAAGTATGGACCGAGGAACTAAAGTGCATTATAGGGTGGTGGGTGCAGTGTGTAGAATAATGTAGTAGATGTAGTGATGATAATATGACTATAGGATAGGTAGAATGTATAAATTTGCGTGGTGTAAAGAATGCAACGTATGAGGTGTATGTTGTGTAGAATATGCACTTATGTAATGTATAAAATGTGATAATAAGCGTAGATAGAATAAGTGTATAATAAAAAAGTGTATGACATGCAATGTAGGATAAAGTGCAATGTGTAATGCCTAAGTGTGGTGTGTGGGGTTTAGTGTAATGGTAATCCCTAAATAGTCAAGTGTGAATAGAAGAATCAAGCATGTGTCATCGGGTAATGACAATGCTATGATGTATGATGAGTATGCGTATGCTATGAGATTAATGTAGGAGAATGGAAAATTAAAATATGCATGGATGTTAAGATTGGGAGAATGCGAGATGTTATGCCCCCAAGTTTATGATAAAGTGTTTACTATGTAATAAATGATGGATAGGGGTGATGAAACATCATGGATTTCATTTAATTGATGGTGCGTAAGAAGTGTTAAAGTATTATAGACGTGTGTACGTATAGGTGGTGATGTAAAGGATAAATTTAAGATGAAATAAGGTTATTTTTGGTAAAAGACCCTCAACAGTCACTAAGAATCCCAATAATATGAGTGTGTCATCGAGGGTAGGAAAAAGAGTCACCTACCAAATTCTAAAGTTTATGTGCAATGTGACCTTGTTGGACAAAATTTGTAGTAAAATTGGGTGGTGGTGGTGGATGTGAAAATGTAATTGTAAACAATAAGAGATGGATTAGTTTATTTGATAAACTTAATTTTTGGAGTGTATATTTGGGAAGAGGACATGTTTCATTAACTCTCAAGGAGATTTCTTAGGCTTATTTGATAATGTAATAGATGACCTAGCAGAGTGGTTTGTGAACTAATTTTGATAGGTGGTTGACATTGTTAACTTGGGGAAACCATAGGTTATTGCGTAGGTGGCACTTGAAAAACCAAAGAAGGTGCATGAGAAACGGTAGGGTGATGCTCCTTAGATGTAGAAGGAGTTAGTTTTGGATCCCATTTAGATGTAGAAGTTATATATGGGTGTTCATAAGATGTTTTGTAGTGAATGAGATAAATCCCTCACACTCAAGATGTTTTACTCTACATTGTAAAGCATAGAAATGTTTTTCATCATGTCCATTGATTCGATGATAATGGAAAAATGGATGATCTTGATAATGTGTTTTTCGATAAGGAAGATAACAATCAATAAGTGGTAGAGTGATTAATTGATGACTAAGAAGCTCAGTGAGAATGTCATGTGGTTTAATGTTGTGATCAAGTATGAGATGTTATGGAGATGGCATGACTTGAGGTTCATCTATGTGATATGTAGTAGAAATAGATTGCACACAAGATGTAGAAGGACTAAAAACATGTGATTTAGAAACATCTTGAAGCTATTGGATTTCAAACCTAAGAGATGTGATTGTTGATTATGTAGATTATATATAGGATGTATGTGATTGAGAACCATCCTTAAGCTATTGGATTTCATATCTAAGAGATGTTATCATTGATTTCATAGATTGTAAAGAGGAAGTATATGATTGAGAGGAATCCCTAGAGTGTTGACCTTCATATCTAAGAGATGTTTGATTATGTATTCCATGATAGTAAATTTTGCATGTAAGGCTTGAATTGCAGTCTAAGATGGGTTGGTTAGATGGAGGGTCATCAAGGTTAGGGTCGAGAAAGAAACAATGAAGCATAAAACTTAACTCATGTGGAGGAATATTTTCATCATAATACTTAGTGTCTAAGGTGTTGTTATGGAAAAATCACAACACCCCCTAATGGCCTAGTCTCGAGGTGGGGCATTCGGTGTGATTACCAAACATTGATTTATCATTAAGTGTGGGACCTTGTGAATCGATAACTCTCTCTGGAGAAGGCTGTTCCTACTCCTAACATACCTATCACAAACTACTCCTAATGCATGTAAAACTACTCACTAACCCTAATCTAATACTTCAAAGGGGACACGAAGGGGAAAATAGCATGAAATAAACCTACACTATGAGAATCGATATACCGGAAAGGAGTGATAGCCACTTATCTCAACTTGTAAATCAATAAAGAATACACTTGGAAAAAGTGGTCATACACCACAAACCAACTTGCAATGAGCACAACATATCCAAACCCTGTAATGGATAATAAATACACATAGATCCTACGTAGACATAATGAGAGGTAAGGATAAGTAATGAAAACAATGCAGCGATTGACAACTAAATCACAAACGCCATTTAATTACTCCAAAGTATTTACACAATACATAGTTATAACATGAGGAGGCATGAAGCCATTACATGATTTGGAGGAAGGCTTGAAGCCCCGGAGGAATAGGGGTTGCATGATAGGAGAGAAAATGACCAACCCTTTTTGCTTGCACCCCTTACAATTTTTATAGAATAATTTTTAGGAGAGGAGAGGGAGAAATAAAACCCGAAATTACTCCAAAACCATAAAAATTCATTATTTAATTTGTAATTAGTGCTTGAAGATTTGCAAAATCCTTGCCTTATTAATGGTATGCCTTGTGTAAGAAGAAATGCTGCTCTGATTGCACCTGGGTCTAGTACCTAGCTCATGTATCTTCATCATTACCTATTCTTCCACCTACCTCATTAATAAATTTTACCTATTGATCACTTTGTTTGCCAATTTCGAGAGGTCTAGAACCCTAAAAATTCATAATTTGATGCTCCCATGATGTATATCTTCTCTCCATGATTCTAGGTACTGATCTTTCTTCCAAAATGGACATTTCGGCTCAATTATGTAATTTCAAGTTTCTATGGATTCTTATAATTATTGGGTTTTAAAACCTCCAAAATCCCATTTTTCATGCCTCCATTACAAATATTTCATTCTCAACTTTTCGTTGACTATGATTTTGTGATATTTCGACACCCGGGGTTTGAATTATAGCAATTTGAGTGAAGGTGTGGGGGTTCTAACCCATTTCGGGACATGCATGGCTTTGTTGGTGAGCTTGAAGTCAAATTCCTTCATATCGACCATGTCAAGATTCCTTTGTATTTGAGCTCGAGTTTCTAATTTACTACTTTTGAGCTTGAAGACAAGCTCTCATGTTGACTGTGCCAATGCTACGTGGCCTTCGGCCTTGATTGAGTGGATTTGAGCCTCGATTTTCTCCTTACGTGTCGACCAACCTCTCTCCTACAAATTGCATTCTCCATGAGCTCCCCACGAGTCTTCCTCCTTTTCATGGCTGAGTTGCCCTTCTTTCTTTGCATGATCTCTCAACGAGATGATATCTTTCGACTCGTTATTGAGCCCACTCACCTCCCGAGTTATCGAGCCTACATTGAGCTCCATGGATTCACGTGTCGCTCATTATTCTAATAAGCCCCTCACATTCCATTCCCCAAATCACGTTGGTTTGAAGGCTCACCCCCTGGCTATTTTTCATGGGCTCACCGGCTTGGGTACTACGTTTTCTCTAAACAAATGACCACCATTCGACTACCTCAATCCCACCCTTTTATGGATTTCAACCCTCTCTATATTGAGCCATCTTGTGAGCTCTCATGTCACCATCTTGCACAAATGGCCCAACTTCCTGTGTGTTGCATTGGATTCCAACATTTTAACTATTACCAAAAGTGTTTTCTCGAGCTCCATCTCTTTAACCAATCTTCTTAGCCCTTCCATGCATGGCCCACTTGATTCTCCAAAGTCTAAATTGTTGATTCCATCGATCCATTCAATTTTGTGTTTATCCCTATATGAACTTGGCCACAATTATCAATTGGTGTGGATCCTATATGAGCCCCAAATTTTGTTATTTCTTGGGCTTGGGTTACATCACTTCTACGTTGGACATTTCACCTACCCGACCTTGTTTACTTCACCCCATGACTTCTTACAATGATGCATTGCTCACCCAAGCCTGTGAGTGACACATTTGGCTTGGCTCGAGGTCGAGCCCTTACCTATTATGTTTGTGAGCCTAATGCGGGCGATTCAAATTTCCTTTCGAGTCGGCTCCACCCATGTGAATCATTCCTTCACTCGGCCTCCTATGGCATGATTTATTCCCAATGAGCTCACGAGTTAAATGTCGAGCCTCCCACCATGAGCTCATGATGATATATATCGGCCTTACTTTCTTTTTTGCATTGCTTCCCAAATGAGCTCTTAGTTATGCCTATCAAATTAGCTCATACAAGCCTCTTTCACAATGTGACTTTCCTTTTAATTGTGGGCCGAGCTATTTCCTTATCTTTCCTATGTCCTGAGCTCAAGGAGCTCACAATTACATCCATGGTCAACCCGAGTTTTGGCTCCCCTATGATGCATAGTCTCGAGTCCAACCACTATGCCCAGCTTGACCTCTTGAGCTCGATGTTGACTCTTCCTTGGCTTTGCGAGAGCCACTTTCCTTGGTTCCTACCGACATGAGCCACCTCACACAATGCAACACCTTAAATCTTGACCACCGCTTGCGCCAAGCTACTTGGTGAGCTAACTTTATCTTAGTCCTTTTGGAGTCGTTTTGGCATTTTTAAACCATTTTTTTTGTTCCTTTAGGTATTTTTCAAATTTCTTGGGTCGGAGATCATGGAGACGATTGGAATGCCCAAGAACTATATTTTGCAATTTTTCCATCTTTCCCATTTTTCCCGATGCGGGCCCACCCAGGGCTCACCTTTCATCATTTTCCCGAATTGATCCTTAAAGATCAAGACCAAGAAGAGAAAAAAATTCCCAAAAGATTTCAACGTCTTGAATCCACTGAATTTGCTTCTGAGGCTTTAGAAACTTCCTGTAGCCAAGTTCTCCTATAGAGTTTGCATATGTGCCTTTCGTCCAATTTGGCCTGAGTGGTAAAATTGGATAACAATTTGGTGACTCACGGGGACATCTTCTTGCTAGATTTTCATAACTAATAGCCTAATATGTCCATTGGGCACAAGTCAAAAAAAGATAGCCTACTATTGATCTCTAGCCTATTGAAAATTTCCCTCAAATAGCTTGAATTTTGTCGAGCCTAAACCTATTCCACTGATTGCATTCCAACTTTCATAAGAAGTCATTAAAATATAGTTTAGTGAGAGTGGAAATTGTATTGATTTGGAATCTTCATCTTCTCTTCTCTATAAACATGTTCTCTACGAGACCGAAAATGGAGTGTCCTGAAGCCTTGATTCTACCAATTATAAATCACTTAAAATTTGATGATTGATTGACATGTGTTGCATCTTTGCAAACTTTTAAATAAGAAAATTCTCAGGTTTTTACATCATGGAACTCTATTAAAGTTGATCCTTTCTCTTTCTTTTGAATGTTCCACTAGTGACATGTTATGGTGACCTTGAATGGGCCTAGAAGAGGCTACTCTCTGCTAGCTTTATGATTTGGTGGAGACACTAGAAGTTCTCTTGTGATTGATATTGAAAGACTCAAAGAATTAAAACTTAGTAAAACTTTTCCTTAATCTTGATTTTAGTTGCTCTGCATTTGTTTATCTTTGAAATATGCAACTGTTTCCTACAAGTATGAACTTTATTTCTACATGTGGGAGGCCTATTAAAACACCATGTAATGTGCTAGAGAAAACACAACATGAACAAACTATGTACAAAAATGAAAGATCATACATGCCTAAGTAGACATGCGAGTGCGCAAGATCACTTTTAATACGATAGAAAACCTACACATACCCTACACTAATTGGAAGCAGAGAAGATTTCAAACAAAGCCTACAACCAATAGTGAAAAGTAGTTGCCCTTCCTTGAAACTTGCAGCCATGCATGTGATTTGGCATTGATCATGGCTTTTGACAGTAGTGGAAATTTGTCCCAAAGTTGACTTTCCATTTTAGAGACCAAGGGACCAACAAAAATAAGAAAGACAACCCCTCAAGATGACCTACAGTATACTTGTGGGGACTTTGATACTGACCCTTGATGTCCCAAATATCTACCTCATACCCAAGTGGGTACAACTTTTTGTGGCTTCTCCCTTGGCTCCAATGATGTCAAGTACCGAATTGGACAAGGCATAATCCTTGTGATATGCCCATTCTTTTGAGACTTTTTCCCATAAACATGGGCCTCCTGTAGACTTTCTTTCTAAAGGGATCTGGCTTCTTGTAAGCTAACTTGTATCTTGCTCATCCTCTACAAGTAACTTTGTTTCCACTTCGCTAGGTACTAGCAATGGGATTAGTTTTTCATGGGTTTCCCCACTCCCTATTTCATCATGTTTTTTTGAAAAAGTGTTATTAGTTCAAGACATGTGGAACAATGGGGATCACTACACTCAAACAAGTCTACTTCCTCATTTTTATTGAATTCTCCCTCGAGACCTCGGGAACTAATAGTTTTTAAAATCACTTATTTCCCCTAACCTTTCTAATTTTATCCTCTTCCTTACTTTCCTTCCCTATTTCAACATACAACTCCTTCTTTGAAATTTTCACCTTTTCACCTTCCCAATCCGAATCGGACCAATCTTCAACTGTTACAAAGTCTTCATTTTCACCTTGATTGGTTATAAGGGGAATGTTGGAAAGGGATTGTTTATTTTCCTCATGCTTTGGAAATGGTATTTGATGTTCAAGTGACTTCATTTGGCCAGTTGGGGAAACCAAATGAATCTTCAAAGCATTCCTCTCACCCCCCTGATATGTTGCCTCTGAAACACCTATATGATTTTACTTGAAACTTTGTTGTTTGAGGTGTTGTATAGGAATATTCTTTTCTCCAATGGCATAGCATGTCTCCCTTTCTACTAACTTTGTAAGGTAATCTAGTTTGGTGATAGGTGGATAGAGGGTATGGACAACATACTTTGGATACCAAAATTCTGTGAATGTTAGTGCATGGTTTAAGAATTCGGGTAGTGCACTTGAGCAGAGATGGCAAGGATTTTGGAAGGCTTACGAGATGTTTTGGGCATGGAAAACTTGTGAGACATCAAATGAAGAATGAGGAAAAGGAGAGGTTTCCTGATTTTGGAAGGGAATGATGAATCTCTCAATTTTCTCGTTACGGAAAGGAATGATAAAAATTTTGATCTTTGAATTTTGGAAAGGAATGATGGATTTCTCAAATTTTTCACATGGGGAGGGAAGGATTTGAGGTGATGGGGGAAGGATTGTAGTAACAGAGATAAGATTTATTTTTCCTATATGTTTCATCTAAATCGAATCTTCTTGGCTTATGAAGCAATTGAAAATGCTTGAGGAAGACTATTGCCCCCTAATGATTGAATCAATACAACTAAGTTAACATCTAAGGACCTTAAATAATATAAGAATGCCAAACATTGAGAGGGTCTATATTCTTGAGGGATTTTGTTCCAGGTCCTTATGAATCTGAGGTTAAAATTAGGAATGAATTTGGTTGGAGCTTTCTATATTTTTTGAGGTGTTCCACAGGCACATGCCATCTGCATCCTCCTTGAAATGGTTGTGCAACTGTTCTCCCAGTTGATTCTAAGTAGAGATGGATTGTGGTGCCAAACTACCATGCCAATTTTATTTTTCCTTTGAGAGATGTGACCAAAATCTAAGGAAAATATTTTTATCTTTGATGGAGTGAATGGAATAGTGGTTTAAAACATCTTGATTATGATCAATCTAGATTGATCTACATTTCTATAGAAGGGAGGTTCATTTTTTAGGACCACTTTAGGGATGACATTCAACTTTTGCAAGTTGAGAGGACTATAACTAAAATGAGGGAATGGAAAATATCCTTGGAGATCCATTATTGAAGTGAAAACATTAAAAGAAGTCTGCAACCAGAGATGGTGGGCTACTACTAAATTAGTGGAGTCACCAGATATGCTTGAGAGTTTCCTCCAAAGGATAAATCTCCACCAAGAGCATATTAGCTTAATGAAGTGAAGTGAACACATGTACACACACCTTGAAGGTATCAAAAATGGTTGTGGGAGTTGTCTTGGTTTAGCTACAAATGATCTTTGAAATCTCAAAATGCCACAGTTCCCAAAATATGAATTAGAAGAAACTCCAAAATTAGAAACGTCTAAAAAAACCTAAAATCCAACAACCTCCGAAGCCAAAAAATTGAAAGGTCTAAAATCCAAAAATTGTAAAAAGGCCCAAAATCCTGAAACCTAAAATTCTAAAAAATCTAGAAATTCTCAAAATGAGAATTTTTAAAATCTAAGGATATCCTTTTGAAGTTTAACCCCCAATCTATTATCTGTGAAATTTTGAGTACATTTTTCATTTGTTAATCCCTATCAAATTGATTTCAAACTTTGACCCTTCAGTTGAAACCTTTGAAAGCTTAAAATCATAATCTCTAAATTCTAAAGTGTAGGAAACCTCCAAAAATATCTTCTTGTTTGAACTTGGCTTCAATGTGAAAATTTTGTGTAGTAGAACAAATTTGAAAAAATATATCCCTAACTTCTTGTTTGTCCCATCGGGCGTGCCAAAACTATTATGGAAAAATCACATAAACCCCCCAATGGCCTAGTCTGAGATGGGGCATTTAGTTTGATTTCTAACATTGAGTTATCATGAAGTTTGGGACCTTGCGAATCGAGAAAACTCTCTCGAGAAGGCCGGTTCTGCTCCTAACCTTCCTGCCACAAATTAATCCTAATGCAGGTAAAACTACTCAAAACCCTAATCTAATGCTTACAAGGGGATAGGGAGGGGGAAAAAATTGCATGAAATAAACCTACACTATGAGTGGTGATACACCAGGAAAGGAGTGCTAGCCACTTCTCTCAACCTACAAAACAATGAAGAATAAACTTGGAAAGGGTGGTTAGGCACCACAAACAAACTTACACATATTCATCATTTCCCAAATGAGCACAACACATCTAAACCTTGAAATGAACAAGAAAGACACATAGATCCTACAGAGATAATGAGAGGTAGGGAAAAGTAATGAAACCAATGCAGGGATTGACAACTGAAGCACAAACACTATTTTATCACTTTGAAGTAATTCCACAATATATAGTTATAACGAGAGAGGCATGAAGCCATTATATGATTTGGAGGATGGCTTGAAGCCCCACAGGAATAGGGGTTACATGATAGGAGAGAAAATGACCAACCCTTTTTCTTCCACCCCTTACAATATTTATAGAATATTTCTTAGGAGAGGAGAGGGAGAAAGAGAACCCTGAAATTGCTCCAAAACGCATAAAAATTCATTGCTTAATCTATAATGAGTGCTTGAAGATTTAACAAATCCTTTCCTCGTTAATTGTATGCCTTGTGCAAGAAAAAATATTCTCTAACCGCACTGGTGTAGTTCCTAACTCCATAGCTTCATCATGACCTATTCTTCCACCTACCTCGTTAATGGATATTACCTATTAATCATTGTTTTCTAATTTTGGAGGTTTAAAACCCCTAAAATCCCAAATTTTATGCTCTGGGATGTAGATATTCTCTCCACGATTACAACTACTAGCCTTTTGTCCAAAATAGACATTTCGAGGCTTAGGTTGTGTAATTTAAGGTTATTGTGGCTTCCTATAATTGCTAGGTTTTAAAACCTTCTAAAATCCCATTTTCCATGGCCTCCATTGCAAATATTTCATTCTCATCTTTTTGTTGACTATGATTTTGCAAGATTTCACACAGGGGTTCAAATTATAGCGTTTTGAGTAAAGGGGGAGGAAGGGGCGGTTTAACCCATTTCAAGCCATGCATGGTTTTGTTGGTGAGCCATCTTGGTGAGATGAGCTTAATTCCTTCATATCACCCATGTCGGATTCTTCATTCTTGTTCCCGACTCCAAAAATACCCATTTTCAAACTTCCCGATCTATCCCCTACCTTGCAATTACTTCTACCTCATTTATTGTATCGTTGTTGGCCAACTCCTTGACATTGTTTTCATTTGCATAATTTTGATTTGAAATGTCTTCCACATTGCACATTCAACATTTTCCGAGTTGATTTGTATATGGTGAGCCACCTCAGATTACCCTTCCATTTTCATCTATTGACCTGGGCTACTCATGTTGTGTTGAAATTCACTATTTAGCCCCCTCCCCGAAACTAACATTGCTTTGCATTTCCACACCATTACATACATTTACACTTGGTGAGTTAGTACTTGATGCCATGTGGAATTGTTTTGAAATAGCTCACCTAAATTAACTCACCGACCTTGTATATGATCCTACCGGCTTGCCACATCCTCAACTTGATGGGTGAGTTAATGCTTCCCATGCCTAATTCTTATTCATTAATGAAATCTAAAGACCTCTCCGGCCTCGAGTCCAAACACCAGCCACTTTAGAACTTAGCATCCTGTTGGGTTTTAGAATGGAACAAGGGTTGAAACCACAATCAAGGGATAAAATCCCATCCTCTTTAATAGGAGAGGTTCCTTATTGAAAGAAAGAAAAATAAATGTATATATATACAACTTTCAATGTTTGGACCTTGATATCCTGGAATGTTTTCATACTTAAAAGATTATTAATCAGAAGGAATGGAAGAAAATAGAGATGGGAGAAGGAAGAAAACAACAATGCTTTTGGGAAATATAGATAGTAAAGTATCTCCCTATTCACATTGAACCAAGAAAATATAGAAAAGGATCAATTACTTCACCACCGGCACAAATCTGCAAACACAAAGTTCCAAAAGATTCACACAGACCAAAACACAAAGTTTCTATTGAATGCAAAACAAATGATACCTCGAATCGAGTAAGCGAGAGAAAAGATATAACAAGGAAAATAAGAAAAGAAAGAACTTTTGCATTGAATTATTTTAGAATTTACAACTTCCCGAGAAAACTAGAATCCCTTTTTCCATGGCCAAAGCCATATATTTATAACAATTCGTATACATCCATACTTTGTCCCCAAGAAAAGAATATCTGAAAGGGATAATGTTTGTTCCAGATCCACTTTTGGAAAGTGACATGAAACAAACATACTCATGAAAACTGGAGGTTCAAAAAGGTGAATATTTCATTAGTTTGAGCATGATTATTTTAGCAGGGGACATCTCATGACTTTCTCCTTCATGTGGTCCTGCCATTTTTACCTTTTAACCACTTTCATAGCACTCAAGTGCTTACTGGTAAGTTTTATCCCTTTTTTATCATGTATGGCAGATAAAATCCACTTTCTAAAAATCAAACTTTACATCTCTTTAAACTTATCGATTCAGCTTCAAAACCAATCCAAAACACATTTCATGAAGGAACAACAAGGAATCAGAGAAAAGAAAGGAGAATGATCCTTTTTGTGTTTCTGAGCTCTAGTTTGTTAATGGTGATAAAAACTAGAAGAGGGCATTTGGCTATCTTTTCCCCCTTTTACCTTCAAATTTGGACCCTACACGTGGCAAGATCCAAGCAACAACGGCCCTAGGGGAGAAAATTTGCATTTCCTGACATTTGGGAGAAAAAGCGCATTTTCTTGATTTTCTCCACCCCCCCCCACCCCCTCCCCCCCCCGCATCTTTTCCTAAGGTCGGACATGTGGTGTTGTCAGAGTGGCTGAGGAAATGCGGTTCAAACCTCCATGGGCCCATTTTTATGATTTCATTCTTCAACACGTTTCCCTTCTGATTAACTTGCGGGCCTTAACTTAGAAATTTTCCCCTTCGCATGAGTAGGGCCACGGGCCATTTTAGAACTTTTCACCCTTTGTGGAAACAAGGCTAAAATTCCCAAAGTCCTCCACAATCTTCCAAAGAATCTATGAACTGAAAAATGGCCACGTGTCCCTTTCTGATTCTTCAACACATGACATCACCTAATTGGTTACGGGGAAAATTGAGAGGACAACATGTCCTTCAGATTTTTGGAAAATTTTTTTGGGGGTGTGAGCATTGTTTATCACTCAAACTACCTTGAAACTTTGAAAACCCGATGCCTCATTATTCGATGTTGACCCATGAATCCCAAATTGGGACTTCGAAGCTCCATCATTTCTTGGTTTTCTTCTTTCGATCTTGAAGATGATATCTCTTGTTGATTGTGCTAATGTTACGTGGCCTTCAACCTTCTTAGCCCTTCCATGCATGGCCCACTCAATTCTCTAAAGTCTAAATAATTGATTTCACCGATCCATTTGATGTGTTTTTGACCCTTGTATGAACTTAGCCACCATTGTCAATTTGTGTGGATCACATATAAGCCCTGAATTTTGTTATTTCTTAGGCTTGATTGACATCACTTCTACGTTGGACATTTCCTAGTTTCCATCTTGTTTACTTAACCCCCCTTACTTCGGAAACATTGCATTGTTCACCCAATCCCTCACCCATTATGTCTACCAACTTAATGCAAGTGAGTCAATCTTCCTTTCATGTGAGTCAACTCTAGCCAATGCGACTCGGTCCTTCACTTGGGTGCCTATGTGCATGAGCTATTCCAAATGAGCTCACATAGTTCAATGTCGAGACTCCCACCATGAGATTGTGCCAATATATATCAGCTTTCTTTTCTTTTTGCACTACTTCCCAAATGAAGCTCTTCGCTATGCATATCAAATAGGCTCGTGCGAGCCTTTTCAACACTATGCCTTTCCCTTTAATTGTGGGCTGAGCTATTTCCTTCACATCAAATCAGCTTTATTATCTTTCCTATGCCCTCAACTTGAGGAGCTCGCTATTACTTCCATGGCCGAACTGGGTTTCGGCTCCCCCACAACGCATGGTCTAAGTTCACCACTATGATTGAGCCCGACCTCTTTCGTTCAATGTTGACTCTTCCTTGGCTTAGCCGAACCACTTTCATTAGTTCCCACTGACATGATCCACCTCACATAACACAACACCTCAAATCTAACAAGATCATCGCCAAGCTATTTGATGAGCTAACTTTTAGCTTGAGTCCTTTTGGAGTTGTTTTGGCATTTTTAAAGTATTATTTTTTATTCCTCTAGGGATTTTTTTGAATTTCTCGGATCGGGGATCGTGGAGACCTATTAGAATTCCCAAGAACTAGATTTTGTGATTTTTCCCATCTTTCTCATTTTCTCCTTATGCGGGCCCATCGAGGGCTCACCTTTCATCATTTTCCCAATCGATCCTTAAAGATCGAGACCAAGAAGAGGAAAAATTCCCTAGATGATTTCAACCTCCTAAATCCACTAAATGTGCTTCCTAGGCTCTAGAAACTATCCATAGCCTAGGTCACCTATAGGGTCTGCTTAGGTTCTTGTCATCCAATTTTCCCCAAGTGGCAAAATTGGATAACAAGCGCTTTGGAAAACATCCTAACAAGCGGGATATTTCTTAAGTAAATGAGATAAGGAGACTTGACGACCCATGATAGGGGAAAATTAGGATCCTAAGCATGAAGAGATTTGAGTTCACCAAAATGATTAACTAAAAATAAACTATATGGAAGGAAAATAGTTATGATAGTTAATCTAAATAGGAGGACTAAAACGTTGTAAATGACTATCCTAAAGTAGTATAAAACACCCAAATAATTAAATCTAATAGAAAAAAACCCCAAGTATGCAAAGATTTGAAAGGAAATGACTTAGTTGTTTCCTAGAGACTGTCACTTGTAGTGCCCACTTCCCTTTGACACCTTTTGATATTGATTATGACACTTTCGACTATATTTATGGACATTATTGTAGCGTTTGAGTTGGCATGATGTTAGAGGTTAGAGATCATGGATTGTTGTTGATTTTGATTCATATATGATGCATGGGGATAATTGGAGACATTTTATACTAATGTTGTTGACATGGTGGTGGTGGTGGTGGTGGTGGTGGTGTGTGTGTGTGTGTGTGTTGTTGGACATGTGTTATTTTGTCATATTGAGTAGACCTAGAAAATTGAATTAATCTTGTGATCTTATGATTATGGATGAAATTGTAAATGATGTCGTTACTTGCTTGATGATGTTTTGATTTATATATATATATATATGACTTTGGAGTTATATTGTATATTTATTTTGGATGATTTGATGCAGCCACAAGGCAAGGAGGTATTTGTGTTTTTGCAGGTAAAACATGTCACAACAAACATCGGGATTGGAGACCAACCACATTTGGAATTCTAGATGAATTCAACAAGGGTCACCATGGCAACGTGTATTTGTTTATTTGGTTTGTTGTTAGGGGTTCCCATGGGGGGATCACCTTTAAATGTGACCAAGGGGTTATGTGTATTCTTTTATTGTGTTCTCCTTATTTTATTTTAGTATGTGTTTATTTAGTGATGTATTCTCCCCTTCATTATTTATTTATTGGTGTCAAGATTAGTGAGTAATCATGTTGTTAAATTAATTAAATGGGTCAAAAGAATGTATTTATTAGAGTTGATGGCTCTTGGGTTATGTGTTGTAAGAGATGTGTAAGTAACCTTGGAGTGTGAAACACTCCACCTTCCTTTTGAAATTCGGATATGTCCTTAGGGACTGATTTTGGAGGCTTGTGGGACAAGTTAAACTTGTCCCACACCTCTTAAATTGTTACACCAACCCTACCTATGGGTTGGAGGGTCAAAATTAGCCCTTATTATGCATTTTGAGAAGACAAGTTGTAAGTTTTTATTGCACTTTCTTACATGAAATTAATTTTGGTCCTTGGGATGTGTGACTTTTTGTGTGTGGTAGAAAAATGTCATTTATTCACCCACTTCTTTTATTATGCTTTGGAGTTTGAAGTTGAATTGTGAGGAGGAGTTGAAGATGTGTGATGTGGCATCCTACCTAGACCCACCTCATCCTCCTCTCTCCCTCTCTCCTTTATTTGGATTCCTTGTCTTGTTTTGGGGGTTACTTGACTTGATTGCTCCTTTTGGGGACTTGATACTTTTGGTCTCTTCTTTTGTAAATCAAACCCGCGGGCCCAAAATTTTCTTAGGGAACTTTTTGCAAAAAAACAAAAAGTCACAAATTCCTCCATGGCCCCGCATAACCACTTATTCGCTTTTGGGAAAGCGCTTCTATGGGTTCGCGGGCCCGCACCTTCTAACTTTACCTTTATGAAAAGGATGAAAAATATTAAGTCTTTTTGACAACCAACCACCCCGCAACCAATGAGGGTCTACCACATGGCTTCTTTGGGTGTCGACGAAGGCACGATGGTTTTGTCCCTTATCACTTTTGGAAGTGAATTGGCAAAAATTCCTAAATTTCCCCCAACCCGCCTTCCCATGCAGTCACTTTATTGGATTGACATGTGACATTTCTTGGAGTCGGCAAAGGCACGGTTTGTTTTTAACCATTGCGCCTTTTAATGCAAATGCTAATATTTCTAAGATTTCCCACTAATCTTCTCCCCCACTTTGGAAACTTTAGGCATGACACGTAGCGTCCCCCGGCGTTGGCGGAGGCACAGGGATTTTTGAACCTTTTTTCCCTTTCAAATAAAAAGAGTTAAAATCTAAATTTCTAAATTTCTTCTCGATGACCCGCTTTCCCTCATGGGCTTAACAATGTGCCACGTGTCCCTTACGCCTTTGGGGAAAATTTTCTCCGCTGGGTCCACGGGCTCACCTTTGGGGAAAATTTTCTTTCCCGTGCCTATAGGCCTGCCTTTGGAAAAAAAATTCTTCCCTAGGCCCACAGGCCCACCTTGGGAAAATTCTCTTCCTTAGGCCCGCAGGCCCACATTTGGGGAAAATTATCTCCCCAGGCCCGTAGGCCCGCCTTTGGGAAAATTTTCCTCCCTAGGCCCATCGGTCTATAACTTAAGAAATATGAGGAGTTAGAAGGACTTCTTTATATCATTGGAAAGAGGAAGAAATTTCCTACCTCATGGAAATGTTTTCAAGAAATATTGAGTGCATTAAATATGTGAAAAATTAGAATGAAGTCCAAGGATGAGTCTGAGAGTGGGTAAGTGGGAAATTACCCCCTTTTAACTTAAATGTATAACTCTAGAGCATGTGTTAACCTTTTTGAAGGGTCGCGTGAGGAGATAAGGGAGTGTTTTCTATCCCATGTTATTAAGAACCTTGGTTATGGATTAGACCTAGGAAAATTAAATACCTTGGGCAATTAATTTTTTTGGCCCTTGACCTTCTAAAATTAATTAAGGAACATTTAAATATAGTGTTAAATTAATTATTTATTAAATTAACACCTAAGAAAATTTAACTATATTGGGGTTAATTATACCCTTTAATTTTGTAATGTGGATCTAATGTTTATTATAACGGGAAAATTTATGTATTAATTATTATTGACTTTGACTCTTGTCGTGACAACTATTGCTTGAAGCCTGGTAGTGGACACATTTTTCAAAAAAAAAAAAAAAAATTATTCCATAATTTTTTATCTAAACCTAGGTTGTTCTTGGGTCTCGAGTGGTCGTTTTAGAGAGGTGTTACACTTGGTATCAGAGTCGTGGGTTCAAAGCTTGAACCCTTGGGCACACTAGAAAACTTGAGACATGAACATAAAACCTAGTACAATACCGAACCTAGCACAGACACTGTTAAACCTAGAAAACAACTTTGTTTGGAAATTACATAATTTAGTGAACATGGAAAACTAAAAACCTAGAATAATGAACTAACTCTCACCTTGGTCTATGCATGAGGTGTAGACAAGACGAGGGGTCCTTTCACATAGATCTAGACTAGCCACCACCGAGATCATGCTTGTAGCAGCCATCCTACCCCATATTTTGCAGACACTCTAGGATGTTAATGTTGCTTTACGCAAAGGATCCATGGGAGGAAATTCAGCTAGACATGATAGGGAGCCATCAGTTGAGGCTCGGGAACCTTCCCGACACAAAGTGACGATTACAGAGCAGAGAACTCCCACATGGAGTCAGCCAGAGTAGAGTCACCATAGAAGGGCGGGGAGACCAGGTTTCAGGACACAGGGATAGGTATCGGAGCCCTAGGCTTAGGGATGAGCATGCAGAGAGGCCTAGAGGTGACTTGACTACGGTTGCGAGCATATTAGGGAGATCCTGAAGCTACGATGATCTCATTATTCTAGAGACACATGTGGATTTGAGGCAGAGGCCTGGTTAGTGAGCTTGAGCGGGTGCTTCAAGATCTACCCTTGTTCTAGCAACACCAAGGTTCATGTTGTAATCCACCTTCGAGGGATGGACCTGAGTGTCTCAGGTGGAGGATTGAGGAGTAAAAGCTCCATGTTTATTTAGAGATAGTTACTAGAGCACTTTGGTGAGTAGTTTAGGAGTAGGTACTTATCATGGAGGTTCATACAACAGAGGATAGATGAGTTTCACAACCTCGATAGGCATCTCTGATTTGTGGCCGAGTATAAGAATCAATTTACGGACCTACTCCACTATGTCGACTACATGTAGGATGAGCAGGTGTGGATCCATAGATTTATCCTAGGCATGAATGTAGAATTAGGTGGTACGGTGTGTATCCATTATCCACAGACATTAGCTAAGGCCGTTGAGAAAGCCTATATAGCAGAGGAGACTCGGGGAAAGACACAATAGGCTAGAGACCGAGTCTAGAACCACATCCAACAAATGCATGGGACAGCCGATCGAGGGGGTCAACTCCTCCTCATGGTGGACAAGGTTCATCATAGTCATCTTTTAGACCACAAACAATAATAGCAGTAGTAGTCTCACCCACATTATAGAACTCCACGGAGGTTTGACGCACAAAGGGTTTAGAGTATGGGGCCTCCTCTGGGGTCCCATTAGGACCTAGTGTACATCGAGAGCTCGAGTTAGCGAAGCTCATCGGCGAGACCTCAATGAGTCCATAGCCGAATCATCAGGATCCATAGCACAAACCTCTAGATTACCGGTTTTAGCTACTACTCATGGGAGAAGATCTAAAGGATGTTTTGGTTGTGGTGTTGCTAGACTTTTTGGAGAGACTACCCATAGAACCCTAGTAACAAGGGTAAGACGTAGATCTCAAACCCTACTTTTAGTGAAATGGGGTGCAGATCATTGGATCTATGCGGTGGTCGAGAACCACTAGGTGAGCACCAGAGTACCATGATTGAGACTACAGATAGTATTGGTGGTTTTCCTACCTCAATTCTATTTAACTCTGGTTCTTCTGATTCTTTTATCACACCATCTTTGGTATACCAATGCAGGTTGGTAGTAGTGAGGCAAGGTCTTAGTTGGGACATCGAGATGGATTTTGGAGCCAATATCTCTGTAGACTCCCTAGTTAAGGAGTATGTAGTGGATTTGGGACCCTTCACCACCACCTTGGATCTTCGTATCCTTCTGTTGCGTTTATATGGGGTCATTTTAGGCATGGACTGGTTGTCTACACATAGAGCCAAGGTGGATTGTTACCATAAAATTATATCATGTTCTAATGATCTAGGAGTTGAGTCGGTGATAGTAGCGGTTAGGAGACCCATTTCCATTCGCACCATCTCCACCATGCGCTTAAGTAGTGTGTGTGATGGGGTTTTTAGTTGTATTTTGTCACGATTAGTGACCATCGAAGGATGGATCTAGTGGATCTAGTGAGCTATCGGGGTTAACACCCCCACGTGAGATAGATTTTCACATAGATCTGGTTCCGAGGAGCAGAGCCTATCTCACGAGCACCTTATAGGATGACTACCCCTGAGCTCTACGAGCTCAAGTTGCAGCTAGAGGGAATTTTAGAGAAAGGCCTAATCCATCCTAGTGTATCCCCTTGGGGTGCACCGGTGATTTTTGTAAAGATGAAGGATGGATCCTTATGTTTGTGTATTGATTATCACCAATCGAGCGAAGTAACGATCGAGAATCGTTATCCCCTTCCACGCAAAGTGATGATTTATTTGATCAGATGAAGGGAGCCACAATTTTCTCCAAGATATACCTTAAGTCAGGTTATCATCAGCTAAGGATTAGGGAGGTAAACATTTATAAGATTGCCTTTTGTATGAGATATGGCCACTACGAGTTCATAGTGGTGCCTTTTGGTTTGACGAATGCCCCACAAAGTGTTTATGAGCTTGATGAATGGAGTGTTCAAGACATTCTTGGATCGCTTCATGCTCATCTTCCTTGATGACATTTTTATTTACTCATGTACGTGTGAGGGGAACCTTCGCTAGGTTCTTTAGTTTCTTCGTGAGTAGAAACTTTACGAAAACCTAGAGAAGTATGCCTTTTTCAGATCGAGGTGTCATATTTGGCCCACATCATTTCTAGGGAAGATATTTCCATCAATACTATCATGATTCAAGCTATTATGGATTGTCTAGCACCCACTGTGACAGTGCACACAGCTTCATGGGCTTAGCGAGGTTATTATAGGAGATTTTTTAGGACTTCTCTCGGGTTGCACACCCCATCACTTCCCTTCGAGAGAAAGGGAAGAATTTTGTTTGGTCGAAAAAATGTGAGCAGCCATTCGGACACTAAAGGAATGCCTCATGACAGCTCTTGTTCTTGTAGTGCCGATCCACAGGGTGAATTTTTCGTATGCATGATGCTTCTTTGGTAGGAGTCGGGAGTGTGTTGATGCGGGAGGGCAGAGTAGTTGCTTTTGAGTCTCAAAAATTGAAGGATTATGAGCTCTATTATCTGAATCATGATCTTGAGCTTGCGGAAGTTGTTCACACCTTGGTTCGATGGAGACACTTCATTCGGGCTGGATATTTACACTCGGGACTGATCACTTAAGTCTTCGCCACCTCTTCACATAGTCCAATCTCAAAGCTCATCAAATCGGCATTGGATAGAGTTACTTTGTGAGTACGACATGGAGATAGAGCATGTGAAGGGGAAGGATAATGTGGTTGCAAATGCCCTTAGACAAGACATACATGTGGTTATGGCCACCTCAGTGAGCATAGATTTCGGAGTAGGATTTTACAACAGCTTCCTCATGACAATTTCTACATTACAGCTAGAGTAGAGATCGAGTCCCAGAGACCCCTTGAGGGGAAGTTTAATGGGTTTTCATTGGAGGAAGATGGCCTTCTTAGGCACAAAGGTTGGATTTACATTCCCAAAAATGGAGGCTTGAGGTAGGACATTCGACTTCGGTACATCCCTGCACCCTATTCGCCCCATCCTACAAAGTGAAGAAGATGCACGCCACTTTGAGACAATTGTATCATTAGAGGGGACTTCGTAGAGACATGGCTCAACTTATGTCACACTGTTTAGAGTGTTAGAAAGTGAATGTTAAGCATCGAATCCAACTTGCCTTATCTTTCGCATGCTATACTATGAGATATCCCTTATGGGATACCACTTAAAAATGCACAAAATATTGAAAATTTGCAGCCAAATAAAATACTTGATTTTTACTGATTTTTACATTAAGGACAGTGAACTAAAGAAAATTAATATCTCCCAAAATATCCACTCGAATTGCTTGAAAATTTTAAGATGGCTTGCTAATATTATAAAGGACATAATAAAATTGTTTTTGAGTTTTAAAGAAAATAAAATGCTGCTACAAAAATCACAGTATGCCCTAGGAAGCCGGAAAGCTTAGAGGTTCGTAACTCTCCAAATAAAAGAGAAAAAATTATGATACTTTGAGAATAACATTAAAAATATAGGAAATGGTATTTCAACCTTCAGATCCGAAAATGGCTAACTCGATAACCCTGCAAATAAAGGTTGCAGGTCTCCTCACTTGGGGAAGGGTGGGAAACTGATGGAGATGCCTTCAAAGTGATGTTAAGCCCTGCCCAAATGGCTGCCATAAATCTGATCTGGAACCCTTTGATATCTTCCCCAAATGCCCCCAAAATCCTCAAACCCTTCCTTTGAACCCTCTGATAATATCTTTGTAACACAGTCCTGTAAGCGGCTCCAAAATGACAAGCTAGGGTAGATCTCTCACTACCGAAGAATGCCCTGCTAGCTAGGGATGGGTCTCTCACCACCGAAGCTAGGGTTCCTGTGGGATTTCACTCCACAAGTTGTAGATTTGCAAACAATAGTTACACGTGAAGGAGAATAATTATTTATGCAAAAGTCACTTTTTCTTTCTCCCCATCCTTTATATACTTCTCCAAGGAAAAAGAGCCCCAATAAACCCCAGTCACATTTTCCCTTGGAAGGGTCAATAAAATAAAAGTAACTTAAGTTAATTTTCCCTTTTTAGTTGCCATGGTCCAAAAGTGACCCTCAACGCAAAATTAGAATATTACGTGTCATGTGGCCCCTTCCTAAGGACAAAACATAATATCTAGTCCCTCCAAAACACTTTATGCTTATGTCAATGAAGAAATATAACAAAATGGACTAGATATTCATACCCAAAAGCTCCCGGGTCCCTAGCCCCTTGGGTATGACCAAGGCCTAGACTTGAATTGGCCCTTAGGCCTTAGGTGTAGGAAAAGGGGACATTACAATCCTCCCTTCTCGAGAAATTCTTGACCCCAAACATTATCCTATCATGTTGCAGAAGCTAAATACCACATCGTAATTTTTTCGACCTCACCCTGTCATCAACCAAAGATCGAGTGTAATCCAAAGTAACCAAGAAACCCCATGTAGTCATCATGACCTCCATATTGTATTGAGAGAAATTTTTCTATGAAGTAGAATGATATCTAACCTGACTCTCCACTAGTACCCACATTAGTATTGCCAATCTGTCTAATCCCTACCACTCTGATGTCATCATTTTGGGACTTGTCACTATCTCTCTAATTAACTCCTAGGTATGAAATCCCACTCTAAATCCTGTAGAATTCCCTAGATCAACCTATGAAATAACCTATATATGCACAAAGTGTGCCAACTCTCCCACATGACCCACATTGGTGTGAGAGTACAACTCCTCATAATGTATCTCAATGTGTCCCATGGGGGAAAAATCCCAAGATTCCAGTACATGGTCAACTGACAATGTCAACTCCACATAGTTCACCTCCTGTGATGAGTGATAACCTACTGAATAACTAGGTAACTGAGTCAACTCCATCCCTCCACTAACTAGCACATGGGTGAAATGCCCACCGTGCCTAGAAGCAGTAAAATACATAGGAGTGTTATCCCATGTTGACTTAGAACATGATGAACTTGTAAGCTCCAATTTGTTATAACGACAAACCATACATCCATGTATGAAGTTGGGGATATCCTCCCTCAACCCATGCCATCTGAACCTCTCTGATATGAGCCTGTAGGTCTCATCAAAGCTCAAGTGTCCAGTCACGAAAGAATAATGCACATGTCACAATATCTCCATCCTCAACCCTGAGTTTGACACAAGGTATAATCTGCCATGATAGAATATCATCTCATCCTCTAATCTATAGGTGTCATCATGTATGTGACCATCCAAAATCTCATAAGTGTGTCAGTTCTTAGAGTGCTCAACAAGAAAATGAGATCTCCAATCTACCGACCCCTTAGATAACCAACATAATGATAAACTTAGATGATCTGAACCTGTAACCCCAATCTTTGTAACTGTCTCATGTGTAACATTTCTAGTCACATCCACATCCATCATACTCCACATCGATCTGCAATAATAAAACTCCTCACCATTCCGGAACGTCCTCTCCATCCCCTCAATTATAACCACCCTAGGTGCTCCTGTAGATAATCCCCTCAAAATCACATTCCTGCCCTCAAACTTAAAATTCAGCTCTATTATCTGAAAGTTAGTCCGAGACTCACCAAGAGAGTGAAGCCACTGCACTCCTAGCACTATGTTGGTCACTCCCATACCAACGATGTGGAAATCATCGATAACTATATAGTTACCCATCATGATGCTCACTTGGGAACCCGTCGTGTGCACCTCATAGACTCTCCATTGGCTACAACCTCGTTGAAGCCCTCAAAATCCTCTATCTGTAATCCTTACCTCTCAACCAATGAGGCATCAATATAGTTGTGGGTTGCCCCACTATCAATGAGTACCCCAACTCGTTGACCCTGCATAACTCCTCTAATCCTAAATTCCTTGTACATTAGAGTACTAGACAATGTGGCTATAATCTCCTAAGGAAAAGTCTCCTCCTCCTACCTTGCATCAGCACTATCCAATGCAACCCCATCTCCATCATCCATCTCGAGTCTCTAACTCCTCACCTCTGTCACCCTCACTCTCCTTGAAGACCTCAATGAATTGGGCCTTCCCTCTACCTCTGCAATCATGTCCTGGAACCCAAGGTGTGTGGAAATTGAAACATAGTTTCTTTCACCTCAACTCATCTCTATCCTCTCAGGAAATGATTGGCTTCTTAGCCACCTCCTACCTCGGTGGAGGCTCCCTCTACTGAAGTTTGTCTGATCCAGATGGAGGTTCCCTTTCTGAACGTGAGGTGGAACCCTTGACTTTGGAGTGGATAACTCTAAGTTCCAAGCTCTCCTAATAGCCTCATGTAAAGAAGAAGGTTCGAATGCCTTCACAAACCCAGCGAGAGCATCTGTCAAACCTACTATGAATAGTGAAATCAACCTCATCTCCATGACATCAGGTACCATGACTGATAATCTCTGAAAATCTGTGATGTACTGATCCAGGGGACTAGTTTGTCTCGACATGAGTAAACTCCCAAAAATACCTGTCACGGTCCCTCCTATCAAATCTACTCACCAGCCTCTACGCAAGCTCTGCATAATTAGTAATGTGTATGTGTCCCTATTTAATCAACCCCTAATGCCACCAATTATGAGCGTCTCCCTCGAGATGTAAGATTGCAAACTTAATTACATCTTCCTCACGCATAGGATTCAAGTTGGAGTATGTCTTCAACTTATGAACCCAAGACTATGTAGTACACTTCTTAGAACCATCAAAGTGTGGAATGGAAATCTGTCCCAATCTCCTCTGTAACTCTGGTAGTTATATCTAATGATCTCTCTTGGGTCTACTGCCAATCTTCATTTTGTAATATTCCTGGAATGGCATGTTGTTACGAAAGCCCTCACTCAAGGTCTAGTACCTCTCCCAACAAGACTCCTCATCCAAAATATATACTTTGGTTATTATACCCAGAAACTTTTGGATCCTTCAAGAAAAATGGTTTGTGAAGCCCCAAAGCCCTAGCGAGAAGATGGGGGAGGCATGTCATCACCAATCCGGCACTATGATAATTCTTCACCGAGAACTCCTTGTGCTATGATTATTTACTAATGCCAGACCTTTAGTTTGGTGGATGTAATCTGAAACAAAACAACAACATAACACAAGAATACCATCAACTATAATAAGACAGAATGATGACAAATCTGAAATATCAAAATCAATTATAATATTAACATGAAAGCATATTACAATCTCACCCATGAGGTACTTCAAGTGTTATTGACTTCACTTGCCTTTCACCAAGACTATGGGAGAAACTTTACAATTACACCTCTTAATGGCTTTTTCAACACACCTTTAAACTGATGGCTTCCTTCGCACACTTCCTACAATATTTCTCACTACTTCCTTCTATGCTAAATGAGGGGGGTAGCCTCTCTATTTATAGAACTTCCAGGCTTATCCATCTTATCTCTAAGATAGGATAAGAAATCCACTCTGATGAATCATATTCCATACCTTAACTCTTATCTGTACATGTAAGCTTATCTTCTAAGATAAGATAAACCTTATCATTTTACATGGGTTCCACATTTTTAGACTTTTTACAAATAAAATACACAAAATATTTATGACCTCACTCCATGTCCTTATTACCAAAATAATATTTCTAATTCCTAATCACATAGACCCTACTTCTCTAATTACCCAAAGTTTGACATTTTAACATTACCGGACCACTTACGACAAATATTTACTTTTACAACATTCCTATTGTATTTTGACTATTACCGTACTCCACATTATTGGCGGCACCGTACTGACGGTGCCGTTATCTTCTATCAGACGCTACTACTAATTATACTTAACAACATCCTATTCCTAATACATACATTAATGAAATAGAAATTACAGAGGAAAATTTTAGTGTCGACATCTTCCCCCTTCCTAGCTTCTACTCCGTCCTCGGAGTAGACTAGACTATTCTCTTTGGAAAATCTTCAACTTGTCGTGGTTGACCCATTTCGTAATGGGAGTGCCATCCAATTCCTCCAGTCAGTGCGTACCATTTTCATGCACGATTCTTTATTTTGTAGGGCCCCATCCATTTTGGAAGAAATTGTCTTTGTCTTCTTTTTTGTATACGGAATCATATACTAGAACCAAGTCATTCACATGAAATGGAGACCACCGGATCTTTTGATCAAAGTATTCCTTCTGCTTCATTTTCTTCTTATGGCTTGTATCCTTTGCTATTTCTCTCATTTCCTCCAGCAAATGAAGATGTACCAGCCTTTCTTTTACTGAATCACTTTCATCCATCCTTTCATTTTTCATAACTCTTACAGTGGGAATATCAAACTCAATAGGAAGAACTGGATCAATGCCATAGGCCAACTGAAATGGGGAGTATCCTTTTGCAAACTTTGATGTTGCCCTATATGCCCACAATGTTGCATGAATCCTTTTATCCCATTTATGTACCTGCAAGGCTGCATCTTTTACTAGAATTTGACACAACACAAAATTTGTTCGTTCCACATGTCCATTTGTGCTTGGCTTGTATGTTGTTGCCTTCCTGTGCTTAATAGAAAACTTATTGACTAGGGCTTCTACCACCTCATTAATGAAGTGGATTCCTTGATCTATTACAATTTCTAATGGGCAATAAATCTGGTGACAATGCGTTCATACATGAACCTTGCCACTTCATCCATGGAAGTTGTTTTCAATGGCCTAGCTTCAACCCACTTGGTTAAATAATCTGTGGCAACTACAATATACTTATTTTGGCGTGATGTAGTTGGAAGTGGACCTACAATGTCTATTCCCCACTTTTCAAAGGGACCAAGGGGAAGAATAGGACATAATGGAGCTGATGAAGTCTTACGGTTACCATGTGTTTGACAAATATCACATGTCTTACAATAATTATAACAATCTTTAAAAAGAGTGGGCCAGTGATAACCTACATCCAAGATCCTTCTTGCTGTAAGTTGTCTAGAGAAGTGCCCTCCACATGTACCATTGTGGAATTCTTCTAGCAGTTCCTTTCCTTGATCACGTCCAACTGCCCTCTTGTACTGTCCATCAGGTCCTATTCGAAATAATACTCCATGCAGAATAGAATATGGACGACTGGCTTGAGTAATCTTTCTCTTAGTCTTTGCATTGGCACCATCAGGAAACTTGAATTCATTCAGATAATTCCAAATATCTATGTATTGTGTCAAGGATAACAATGTTGCATCGGGAAATCATCATCATCACAAGATGATCCTAAACCATCATAGGCTCGAGAGAGTGCATCTGCATTGACATGCTTCTTTCCTGGCCTATCTATAATATCAAATTCAAACTCTTGTAGCAAAATTATCCATCTTGCTATCCTCCCTGATGGGTTAGGCTTATTTACAATATATTTTAGAGCCTGATGATCTTTTACAACTAGAAATTTTTTCCCTAGCAAGTAATTTCTAAACTTCTTTACAGCAAAAATGATAGCCAGAGCCTCTTTTTCAGTTACAGTATAATTTACCTCAACACTGCTCATTTGTCTGCTCCCAAAGTAAATTGGATGTTCATTCCCATTTTCATCCTTTTGGCTCAAAGTACTTCCTAGTGCTGCATCTGAGGCATCGATGTACACATAATGAATGGCTTGCTCAATCTGGATTCTTCAAAACAGGTGAAAACACTAGGGCTTCCTTCAATTGTCTAAAAGCTTCATGTACCTTATTTCTGGTTCATAATTAACATCCTTCTTCAAGAAGCTGGGTTAGTGGCTGTGCAATCTTTGAGAAATTCTTGATGAACCTTCTATAGTAACCCACATGGCCTAAAAATGATCTCAACTTACTTATATTAAGAGGAAATGGTAAATCTTTGATTTTTGAAACTTTATTAGGATCAGTACCAATACCATCTCTAGATACAAAATGCCCTAACAAAACACCTTTAGAACATCCAAAGACACACTTTGTAGGGTTTAGTGAGGCTTGTGCTTCATCTAACCTTTGAAATGCTATCTCCATTTGGTGCAGGTGGTCCAACTTGCTCCCATAGATGTAAAAATCATCCAAAAATACTCTGATGAAGGTCCCAATGTAGGGTTCGAACACCCTATTCATCAAACGCTGGAATGTTGCTGGAGCATTACACAACCCAAAAGGCATAACTCTATAAGCAAACGTTCCCCAAGAGTGGTGAACGTGGTCTTGACTGATCTTTCTCTGCTATACGAACTTGGTTGTAGCTGCTATATCCATCAAGAAAACTCAAGCACTCTGCCGCCTACTTCGTCCCAAGATCTGATCTGAAAATGGAAGAGGGTAATGATCCTTCTTTGTTGCCTTATTGAGCTTCCTGTAATCAACACAAATGCGTAGCTTCCCATTCTTTTTTAGATCACAATGGGAGAAACCCATTCAATTCTCCACAAAATATGAATCTGCATCAAGCAACTTATCTATTTCTTCTTTTACAGTCTTGAAAAATTAGGATTCATTCTATATGGCATTTACTTTATGGGCTTAGCACCATCTACTAGCTCAATAGAATGTTCTACCCAACTTACTTGACGGAGTTCCTTGTAATCAAAAGTGAATAGGTGTATGTACCTTCGAAAGAGCTAGAGGTAGGATTCCTTCTCACTCTCCATCACAACATCACCAATCTTTATTTGTTGGAGACGATCATCAATTTCTTCTTCAGATAATTTTATGGGGTCATGAGTTGGTGTGACTGGAAGGATATCCATGACAAAACATCCACCTCGCTTTCTTCATCTTCGATGTCCACTTCACCGGTACTAGAGTGATCGAGAGGATGTCCAATCATCGGTTTCATCACTTGAATCCACGGTTTTTTCCTTATGGTGTCGAGGGATCACATTTATCTTCACCCTCTCTCTACCACGTCCAAGTGTCATGAAACCTTCATTCCGGTAGTTTCTTGCATGAACTCTCCTTAGCCATGGTCTTCCCAAAGCATTGGGTATGCAACAGGATACCATTTTTCATCACCCGATAGTCTACCACACATACCACACCCATAACAGATATTGCCACATTTGAAACTACACCTTCGGTTTAGTTTTTCTTTATTTAATGACCTTAACATAAGTGTTGAAGGGTGATCAATTTTAAACCCAACATATTCATTACTGAGACTCGGTCATTACATTAATCGCAGCACCTCCATTAACTAAGACATCATGAATTGAAATACCATTACATAATACCTCAGCTTGTGGAGCATAGGGATCCGCCTCTGCCTCCAAAACAGGGACCTCAACCTCCTTCTTTCTTCGAGCGTTGAGTCCACCTCACAACTCCCGCCTCTTCTCGAAGACATAGCCAAGAGTTGACATATGTAATATTTGCGGAGCCTTTTGGATAGATCTTCCAAGATGGAGTATGGTCCTTGCCCCTGTGAAATCAAAAAATCTTGCACACCCAACTTTCTTCTCCTATGTTTCTTACTAGTTTCTTCTTTCATCTTCTTAGGATCATTTCCATCTTGATTATCTTTTTCTTTCTTTCTTTTTGTTATAAGCACATCTACTTCATTATTTCTACTCTTATCTACTACATCAAGAGAATTCACAGTGCTTTTCCTTTATCATTATCTCTTGTACCGGATGTAGAAGCTCTATCTGGACAATTATACTTATAATGACCCTTTTATAACAACCATAACATACAACTTCAGAAATATTTCTTTTTAGACCTCTCTCTCTCCCTAAGAACTAAATTCCTTTCCTTGAAGAAGATTAATAGTTAAGCGACCCATCTTTTTGAGCGAGATCTTCATACTCAGTAGATGTACTAGGAGAAATATTAGTACTCACTTTGGGAGTGGTTGTGGATTCAGGACCAAAGGTGCTGGTGTAGGCTCTACTTTAGCAACAATTTCTTTGGGCTCCTCTTCCATGCTTTCTTCTTGCCTTCTTGCAATCTCCTTTGCTTGTTCAATGGTAGTTGGGTGGTCATACTTCACTCGTTGTCTGATCTCTGGCTTCATCCCAAGAATGAAGTGCTTACAGAGGAGATTATCCACACCATTCATCAACCCATCCGCTAGTCCTTCCTTCCGGATCTGGGCATTGAGCTTCCTCCTTAGCTCTAGAACACGAGCATGATAATCCCTTATCTTCTCCTTCTCTCCTTGGGATAGCTTTGTGATCTCGATCATGAGATCTGCATATTTCTATTGTTCACCAAATTCTTCAAGAAAACTTTCAGTTAATAAATCCCATGAATTTTTCACATTATCACCTAGTGTTTCAAACCACCTAAGTGTTGAACCATCCAAAAAGGTAGGAAAAAATTCAGTCCATTGTTCCCTTCTTATAAGGCCATTACAAATACAAGATCGCTTAAACTCTTGAATGAAAGAAGAAGCATCTTCATTAGATTGAGCTGAAAAAATAGGAATCTTTCCCATTTTCAAAAGTAACCACCGTGAAATACCAACTCACAAGTACAATCAACAAGACTTATGTGTACAAATAATTGGAATCACTATACTAGAAAGTGACTTTACACCTTTCTACAGTAAAATAAAAATGACCACGGTAAACTATGGTAAAACTTGACTTCTTGGTAAAAGCGACTTTCTTGTGGTAAACACTATTCACGGTAAAAGTGAAGTTACATGGTAAATACTATTCACGGTAAAAGTGAAGTTACTGTGGTAAATACTATTCATGGTAAAAAGTGACTTTACTGCGGTAAATACTATTCCAAAAAAATGACTTTACCATGGTAACTACTATTTATGGCAAAAATGACTTTACCATGGTAACTACTATGCACAATAAAAACAAGGTTACCCTCTAATTGATTTTTGACTAAGTGGGAATATCTCTCGAGAAAATCCACCAACGAGGAATGGTCCCAGCAACGGAACCAAAATGTCATCACCAATTCGGCACTATGATAATTCTTCACCGAACTTCTCGTGCTATGATTATTTACTAATGCACAGCCTTTAGTTTGGTGGATGTAATCTGGAAACAAAACAACAACATAACACAAAAATACCATCGACTATGATAAGACGAATGATGAAAAATCTGAAATATCAAAATCAATTATAATATTAACATGAAATCATTCAATCTCACCCATGAGGTACTTCAAGTGTTATTGACTTCACTTGCCTTTCACCAAGACTATGGGAGAAACTTTACAATTACACCTCTTAATGGCTTTTTCAACACACCTTTAAATTGATGGCTTCCTTCGCACACTTCCTACAATATTTCTCACTACTTCCTTCTATGCTAAATGAGGGGGGTAGCCTCTCTATTTATAGAACTTCCAGCTTATCCATCTTATCTCTAAGATAGGATAAGAAATCCACTCTGACGAATCATATTCCATACCTTAACTCTTATCTGTACATGTAAGCTTATCTTCTAAGATAAGATAAACCTTATCATTTTACATGGGTTCCACAGCTTTTAGACTTTTTACAAATAAAATACACAAAATATTTATGACCTCACTCCTTGTTCTTATTACCAATATAATATTTCTAATTCCTAATCACGTAGACCCTACTTCTCTAATTACCCAAACTTTGACATTTTAACATTACATTACCGACCACTTACGACAAATATTTACTTTTTACAACATTCCTATTGTACTTTGACTATTACCATACTCCACATTATTGGCGGCACCGTCCTGACGGTGCCATTATCTTCTATTAGACGCTACTACTAATTATACTTAACAACATCCTATTCCTAATACATACATTAATGAAATAGAAATTACGGAGGAAAATTTTAGTGTCAACAGAGCCGCTGCCCTAAATTTCCACTCTCACCTCTTTAACCCCATTGTCCCATATTGTTATTTTCTCCTCTCATTATGACTATTGTTATACATAGTCCAACAAAGCTAAAGATGACTAAAAAATATTATCTTATTCTTTTTAGCAATTAGAAAACCAACACTAGTACCTTGAGAGGTACTCTCCCTTCTTTCACCGGAGTCTCTAAAGAAGAAATCATGCTTTCTAACACTTGTAATCCCAAAGGACACATTTGAATTCCTTCTTTTGCTTATGAAACCAGTCACAAAGTTTTCAAAATCAGAATTGATAGTTTTGGATAATTGCCACATATTACTAGGATCCCATACCTTATAATGCCCATGAACCCTTGTATCATGTAAGGTCTTCCATCTTTGCTTCTCTTGTATCTCCTCATAAAGAAGATCATCACTCTTTGTCTTCATGATGAATTGATTTTGATGTACCAAATTCTTAGCATTCTTATTGACAATAGGTTGAATACCATCATGATAAAACTATTGTAATGATATAGGATGAAGATGATGAAATAAATCATGCTACTACTAACCTCCTTATAAATAATATCATCAAAAGGTTCACCTTCTATTGCTGATATAGAAACCTCCAAAACACCATCCCATGGAGTATCCTCATCAAGCTTGGTCTCCAAAATGACTTGACTTTTCTGCCACAAATCCTAAGCATTCTGGTCTACAATGGGCTAAACTTCATCATAAATCGAGTTTATCATGAGTTGTTATTTTGAAAATTACAACAACACGTAATTCCACACAAGTGTCCATGTGAGGCTTCTCCTCACGTGTCAGCTACTCCATAGAGTCTTCTTTCATGGGTGTAGAATTCCTTGCATCATTTGCCCACATCTTTTCCTTGAACTCTTGTAGGTGTTGTCTTGCTTGAGCGGCTATCAATCTAGCAGCTCTAGCTTTGTTATTCCATTCCTCACACCGTTTAAGAGTTTCCATTACATCCTCCTTGCTTGCATATACAAATTTCTTCTCTTGAGCTGGAATAATTTCTCTAACAAGCAAAGTTTCACTAATGCAATTATTTTTCTCAATGGAAATCATACATTTTTCTCTAGAAGCTTCTTCTTCTTCAAATGAGTTCTTTTGTAATTCAGGTACCGACATATGATGACCTTGTTTGGGCTTGCTACCAATCTTCATCATGCAATAATCTGGAAATGGCATATTATCTCTGAAACCCTTACTCAAAGATTGATATTTCCTCCAACAAGAATCCTCATCAATCACCTCTATTGGCCACCCTTTATCATTGTTCTCTCCATTTTCCTTATTGTCCCCAGATCTGCTTTGATTCAAATTCAGAGTGAGCTAGCTCAAATAAAGGTTAGTGGCTTCCCATTGTTTCACCATGTTAGTGAAAATTTACTTCATAAAACCCACATTGAGATCTTTCCAAACTACCATATTTAACCCACACAGGCTAGAGGAACAACAACTCTGATACCACTAAAATATCCCTTATGGGATACCACTTAAAAATGCACAAAATATTGAAAATTTGTAGCCAAATAAAATATTGATTTTTTTACGGATTTTATAGTAAGGACAACGAACTAAAGAAAATTAATATCTCCCAAAATATCCACTCGAATTACTTGAAAATTTAAAGAGGGCTTGCTAATATTATAAAGGACATAATAAAACTATTTTTGGAGTTTTACAAAAATTAAAATGCTGCCAGAAAAATCATAGCATGCCCTAGACAGCTGGAAAACTTCAGAGGTTTGTAACTCTCCAAATACAAGAGAAAAAATTATGAGACTTTGGAAATAACATTAACAAATATAGGAAATGGCATTTCAACCTTTAGATCTAAAAATGGATAACTAGAAAACCCTCCAAATAAAGGTTGTAGGTCGCCTCGCTTGGGGAAGGGTGGGAAACTGATGGAGATGCCTTCAAAGTGATGCTAAGCCCTTTGCCCAAATGGCTACCATAAATATGATCTGGAACCCCTTTGATATCTTACCCAAATGCCCCAAAATCCTCAAACCCTTCCTTTGAACCTCTCGATAATATATTTGTAACATAGTCTTGTAAGTGGATCCAAAATGACAAGCTAGGGTATATCTCTCACTACTGAAGAATGCCCTGCTAGCTAGGAATGAGTCTCTCACCACTGAAGCTAGGGTTCTTGTGGGATTTCACTCCATAAGCTATAGATTTGAAAACAATAGTTGCACATGAAGGAGAATAATTATTTATGCAAAAGTCCCTTTTTCTTTCTCCCCCAGCCTTATATACTTCTCCAAGGCAAAAGAGCCCCAATAAACCACAGTCACATTTTTCCCTTGGAAGGGTAAATAAAATAAAAGTAACATAAGTTACTTTTCTCCATTTAGTTGCCATAGTCCAAAAGTTACCCTCAATGAAAAACTAGAATATTACATGTCATGTGGCCCCTTCCTAAGGATAACACATAATATCTAGTCCCTCCAAAACACTTTATGTTTATGTCAATGAAGAAATATAACAAAATGGACTAGATATTCATACCCAAAAGCTCCCGTCCCTAGCCCCTAGGGTATGACCAAGGTCTGGACTCGAATTGGCCCTTAGGCCTTAGGCATAGGAAAAGGGGACATTACATACTAGAAAGTAAATGGGACACCATTTCCATGGACTTTATTGTTGGGCTATCGATATCAAGATACCACCATGATGATATCATGGTCACGGTGGATAAATTGACAAAAGTGGCTCATTTTTCTTCGATAAAGACCACCTATACAAATGTTGTTGTGTACGAGTGTATCTTGATGAGATTTCTAGGTTACATAGGATTACGTAGAAGATTATTTATTACCGTGACCCTTTGTGTTCCCACTTTTGGGCGACCATGCAACATGCCCTTGGGACAAAGATAAATTTCAGCACAACATACCACCCTTAGACTAATGGACAGACTAAGCGGGTAAATTAAATCTTAGAGGACATGCTTAGGATGTATGTTATGGATCACCAATCGATATGGGAGGAGTATCTGTACTTGGTTGATTTTACCTACAATAATAATTTTCAAGGTTTGATAGACATGGCTCCTTATCAAGCATTGTATGATAGAGATTGCAGTTACCTCTTCACTAGGACGGGTTAGAGGATAGGGTTTCTCTTGGACTAGCTCTATTAATGGACATGGAGTAGCAGGTGGTTATGATCATAAAGAGATTGTAGGAAGCATAGAATAGACATAAGAAGTATGCTGATCGGCATAGGACCGACCATAGTTTTATTGTGGGAATGAATGTTTTCCTTTGTGTCAGGCCACATAAGAGCCATATCCATTACGGATAAGGTTTTAAGTTAGCTCCTAGGTTCGTAGGCCCCTTTGAGATCTTGGAGCGTATTGGTCCTTTGGCCTACCATCTAGCATTATCACCTAGCTTGTCTCGCATCCACTTTCAGTGCTTAGGAGATATATTGCAGATCCTTCTCATGTGCTAGATTGGACCTCCTTGTAGGTGTAGGATTAGAGGTAGCTGATGGTGGAGTCCATTCGCGTTATAGAGCATAGGACCCTAGGCCTTTGAGGAAGAGATATTGACTAGGTTCGGGTGCAGTGGGACAGATAAGATGAGACTATGGCTACATGGGAGGATCCTATTTTGCTATGAGTTCAGCTTCCACACCTGTTCTAGTAACTTCCATGAGGAAATAGAGTCTAAGGGGAGGGGATGTATTTCCTACTTCCCTTCAACACCTTTTGATATTTATTATGACACTTTATCAACTATATTTATGGACATTATTGTAGCGTTTGAGTTGGTATGATGTTAAAGGTTAGAGAGCATGGATTGTTGTTAATTTTGATTCATATATGATGCATGGGTATAATTGGTGGCATTTTATATTGATGTTGTTATGGTGATATATATCTGTGTGTGTCTGTGTGTCTGTGTGTGTGTGTGTGTGTGTGTGTGTGTGTGTTGTTGTACATGTGTTATTTCATCATATTGAGTAGACCAAGAAAATTATATTAATCTTGTGATCTTATGATTATGGATGAAACTGTAAATGATGTTGTTACTTGCTTGATGATGTGTTGTATATATATATATATATATATATATATATATATATATGACTTTAGAATTATATTGTATATTTAATCTAGATGATTTGATGCAGCCATAAGGGCGAAAGAGGTATTTCTGTTTCTGCAAGTAAAACATGTCATAATAAACATCGGGAGATTGGAGGTGACTACTTTTGGAATTCTAGATGAATTCAACAAGGATCACCATGGAAATGTGTATTTGTTAATTTGGTTTGTTGTTAGGGGTTCCCATGGGGGGGATCACCGTTAAATGTGACCAAGGGGTTATGTGTATTCTTTTTATTGTGTTCTCCTTATTTTATTTTAGTATGTGTTTATTTAGTGATGTATTCTCCCCTTCATTATTTATTTGTTGGTGTCAAGATTAGTGAGTAATCATGTTTTTAAATTAATTAAATGGGTCAAAAGAATGCATTTTTTTAGAGTTGATGGCTCTTGGGGTTATGTGTTGTAAGAGGTGTGTAAGTAACCTTGGAGTGTGAAACACTCCACCTTTCCTTTGAATTTCAGATCTGTCCTTAGGGACTGATTTTGGAGGCTTGTGGGACAAGTTACACTTGTCCCACACCTCTTAAATTGTTACACCAACCATACCTATGGGTTAGAGGGTCAAAATTAGCCCTTATTATGTATTTTGGGAAGACAAGTTGTAAGTTTTAATTGCACTATCTTACATGAATTTAATTTTGGTCCTTGGGGTGTGGACTTGGTTTGTGTGTGGTAGCAAAATGTCATTTATTCACCCACTTATTTTTATTATGCTTTGGAGTTTGAAGTTGACTTGTGAGGAGGATTTGAGGATGTGTGATGTGGCATCCTACCTAGATCCACCTCATCCTCCTCTCTCCCTCTCCTATTTATTTGAATTCCTTGGCTTGTTTTGGGGTTACTTGATTTGGTTGCTCTTTTTGGGGACTTGATACTTTTGGTCGCTTATTTTGTTTTGAGCTCTAGTAATTTTGAAGAGAGTTAGAGATTTATGGAATGCTTTTGGATTGCTGGAGATTTTAGACTGTTTAGATTGGAAAAAGCTTGTTGTTGAACTTGTGGATCAAGCTCCATCATGGAAAGGTAGGAGTTGGACTCTTGTAAAAAGGTTTTCTTGTTGTATTGTGCCTTTGTGAATGTTTTTTTGAATGTTTGGTATGTTTTTGGCTAGTTGGGTAGATTGCCTAGGTATGGTGTAGGAGAAGACTATAGGGATCTTTTGTTGGGAGGCATAAGAGTTTTGGGGAGGTATAAGTGTTATTATGGGGGAGGTATAAGTGTTTGGGTTCCACCTTGTAAAATAAATAGCTTGCATTTCTTTACTCGTTATGGGGTGCCATAAGAGTGTGGGGAGGCATAACAAAATGGGAGGTATAAGGGGTACTTGGGGGAGGCATAAGGGAATGTAGGGGTTTGAAATGATATATATATATATATATATATATATATATATATATATATTAGTGGGTTTATCTTAAGGTGGACACCCATTTCCCCATTGGGAGGTATAAGCAGCTTCCCCCATAGGTCTTGCTCCTTTGGCTTTAGCATGATGAAGCCTAAGTGTTGTTTGTTGTTTTTTCGTAGTTGCAAAACCGTAGTATGTATTTTGACTATGTTCTATATGTGAAGATTTTTTTGTGTTGTGGAAGCCTATTTGTTGCCATGAATTGAAATACATTTCTTATTGCTTTGTGGTTGGGGCTCGAGGGCCAATGAGGAGGACAAATTCTCCTCTTCATTGGAATTCTTGGTTGGGTGGAGAGCATTGCCTCTTCCTCTATTTGTTGTGATCAATTGAAATGTGGTGGATCTTCTTATTGTTGTTCGGAGCGAGGATGAAGACAAACTTTACAGTTTCTCCTTTTGTTCCTTATTGTGAAAATTCCCACTTGGTGGATGGAATTATAATATTATTTGTGATGGGAAAGTTGCTCTATGTTTGGAAATGGAAGCTACATTTGAATGTGAGAGATGTATATTCTGTAAGTTGTATTTGATGAATGAAAAAGGAAGTTGTAAAAGAATTGTTGAAATTCAATAGAAGTTGTTTTAGTTACCACAAATGATATGGTTTTCATTTGAAATCTGTGTTTGAAAAATATTGTGAAGTCTCTGTTTGAAAATTGAAAAAGAAATACATATGAAGAAATATTACATTTCTCTATTTCATTCGAAATGCATATTTTGAAAGTAGAACTATATTTTGAGTTTTCCACGCATGGATTGAAGTAGAGTTAAACTTTGTAAATTTAGAATGGAATGAGCTTAAACGTTTTTAAAGCATGGAAAATGAAATGGATAAATCTCAAGTTTTGAAATATGTAGATCTCATTAGATTGTTTCAGACTTGTAAATAGATATATCAGAAAAACATACAGAGTACTCTGTAATAATGAAAGACAAGATGTAATATTAAAACGAACTAAAGATGAACAAAAACATTCCAAACAGTTTGTATTGCACTTTCAATTTACACAGTTCATCTTTAATTTATAAAGCTAGAGGTATAATAATGCCATTTTATAGAAAAGAAAAGAAATTTGTATTGAAATCTTAATCGTAAATCAATTAATCCTTGTAATCCATTGGAAATATTTCAAGAACGTTCTCCAACGGATGTGTAGACATGGAAATATTTCTTGAAGAGGGTTTGAAAACCGCAAGGCGAGGATCACGAGGGGCGACATGCACATCAACAGACGTGTGAACGGTAGTGTGAAGAGATCACGGGAGGAGCGAGCATCAACCGAATGTGCATGCAAAGATTCGACAAATGGGCAGAACCTGGTTAAGCCATAAAACTCTCCTCTATCTCATAGATCAAATGGGGTGTACATATAGGAGGTGTTGAGTAACCCCCAGTGCTACAATCATGACAACTCAAGTAGAGAGGGGAGTTACATTCCCAGAATAGAAGTGTAACTCCCAATGACGCATATGATGCACTGACGCTGCCGACACACTGACGTGCTGATGCACTGACGCGTAAGAGAATCTCATAATGACCCCTAAATGACACGTGGACCTATGATCTCAACTAAGTGAGATGACTCACCTAATGATGTGGAAAATACACACACCAACACCCCCCCTTCATCGTAACTTAGGATGAGACGGCAAGTTAGAAACAAGAAATGGGTCCTAGCACAAAGCCTAATGAGGTACCCATGTATAAGAAAGAAGTTCCAAGCAGTGAAGGAAAACCCAGTGGGAAAAACATCCACCACAAGAGAAAAAAACTCTCTAATCTAATAAAGATGCCAAATATGGGTCCCACTCTAGGCAGGCTGAAAAGGTACCCATGTGCAAAGAGGAAATCTCTCGGAAAGAAGAAGAAGAGAGAAGAAGAGGGAGATGAGAGGAATGCAGAAGATGTCATGGATGGATCTGAACTCTGCGTAATCGTAGGAAGTCTCCCAAAAGAATGTCGATGATGAGATCCTCTACCTCTGGGTGAAGAAGAGACACTGCACCAAACTATGTGCCTTCCCCTTAGGAAGGACAAATGATGTGTTGGAATTCTACCCACTCCACAAAGCAAATCAAGGTAAGAACACGAAGAACTCGTGTGCAGTGCCTTTGAAGTGTGACATAGGTCTAGCAAGTGAGTGCCAAGGAACCGAAGGTAATGCCACGTGTGTAGAACTATCAGAGTGAAGAGGAACACCCGCAGAAAGGATGTCCAAGTGATGTGAAGGGAATAGAACATCCTCCACAATAGAAAAGGGATCCACAGATGAGGGTGGATCAATGAAGTTCTACGGAAAAGTGGAAGTGGTAAGAGTCCCAGAAGGGGCACTCCCAACAATAGAGATGATGAAATCCTCTGAAAAACTTGTATATGGATGAGGGAACTATAGATCATCACAAGTAGACTCTGTGAAAAAGATGACTAAGGTCAGGTAGATACTCATCCCAATGAGGGGGCTCAATAAACAAAAGAGCGATGTCAGATAGGTATGAGTCATCCAATGAAGGTAGAGGAGTGAAATGGGCCTCGCACACTAGAAGTGGAAAGGAGGCTGGTGTAATGACGGTGTGAGACTGAGTAGAAGACTGCTCGATATCTGATGAGATGTGGGGGGTGACAACAATGTCTGGAATAGTGAGAGAAAGAGGAGAAGAGTCCTCTATAGTACTCTCGACATCAGAATAGGGTGCACAATCCTCGTCATTAGAAGTAGAACCAAGCGAGCCTGTGTCAGTGGAACTGTCATCACATGAAGAAATGGAGGAGACAACTGAATCAGCAGCAGCAACAATGGTGGCAGTATGTGAAGGGTCTCCATACAAGGACTGAAGAATGCTCCAAACACAGTGAGGTGGATCTGAGTCTGCCACGTGAAACCAAAGAGAATGAGAGACATGCATCATCATGTGACCAAAGACATGGTCACAAGTGTCAAGGAAGTCCTCCAGATGATGATGATCGGCGAGTGTAGGAACCGCCCAAGTAAGAAGGCTGAAAGACCCTCATAGGCAAACTAACGTTCCATGGAAGCACGCCAGGCTGAATAGGTCTCTCTCCCTGGTGAGAAGTGGCGGAGGCTATAATACAATCCTACGGCACTCACGTTTGGAAAGAGAACTCTCCATGATGAAAAAATGCAAGATGCAAGGTGAAAAAGCAAGACGTCGGACTCGGCCGATAATGCGTCTGCGTGTGTAGGCCCAAGAGTACAATCAACCCCTAGAATGTGGCACTTTATAAAAGTAGTGCATTTATAAAATTGAAAATTCCATCATGTAGTGTGTGAAAAATCATGCAACTTTGACCAAGGAAGCGCTCAGAAACGAGTCAATTTAGAGTCAAAATTTATAGCATTAAAACGATTCCCGCAACTGATGGAAAAATACACTAGACATTGCAAACGCATTAAAAAAGTGCATGAAATGGGTGCAAAGGGTATCATGTGGGTACTCGTTGGAAATGGCATCAAATTTTAGTAGGGATTTGTTTTGACTACGAGGGGGTTAGCCTCTCCGCCCCCAGGACCTCGCCCTCCGTCTTCGACGCTCGTAGGAAGGTAAGTAATACAAGTCAAAACAGCCTTACAATAAAATTATTACATGCCAAATGAAATGTTTTGTTTTTTTAATCACCCTAAAACATCATAAAAGAAGGTGGGAGGAGGGGACCCATGTTTGGGAGTGGTCAATGCCACATGTCAGCGAGAGGTGAGCTCCTTGTTTGAGCCAATAGGTGGTTGGCTATGCATGTAATGCATCTTATGTGCCAAGAAGATGCGCTAAGAGTAGGTTTGAACCAAAGGAAGGTTGCTTTAGTGTTGCAGAAAGTTGGAAGCCGCGTGGTGAGGTGTTGGTGGTGCTATAGGTGGAGCAGGTTGAAGCGACCAAAAAACAACAAATCAAAAAATGTTTTTACAATGCAAAAAAACGCAGTTTGTTGGAGATGCTGCAAGTTTGAGCTGGAGGGAGCTGAGAAACGTTGGAGGGAGTTGGTTTTTGTTGTGGTGCAGGTTTGAAATAGTTTTCCAATGCAACCAAAACGTTTTTCAACCAAAAACGTTTTTCAAAGCACCTCAGCAACTAAAAAATGTTTTTCAATGCAACCAAAAAGCCACGCTTATAGGTGAAAACGCACGCTGGGAACCTTGAACAAAGAAAAAGGTAGACCACGATCTAGCAGCTAAAGCATGAGCCTCATGATTCAAAAATAGTTGAAGAGCAAGAACGGGTTGTACAAGACTAAACTTCTTCGAGCCAAGGTTGGACCAATACAACAAATAACTAACAAACAAACCCGAGCTTTCATTGCTCAATGAAGTCGCATGCGTCTAGTTGAATGCCATTCCTACGTGAGAGGAATCATACTGGAGATTGCAGCAGCCAGTATGAAATGAGTGCAAGGGCTGAGTGTAAGGTTGAGTGAACCGAGTGCCACGAAGAGAGCTAACAAGTTTTCCAATGCTGAAATGATCAAACCATGAACCATGCACTGGGCAACAAGCAGACAATAAGAGCCAATGTAGAGTGGACCGAACCAATGTAAAGCCAAATCACAACAATAACCCACAGGTCCACGCCAAGCCAAAAATGAGCACACGTGAATAGAAACAATCATGATCTCACCAATGGATAATGCAAACCTGATACAAAACAACACTCGCAACCTTTGCAGATCATGCAAAATCTGAAAACTCAAAAACCGCAAAACACGAACAAACCCGAACAAGAAGGTGAAACCCACGAACACGAGCAAGAAACCGGAGGTATGAACCCCAAGATCAGTGCAAGAAGAGCATGAATAGAATATCCATTACAACACACACAACAAGAATTGGATATCACACCGTGAAGCCGAAAAACACACGAGCAACACACGTGGAGTGCATGGATCCACAAGATCCGCTCTGATACCATGAAAGAGGGTTTGAAAACCTGCAAGCGAGGATCATGAGGGATGACGTGCACATCAATAGATGTGCGAATGACACGTGGACCTACAATCTCAACTAAGTGAGATGACTCACCTAATGATGTGGAAAATACACACACCAACAGCTTTTAGGACTTGCAAATAGATATATCGAAAAAACATACGAGTACTCTGCAACAAAGAAAGACAAGATGTAATATTAAAACAAACTAAAGATGAACAAAACACATTCCAAATAGTTTGTATTACACTTTCAATTTACATAGTTCATTTTTAATTAGGATAGAGGTATAATAATGCCATTTCATAGAAAAGAAAAGAAATGTGTATTGAAATCTTAATCGTAAATCAATTAATCCTTGTAATCCATTGGAAATATTTCAAGAACGTTCTCCACGCCTGTTTGTCATGTTGAAGAAGAAGGAATAATGAATTAGATCAATTCGGCAGTTGAAAAAGTTTAGTTCCCGTTTTAATGGTAGGAAATACGTTTTCCTAAATTTCACCCATCTAAGTTTGTTAAAAATAATATTTTGTGCTTCTTATGCAAAGAGGAGTTTGAGCCCTTTCCAAAAAGTCCTTATTTGTCCAAATCTAAGCTTCCAGTCAAAATTTATGGCCTTTTGAAGTTTCTACTTTGTTCGTTTCAAAAATAAAAACCAACTGTCAAAAGGAAATATTTGTAAATTGGACCCATGGGCCCGAAATTTTCTTAGGGACACTTTTTACAAAAATTTAAAAAGTCAAAAATTCATCTACGGCCTCGTAACCCCACTTATTTGCTTTTGGGAAAGTGCTTGTGGGTTTGCAGGCAGGCGCCTTCTAACTTTACCTTTTGAAAAGGGCAAAAATATTAAGTCTCCTAGACAACCCACCACCCCAGCCAATGAGGGTCTACCATGTGGCTTCTTCAAGCATCAACAGAGGCGCGGATGGTTTTGTCCCTTATCACTTTTGGAAGTGAATTGGTAAAAATTCCTAAATTTTACCCACCGGCCCGCCTTCCCGTAGGTCACTGTTGGACTGAAACGTGGCATTGCTTGGTGTCAACGGAGGCGTGGGTTTTTTTAACCTTCACACCTTTTAACGTAAAATTTCTAAGTTTTCCCCACCGATCCACTCCTCGCTGGAAACTTTGAGTATGACACGTGGCATGCCCGGTGTTGGTGGAGGCACGAGGATTTTGAACCTTTTTTCCTTTCAAAACAAAAAGACTTAAAATCCAAATTTCTTCGACAACCCACTTTCCCACGTGGGCTTAACAATGTGCCACGTGTCCCTTGCACCTTTGGGGAAAATTTTCTTCCATGGGCCCGCAGCCTTCCTTTGGGGAAATTTTTTTCCCAAACCCATAGGCCTTCCTTTGGGAAACTTTTCTTCCCTAGGCCCACAGCTGCCTTGGGAAAATTTTCTTCCTGGGCTGCGAGCCCGCCTTTGGGAAAATTTTCTTCCCGTGCCCTGCAGACTGGCTTTTGTTAGGATAAATTTTATTATCCTATTATTAATTATGCATAGTTAGATTATTTAATTAATTTTATTAATTAAATAATAAATATATTGTTGTATGGTTAATCAACCATATTTGTTTGTATTCAGATTGTTATATTGTTTTAAACAATATATTTGTCTTTTCTAATTCTTGCTTCTGGATGTTATTGGAAGCTTATTCATTTTGGCATTTGGTTGCACCTATGCAACTTATTCTCCTGTGTGTATTTGGCTGTGCAATATCTATAAATATTGCAGCCCATTCTCTGTAATTGTTTACTGATTGAGATCAATAAAATATATACAGGCTACCGTCCCTGTTTCTCAATCTACATTTGGTACCAGAGCGAAATTCTGGCCCTGTGAAGGTGTGGAAGAGAGAGCAGCAGAGAGAGAGGAGATTGGAGACGTATTTGCAGCATTCGAGAGCCTGTGCAGCCTCGTGCAAACTCCCAGCCCCATCCCTGCCTCCCCCACATCAGCCTGTTCCTTCCAGGTACTTGGAAGGCAAATTTTTTTTTGCACTGGTGCACTCAGCACCAGGCAAAAATAGCTACAGGTATTGAATTTTAAAAAAAAAAAAATTTCCAATCAAGGTTTTGTTTTACTGTATTTGGAGATTGTTTTGCTTGTTTGGAGGACTGTCTGTGCACCTGCAGAGAATACACAGAAAGAAAAAAAAAAAAAAAAAAAAAGGAGGCGTTTTTCTTCATCTAGCGCCTGTACAAGAAAAAAAAAAAGGCGTTTTTTAGAGCATACGTGCCCTTGGCTGTCCCCCACGGCCTGCATAGCAAAAAAAAAAACGTTTTTTTAGCTTGCCCGCGCCATTTGCTGCCCCAGCGCCTGCACAGAAAAAGAAAACAAACGTTTTTGTGAGCAAATACAGTCAAAAAAAAGGTCCCAAGTCAAAAAACGCCCCCAGCATTGCAAAAACGCCCCCAGCATTGCAAAAACGCCCCCAGCATTGAAAAAAACGCCCCCAGCATTGCAAAAACGCCTCCAGCAATTAAAAACGCCCCCAGCAGCAAAAACGCAGCCAAAGCAAACAAAACGCGCCATTTTTCATCTTCCACGGCCTGTACAAAGGCCAGCAACTAAAAAACGCGCCCAGGCATTGAAAACACGCGCCCAGGCAAGGAAAAATGCGGCCAGGGCAATAAGCAACAGCGGCAAAGGAGAAAAACGGCCCAGCAATAAAAAAAACGCAGCCACAAGTCAAAAACGCGGCCTGCACTTGCTACAGTGCGTGGAAAAGGCGTTCACAAGCAAAAGAAGATAAAAACGTTTCAAGATCCGGATTTTAAGCATGGAGAAAACCTAAATCTGCATTACCACGCATGCAGCCACGTGGAGCTTCATTCAAATCACGTTTTTTAAAAGGTCAGTCGTTTTTTCACTTGTTTAAATACAATATGCTGCGTTTCATATTCAAACAAGCCTAAGCGGCCAAGGTGGATAGACTAAACGCCTTAGAAGTGGGAGGTGCATGGTTCAAATCCCACCCCAACTTCACATTTTCAATTTTGGCGGATTTTTTGGCGGCTTTACCAAATTTAGTGGCAAAATTTGAATTTAGTTATAACTAACTAAATTTAGCGGAGAAATCCCTAATTTAGGGTAAAAATTTTTTTCTCCTATTTGGTCTGTTTTCTCATTCCAGACATTTTTTGCAAAAGGAGACCCACCTAAAAATTGCATTTTCAGCTATTTTTTTGCAATTTTTAGCATTTAGGGCTCAGGAGGTCACCAGGACCCCGAAATTGTAAATTTTTGCCTGTCATTCAAATTGTATTATATATTGTACTAATTTGCAGGTTGCCATAGTCAACTGCAAAACTTTGTAACTGCTAAGAAACTGGCAGAATTGTAATCAAAAATAGTAAATTTGGTTCTGTAACACTCACGAGATCCTAGATCTCATTCGCAGCGTTCGGTATATACAGTGCCTCTGGGAAGCGCTTACGGGTAAAGCCGTCGCGACTACTACTGCACTTAACGCCTAATATAGCTGCAACAACGTCGTCTGGGCATCGTCCCTATAAATCGACGGGGAGTAATAAGGTCACAGTGCACACACTATGAACCATCCCATCCGTCTGTGAACGATTGCAAGACATAAATCCGGACTGAGAAATTATCCGAGTATATAGCGAAGTTACGCGCGCGTATGAGGATATTTCTTTGAGCCGGTGTCAATAATCGCACAGACCCCATCAGTACTGTCTTGGTACCACGTATCGAATTCTTTCACGTACGTTAACGCCTCTTTCACGTCATGCGGGTATATAGAAAGGGCGAGCTTCTTCCACGTACCGACGGGTATATCGGAAGGGCGCGTATATAGAAAGGTTCGGTATATCGGACTGACGGTATATAGATTGGGAGACCTTATACCTGGAGTGATAAGAGCCAAACCCTGTCAGTGATCTCTGCAAAATGGGCACCAATGCCCCCAAATTTTTTCTTCCGGATTCACAATTGCTCAAAGGAAGCAACTATGCTGCTTGGAAGACAAAAATCAAGACACAGCTTGAGTTTGAAGAAATCTGGCCTGTTGTGACTGGTACTCTAACCAGATCACCAACGGATGCAACACAACAACGACAATTTGATAGAGCAGATCAGAAAGCAAAGCTCATCATCTTGTTTGGAGTATCCGACGATGTGCAAGTCCACATTCGAGATGCCACATCAGCAAAAGAAGCTTGGGATAAACTGAGCACAATATATGAGGCCAAGAACAAGAATGTCATACTCAATTTGCAGAGTCAGTTACATACGTTGAAATTCAAACGAATGAGAAAATTGAAGCCTTCTAAGAAGAGTTGCGAGTTGAGGGCTTCACTTCTAGCCCTAGGAGAAGAGGTCAAAGATGAGTCTCTCGTTCCCATTGTTAAGAGCTCTCCCTTCTTCTTACCGAATTTTGTCACACTCTAAACTTGTCGATACGACAATTAGTTTTGACAAGTTAGTAAACCTACTGCAACAAGAGGAAGCAATGCACAACAAGGATGATGAAGAGGAGCAGGCACTGTCTTCACATCAAAAATGGAAAGGAAAAGGTAAAGGAAAACCTAAATCCTATCAGAAGTCCCCACATCAGAATCAGTATCATGGGGACAATCAACAGAAGAAGCGATGTCCCATTTGCAAAAGAGGACATGACTTGCAAGAATGTTGGTTTAATACATATAAGAAAGGTTCATCAAGCAATGCTGGACCTCAACAACAACAAACTTACAAGGGACATTCAAACAATTATCACGGGCAGAAAAAGGGGAACTGGAAAAGAAGACCCCACCAGCAAGGTAATATTGCTGAGCAACAAGATCAGTCAGACAATGAAGACTTCTTGTTCACTGCTCGATCAAGTGAACCATCCACGTCATCTAGTGAAGTCTGGTATGTTGATTCGGGAGCCACTCGACACATGACCGGCCACAGAGACTGGTTTATTTCAATGAGGGACACGCCATCGAAAAATCATGTTTCGTTGGGAGATGATTCTTCATATACAGTACAGGGGATTGGAAACATTTCTCTACCCCTTGGTTCACGCAAATGCAAACTATCAGATGTTCTATATGTCCCTGGGTTGACAAAGAACCTTCTTTCGGTCAGTCAACTCCTAGATCACAACCTGAAAATTGACTTTGATAGTCAATCCGGCAAGAAAATGTGTTTGATTCGAGATAAATCCAGAGGCTCGAAAATAATTGCCAAAGCCTCAAATGTGGGACGAATGTTTCAACTTGATTTCATTCACAAAAATGATCAAGCACTCGTGGCTAAAAACTCCACCTCAGCTCAGTTGTGGCATAGGAGATTTGGTCATGTAAGTTTCAAATATCTCGACACACTTCGCCGGTGCAATATGGTACATGGGCTACCATCTCTTCAGAAGGATACAGACAAGTGTCCTCACTGCTTAGCAGGGAAACAACACAGAGTTTCATTCCAAACAAGTACTTTTCGAGCTCATGGAAAACTTGACCTGGTTCATACCGATCTGTGCGGTCCAATGCAGCCAAGTCATTCAGGGTTCCAGTACTTCATGCTCTGTGTTGACGACTATTCACGCAAAATGTGGATTTTTGTCTTCGCAAGAAAAGTGAAGCCTTTGAAACATTCAAAAAGTTCAAAGTGGCAGTTGAGAAAGAAACTGGTCGTCACATCAGAACTCTCCGCTCAGATCGAGGGGGGGAATTCACCAGTGATGAGTTCAGAGACTATCTACAAACTCACGGGATTCGTCGACAAATGCCTCCTCCACACACACCAGCAGCAAAATGGTGTTGTTGAGAGAAGAAATCGTACTATCATGGAAATGGTGCGATGCATGATCGATGATTCGGACTTGCAAAGACATTTTGGGCGTAAGCGTAAAAAAACAATGATGTATTTGTTAAACAAAGCGCCCTGGCTAATCGCTCTTGATGGAATTACACCACAAGAAGCATGGTCAAAAAGGAAACCATCCATTGCACACCTCAGAGTATTCGGGTGCAAAGCCAGCATGCACATACCCAAACAGAATAGAAAGAAATTGGACATGAAGTCACAAAATCTCATCTTCATTGGATACAGTGAAGAGACTCTTGGAAACGGGCAGATGATGGATCCTAAGACCGAAAAAGTCTACACAAGCGAGAGATGTTGAGTTTTTCGAGAAGAAGGAAGCAGAGACTCCTCCTCCGGACTCGCAAGATGTAGATTTTTCACCAGTTGTAAAAACTGAAGCAAATGTTCCCTCAGAAGATGAAAGTGATGATGGGGATGATGGTGTTGATCAGATAGGACCACAACCCATGGGAACAGCTCAACGTATGCCTAAATGGTGTACAAGCACATTACGAGATGCAAGACTGGATGCTCCACCGGATACATCCACCCCTGGACCACGGACTCGCAGTAAAGCAAGAGAAGAAGTTAACTTTGCTTTGATGAGTAGAGTTATTGAAACAGACGAGCCATCTACAGTCCAGGAAGCCCTACAGTCAAAAGCTTGGAAAGATGCCATGGATTCTGAATATCAATCAGTGATGAAGAATAACACTTGGCAGCTTGTCGATCTTCCACCAGGGAAGAAACCCATTGGTTGCAGATGGATATTCAAAACTAAGTACAAAGCAGATGGGACAGTAGACAAGTGTAAAGCAAGACTTGTAGCAAAGGGGTATGCACAGAAAGAAGGCATTGACTATGAGGAGACATTTGCTCCCACAGCTAAGATCAAAACGATCAGGATGATCTTTGCTCTAGCTGCTCAGTTTGGATGGAAAGTTCACCAGATGGACGTAAAAAGTGCCTTCCTGAATGGAGATTTGCAAGAAGAAGTCTACATGACTCAACCTGAGGGATATGTAGTACCTGGTCAAGAAGAAAAGGTATGCAGACTCAGGAAATCTCTGTATGGCCTAAAACAAGCACCCCGGGCATGGTACATCAAGATTGATGAGCATCTCGTACAACATGGATTTGTCAGAAATCCATACGATCCCAATCTCTACCTCAAAAAGCAAGGGGGGGAGATGGTGATTGTTGTAGTTTATGTCGATGATCTAGTCATCACTGGCAGTTCAGTGAAGATGATTGATGAAATGAAGAAAGATCTTAAGTGATCATTCGACATGACAGATCTCGGGCTTATGCATTATTGTCTTGGACTGGAAGTATGGCAGAAAGAGAATCACATCTTTGTTTCTCAGATGAAATATACCAAGACAACGCTTGAGAAGTTTAGGATGATGGATTGCACACCAATTGCTACACCTATGGAGAACAGATTACAGTTATCTCGTTCAGATCCATCTCCTGAGGTAAGTGCCACTCTCTATCGGCAGCTGATTGGGAGTCTCATTTACCTGACCTACACTAGACCAGATATCAGCTTTGCAGTGAGCTATCTATCCAGGTTCATGCAGAACCCAAAGTTTGTCATTGGAAAGCAGCAAAGCGCATCTTGAGATATCTCAAAGGATCAGTGGATCTTGGTCTAGAATACAAGAAGAACGAAAACTTCTTCTTGACTGGATATTCGGATTCAGATCATGCAGGTAACATTGATGATAGAAAATCCACTTCTGGATTTGTATTCTTTATGGGATCTGGACCAATATCATGGGGAAGTAAGAAACAACACTTTGTTTCTCGCTCTTCCACAGAAGCCGAGTATCGTTCTGCAGGAGAAGCTGTCTGTGAAGCGATTTGGCTACGTCGCATACTGGAAGGACTTGGAATACCACAGGACAAACCGACCACCATGTATGTTGACAACGAAGGTGTTCTCAAACTTGTTCGCAATCCAGTTTTTCACGAGAGAACAAAGCACATTGAAGTTCAGGTTCATTTCATACGCGAACATGTATTGAAGCACAACATCCAGCTTCAATTTTGTCCAACAGCTGAACAACGAGCAGATATTTTCACAAAGTCACTTGCACGTGACAAGTTCGAGTTGTTCAGAGCATTTCTCTCCTCATCTCTTCAGACAATGCACAATTAAGGGGGGGAATGTTAGGATAAATTTTATTATCCTATTATTAATTATGCATAGTAGGATTATTTAATTAATTTTATTAATTAAATAATAAATATACTGTTGTATGGTTAATCAACCATATTTGTTTGTATTCAGATTGTTATATTGTTTTAAACAATATATTTGTCTTTTTCTAATTCCCGCTTCCGGATGTTATTGGAAGCTTATTCATTTTGCATTTGGTTGCACACAGTGCAACTTATTCTCCTGTGTATTTGGTATCATGCAATATCTCTAAATATTGCAGCCCATTCTCTCGTAATTTTTCTTGATTGAGATCAATAAAATATATACAAAGCTACCGTCCTGTTTCTCAATCTACAGCTTTTGGAAAAATTTCCTCCGTAGACCCGCCGGTCTATAACTTAAAAAATATGAGTTAGGAGGATTTATTTATATCATTGGAAAGAGGAAGAAATATCCTACCTCATGGAAATGTTTTTAGGAAATCTTGAGTACGTTAAATATGTGAAAAATTAGGATGAAGTCCAAGGATGAGTCTAAGAGTGGGTAAGTGGGAAATTATCCCCTTTTAACTTAAATGTATAACTCTAGAGCATGGGTTGACCTTTTTGAAGGGTCTCATGAGGGGATAAGGAGTGTTTTCTATCCCATGTTATTAAGAACCTTGGTTATGGATTAGACCTAGGAAAATTAAATACCTTGGGAAATTAATTGTTTTGGCCCTTGACCTTCTAAAATTAATTAAGGAACATTTAAATATAGTGTTAAATTAATTATTTATTAAATTAACACCTAAGAGAAATTTAACTATATTGGGGTTAACTATACCCTTTAATTTATGTAATGTGGATCTAATGTTTATTATAACGGGAAAATTTTATGTATTAATTATAATTGACTTTGAATCTTGCCATGACAACTATTGCTTGAAGCTTAGTAGTGGACACGTTTTTCAAAAAAAAAAAAAAAAAATCCATAATTTTTTAATCTAAACCTAGGTTGTTCTTGGGTCTCGAGTGGTCGTTTTAGAGGGGCGTTACAGTCACAGGTTGTCGCAGGTCTGACTGTGAATTCCAGGTACAAGAATGAACACTTAGAAGTCCCAAAAAGGTCAAATCTGGAGGATCTAAGTAGACTAAGGCACCTAGAAAGGTATTGGGGTGCCCTACGGTGACCTAGTCTAAGAAATAGGTGCCTGGTCTCTGTAAAATCTCCAAAATTTGTTTTTGTGGGGTCACAAGATAGGTTGAAACCCTCTTTGTTTGTCACACTTGACTTTCTGAGTTGCGCCTAATGTGCTGGATAATAAAAGTGATAACTTGCAATAGTATATGAAGTATCAAACCCTAGGAAAAATAAAGATGTAGAATAAATGGGTTGGACTGACCTAAGCCACCAAACTAGTGCTCTTATCATTAAGCATTGCACTAGATTTTGGACCCGGATGTAGTTCTTGATTTGGAGTATTTTTCACTATGCAGATCTTCCCTAAAATTCCCTAATTTAGGACCATGTTGAAGGGATTCTTGAGACCTTTTCGATGGTATGTTGAACTTCAGAAATGGAGTCTATATGTAGATTCTATCACCGATTAAAGTTGAGCTCTTAAATGGGTCAATCCTAGTCAACAGTCCATTTCAGATGTGACACGTGGCAAAAAGTGATGAGAAGGAAAAATGAAGGTTGTTCGATATGGTTTGTGACCTCCGGTCTTTGCAAGTGTAAAATTTGGTTTTGGCAACAAGAGGCTCAACGTTTTTAATGAAGGGGAGCCCGGCCGCCATGAGAGCTATATTCTTGTTTGCGATGTGGTGGGCTCTCAAACCACCACGCGGATGTTGATTTTGCATTTTGAGCTCGATATTGTGTTTTGATTTCAATTTTTTCACTATGAGTTGATTTTTGCATTGCAGGTTTATAATCAGCTTGACGAGCTATATTGCTAGCTCGGTGGGGTGATCAACTCCCCACCAAGTTGAATCAAGTTTATTTCCTTATGGTTTGGGTTTAATTCCTTATGGTTTGTTAAGACTAATATTCACTATTACCTTGGATGGGGATGTATTTTATTCTATTTACCTTGGATTCCTCCCACATAGCTCGGTCATTTTATATCCCTTTCAACTCGGGATTGGTTCTATTTATAGCTCAAGCTTTGGGCTTTTCAAACAATGCTCGCAGCCCTATCCACATGGGTGGTTCAACATTTAGCTCCCAAAAAAAAAGGGAAAAATATGTGGCTATTTCCGTGTTTAGATGGGCTTATAAGCCTATATTTAAACAAACAAAGAACACCACCTACGAGCAATGTGGGAGTTAAACCCACTTCCAATACAATGATCCCGCCACAAAAGGAACCACTAGGATTTGAACCACGACTCATGGTCCCAATTATATCCACCCAAATAATTCGGAACTTATCTCGGATGAGCTAGAAAATATCTTGTCAGTATAAATAGAACACTGTGCTCTGTGTAATGGGGGAGAGCAACCAGGGTAGTTTGGAGAAAAGCTAAATTTTGAGGCACTTAGGGTCATTTTCAAGACTCAGTGTAAAAAAACAAAATACTCAGAATATTATAAGCTTTAAAAAGATGTGATTTTTTTCATGAAGTATTATATATTTTCCTATGTAGGGCATTTTTCCATCGTAGTTGCACAAAACAGGCATGAGGAACCAACAGAGATATGAAGTTTCCAAGCACTTCTGGTCCGAACCAGGCCATGGAGTAAAAAGGGAAGTTATTCAAAATTTCATAATATTTCTAGAAATGTAAACCTATTTCATGTAGGTGTTGTAAATTTCAAGTTGAATACATTTTTCGAACGTATTTACATAGGAAAGCAACATGAAAAGCACTATAGGAGCCAAGGATCGGTCTTGGGATAGTTTCTATTATTTTTCATAGTTCCTTGGGATATTGATCAGCTCATTTGTAGGTATAAAGATATGTTAGTCAATATTTAAGGGTTTATTATACTTCATTGGATGTTGAATAGATCGATTCTCTTTTCGAGAATCCAAAGACATAGCCTTCGGGTGAACTCCGTTATCAATCTGGTTTGTGTTGTGGATTTGATTTCAATTTTTGGATGAATCTTTTGATCAGATAAAACATTTAAATTAGTTTGTTTGATTAATTGATAAAGCAAGCACAAAATTGGATTAATTGGATTGAAGTAAATTTTAGTATCCATAACCCACAATCAGTTAGTGAATGCACTTTCAAATTTTGGAATCAAGAATTCAGTTTGAGTGCATTATAAATTCAACTTGTGAATTATTTAAAATGGTTTTGTATTAGAATCAATAAATTCACTTAAGTTGGAAAAATCAGATTAATTGATCATTTTGGAAGAGTTTAAAAATTGGGCTTCAAGACACCCAAAATTGGATAATTGAACTCATGATCAATGTTGAGTCTGTTAAATTTTCATCTAAAATTTTTATCTACTTAAAAAAATTAGTACCATTTTCAGATCGGTTTTGGTGCGTGTTTGCATGTCGTGCCCTAGGTGCTCTTGTTCGAGTTGCACTTTGTGAAGTTGTGAGAAAAAATAATTATAGAAAATGTACTAGCATGGAATAGAATATAATCCCTCCCCCTATGTTGTGTGTGTTGAAGCAAATCTCCTAGCCTTGATTTGTGGCACTATGTGGATGCAAGTGATGTAATAGATGCAACTCTAGATGGAGTGATAGTTGAAAACACTCTAAACTTTACAAATCAAATTACATAACTAAGGAAGGCTAACACCACTACTACCTCTAGTCAAGGATTTAAGTCTAGGAATGTAACACTAAAGAAAGAAGCTTAATGGAATGCTTAACTAATATGAATAGAATTCAAAATCTAACTAATCATGCCTACTAATATGTTTAATTTCCTAGCATAGACCTAAATAGACCTAAGAGGGAAATAAAATGGGTATGGTTGCTACTCCAAACAAGGTGAAATGACCTCTCCAAATGACTTACAAAGTCACTTTAGATATCCATATACTAACCTTGTTGAAGGTTTTAGGCAAGGATTGAGCTTGGCTATAAATCATATTTCTTATATGAGATGCAAATCAAAGCATGGTGTAAAGTATTAAGGTATGAGGTGAATCCATTTTATAGTTTTCCATTTGGGAAAAACTTGTATTTTGGTGCATGTGGGACTAAAAGCCCAAATTATATTAGAATTTATAATCATGATTAATCTTTGCTAATCACAATTAGTGAATTACCAAGTGATTAAGATGTGTGGAGCCTTAATCAACCACTTAGGGTCAACTAGGAGGCTATGATAAGCTTTTGAAGCTTGCTTTGAGACGTTGTGGAGAGAAGTGGGGTGATTTTGAGTGGTTGGAAGAGGGGTTTGAGCCAATAGTAGGGTATATTGACCAAAACAAGGGAAAAATAGGCTTAATTAGCTAATAATCACTAATTTTCTATTTTAAAGAGGATTTTGACTTACGATTCATCGTAAAGTGGAATCTTGAATGCGAAAGAGGTTTGGTAACCAACAAAGCATTGTTAATTGACCAAAGTGGTAAGAAACGTTAGTTAATTAGTGGAAATCACTAATTATAATAGAATTGGTAAGAATGAGAATGATTTGTATGTGTTTGGTAATAAGATTGCAAAAGTAGAATTTAGGTGTCTACATTTTCCCCTGTTTGAGGTGAAGTAAGTGACTTCACTTCAAATATAGTAGACAAGCATAAGTAGGTAAATTTTTGAAGAAAAATTAGTACAATGAAGGATGCCCCCTCGAGTGTCGATGGGGTGATAGAAGAAGTCAATCAACAATTGAAAATATGATTGAAATGGATAGAAGAAATAGGATAGAATGGGCACAAAACCTTTGCTTATTTAGAAGGGAAAAGATAGGTATAAACATGGTTGTTTATTGCCCCTAGTGATTTGAAAGAAAAATTAGTAGTTGTAATAAATGATAATGGAGAAGAAATGATAATGGAGGATATAGGACAATCCTCATCTTTGCATCCAATCATTCAATAAGAAACTTTGTTGTATCATTTTCCCCCTAGATTTACATCATCGACCTTTATTAAAATTAACAAAAGTGAAAGATAACATGAAAAGCTAAATTACTAACAATTGTTTACTACTAAAAATATGTAACTCCATGCAATAGACACAATGCAATGCAATAGATAAAGTAAACCTGATAACCTAATAGAGAAATCGGTACAATCAAACATACTCAAACAAATAATTTTCAAGATAGTTGCACCAATGTTTTGTTATCAAGTTACAGTTCTCGAATGTTCGTGTTGTAACGACAAGGGTTAAAAATGGTTCCCCAAGAAAGGATACATGTGAGGGGAATAACGAGGACATAAGTAGTCCCATGGAAAATATTTCTTGCACTATGACACAGTCTCTGACAACTCACTGTTGCATGGGAGTACCGACATAGTAAGTAGCCTAGCTTTTGTTAACAGAGGTAGATCACAATGATTCACAAGTCGTTTGATACCGAAACAAGCAAGAACCTTAGAAAGATGTTTTTGTAGGACACATTTCGATGTTTTAGGACAATGCATTTGATACAAGCTTCAGCTGTATGTATGTCATTTACCAATTTTTGAAAAAATTTTTAATTTTTGCCATTTTTGGATTTTTAATGATTTTACCAAAAAACCATTTGTGGGTTTTTGAAATATTTAATATTCTTTTAAGTTTTTTTAATTTTTAGGAACAAGATATCTCGTAGAATAAATAATGAAGCCATGAGACCTCGTTAAAAGTCACCATAAGGAAAAAATATGCCCCATGTAGTAGAAAATGCTGCTAGGAAGCAAAACATGCCCCAGCGTAGTAAAAATGGGTGCAAAAATAATTATTTATTTAAAATAGTCATCACGATGAGTTGTAGAAGAATGTAGAGGAACCACGACGGCTCTAGGCCTCCTCGAGGGTGAGAAACACATTGCGGGAGGTAAAAATGGCTATATAAGTCATCGCAGCCAATTCATTTACCACATTCACTTATAATTTTAATGTTGATTTGAGCTCTGACCTACGAGAGGAAATGACGAGGGTGCAGAAATAGAGACACCATGTAGATCACATGAGAGACTACGTGAAGCTCCCAATAGATGGACTACAAGTACACAAAGCTCCTCTTTTTAACTTGGTTTTGTAAAGCACTTAACTTTTGGTTTAAATGTATTTTTTAGGGTTAAAATAGGGTAAATTTGGGGGGGCGCCTATGCTGGTGCTTGCATAGGCACATATGCGTTGCTGCATAAATGGGTGTACCTATGCACTGCATTGTTTTCCTTTATTTTAATTTTTTTAGTTTTACAGGGGTGCGCATGTGCTGGTGCACAAAGGGGTGCACCTACGCACCATTTGCCGGGGTTTTGTGGGCACGCTTGTGCTAATGCACAAAGGCATGCACCTATCCTAGTGTTCTCTTTTTTTGGTTTTTTTATATTTTTTCAGTGGAGCATGGGAATGAATGTGTTGGTGCACAAGTGTATGTGCCTATGCAAACATGCTCAGGACAATGGGGGCACATATGCGCCTACACACTTAGGGTTTCAAAGAGAAAGGAGAATACGCCTACGCATTAGGAGTGTGTTGGTGCAATGAAGATTTTTTTGGCGTAATGGGTGCACCTATGCACTAGGGGTGCACCTATACACAAAAGGCACTTTAAAATTGCCTTTAGAAGAAAGAGAATGTTTTTGGAAACCCTAAATGGTAAAAATAGATGAATTCTAAGTAAAATAGAATAATTTGATGATAGAATAGAAAATTAGATGATATAATAGTATAATAAGGTCATAATAAATGACCTGATTGGTTCCGCATGTGGGTTTAGATGTGTTAGAGTCACGAGGCAGAGCGACATGGTGACTCCAGGCCTACGAGGCGACATTTAGCCAACACGACCAAATTTTCTTGGAGATCACCCTAGAGGTGACTGGTTTATCCTACGTGGCCCACATGTTGCGGATTACCTTAGATCACTACTTGCTCACAACCTTAATTGAGAGGTGGCGAGTGAGAGTCGAAATTCTATATGCTTATTGGTGATATGAGTATTACATTGAAGTATGTATGGTGGATCCTACAAGTCCCTATCCATGGTCGCATGATCACCTACGATGGTCATCAGGACCATATTTAGTGATGGATAGCCGAGTTGTTTGGAGTGGCAGACATACCCCGTCGGGGTATGAGATTCCTTATTAGGAGGTGCATGATTGATCAGTGGCTAGGATGGGTACATGTATTCTATGCTAGCTCTTGTTAGTGGCATATTGTTTCTTGACAAGACTGGTGCTCGATTCCCTCTAGGCCTTATTGGAGTGATTCACGGCCTTCTGTAAGGAGAGGTTTATTGTTGGGGCCAGTGTATATTGGCTCATTTATATGAGGGTTTGCACCTGATATATTATCATGGATAGAGGTTCATGGGTCCTACCACATTATTACAAACATGGGATTGGGATCATATTGTGATTGGATGTCCTTTAGTAGAATTGAGAGCTTGAGTTCTTAGAGAGCCATCTGTCATGAGTTGGGTTCCGGATGGGGATGATATTCGCGCCACATGGGGAGACATAGATTACTATAGGTGATAGTTTGATGAGGTACATCCTTAGATGATCACATGATAGACCTTCAGGTTGTACTAGTGGCCTCATGATGTTGTTGAGTTGAGAACTACCACCATGGATCATTTCATTCTTAGGAGCAAGAGCTACATCTTGGAGTGGTAAAAGTAGATAGGGTCCAACGTTAGTTTGGTCTCATCCAGGGGATTTCTAGTGATGAGATGTGGTATGCATGCACAAAAATATACATATTTTGTATGCACACCACATTTGATCCTCTTAATCTCCACCATTTAAAAAAAAATAGTAGTTTAAAAACTAGATTCCAAAATCTATGGTACTCATTCTTATCACTTTGTCAAATTTTGAGCATATGTATGCCGAATTATTAGATGAAGTTCAGGTTTTACTGATTTTAGGAAAATGTGTCCCTTTTTTACCCCCTTTTGGCCCCCATTTCCATGCACTTACCCATTCCATGAGTTCAAAATAGATATTTGAGATAGTTTTGGTAGAAATTTTAACTCAATGTTTTAGGTTACTACTATTAATTGTAATGCCCCGCCTCAGGACAAGGAACAACATACCAAAAGGTAGCTCAAATTTCAGTAATTTTATTTTTTAAAGTGAACAAATAACAAAAATGCTTTTCTTAACTAATTCCCATTAATAAATTTTTTATTAATTCGACTTACCCAATTTAATTAAATACTTACCTAACTTCCAACTTAATTATTTATTTATTGCCATGGTTAACCTACTATACATTTGCTAAGGTCACATTGGAAATTTTACACCCCTTCAATATTAATTGGGCCCCACTCACCCTTCTTTCATTTTATTTCCCACTCCCATCAAAGTCTCATGATTTAATAGTTATGTAGGGTTTAATGTGAACCCTAGGATCAATCTAATCTTGCCCTAGGTTTTAAACATGCCCTAAAGTTTCCCTAACTCATGTTTTGTTTTTTTTTCCTTTATTTTCCTCCTCTCATTTATTTCATTTTGTTTCTTACATGTACAAGTTGAGGAGGAGCTATGGAGTTTTGGATTCATGGAGTTTTGATGAAAAATCTCATTATTATTATATTATTATATTTTTTTGTATGCTTCCTTAACAAAGGTATTCTCATCTTGGGTATATCCTTTATACCCATTTTTTATAGAGGAAAATCTACCTATTTACACACACACACACACACACACACACACAAAGGTATTATATAGTGAAAACCTGAAATTTAATGAGAACTGAATGATGAGAAAACTACAGATTTTAATGGGGCCATGTTTTTTTAGCGGGTTGGGTGTGAAACCCATGGTGGGAAGGGTGTCGGGGGATCGCGTGGAGGGGGGAGAGATTGGAGTGGGGAGTGGTGCATGGAAAGGGAGGTGGGGAGTGGCGGTGGATGTTGAGGGAGGGTGCATGGAAAGTGAGGTAGTAGGGTGCGTAGGTTTAGGAGGTTTCGACCCTCCCCACATCCATTTTGTTTGGTTTTAAAACTACTAAACTCTCCACCAAAGGTATTTTGTAATTTCTTTTTTTGTTATTTAAAATGGTTTTATATATAATATGATATATATTATAATATGTTTTAATATATTATCTTATAATGTATAATTATATTAATAAAGTAAATAATATATAACTACATTTGATAGATAACAATTCTTGAGGTGAAAATATGACCTCAATGCAATCCTCAAGAAAATTCAAAATTTTCGTTGCCTGAAGGGACCGTTGTGAAGGAGCCATTTGAACCTGTAGCACCTAAGTTAAAGGAGGCCACCACTGGCGTGAACAAGATTTCACTTGGCCTAAGCAGTGGAGAGGAATGGAATGGGTATAATGCAGATGCTCTAGAAAAGGAAGGGGTGTCTTCGCTAGTTAGGTCTTATGGCCCTGGGGCGGTCGTTAAATTCCTGGTCTTGCAGCTAGGGTTCTCGGCGGTTAAAAATTTTCTCGAGGAAATTGATCCAGGAAAGGGTCCTTTTCTTCCCAATCCTCGGGAAGGAGATCCCCTCTTCAGTTGGTAGACTTGAGGTGCATGTGGTCTGCGCCCCTCGAGGAATTTAAGGTGGGTGGGATTGAATTTAAAATTTCCAAGGAATCGGTTCCCTGTGAGAGAAAAAAGGATTTTGTGGATATCCATGAAAAGAGGGAATTTGCTACAAATTCGTTGGTGCCAAGTTCTCCAGGAGGAAAATTTGGAACTGGATTTACTGGTTCTAGGGCAAGGAGGGAAATCTCAAGATCCTCTTTCTACGGAAATGACTTCTTTCAAGTCTTGTTTCATTCTGTGTCCTCTGTGGAAAATATTTTTAAGGGAGGTCCCTAGTTTCTAAACTCCTCCAACTTATATTTGAGGCCTTGGTCCTCTGATTTTGATCCGAAGGTGGAAATTATTCACAAGCTCTACTCTGGTTAAATTTCCTGAAACTCCCCATGAGTTCCGAACTCTACCTCTCTAAAATCTATTTTCTCTCACTCGGTTCTTGGGTGCCTATTTCCAACCCATCTCTTTTCAAATGGAGAAACCCTTTGGCGCACATTTGTGTTGATATGGACTTGTCTTTCCCCTACGAGTTCTATTTTTCTTGCCTTCCCATAAGGGTCCCAGATCGTCTGAAATAATCTATGAAGGGTTGAGCTTTAAGTGCTTCTCTTGCGGGGCTTTGGGTCATTTGAAGAAGGATTGTCAGGGTCTTGGAAAAAAGGATGGATCCCTCTTTTCCCCTCATTCAGATGGTTCGAGATTGGTTCAGCTAAATCCTCTACCCCTTCCCCTCCTAGGTCTCTTGTTATCAAGGTTGTGGAAGGTGGTGTGGAGGGGCTGGCAGTCTCTCTTTTACCCCTTGTTGGCCTTTCAGACAACTTAAGTCCTCACTCATTGTTAAAAGAGACAGAGGATGTGCATAGGGATTCAGGTGCTCTTGTCTCCTTGATTAAGGAAGGTTTTGTGCAGGGGCAAATCCTCCTCGTTGGTAACTCTCAACGGGTGGATTTTGAACAACAACTGTCGGGCTTTGGATTTTCCCATCCCCAAAGCCGAGAATCTGAAGATGGCGAATTGTTCCCAAAATATTTAGTTCCCATCTTGGTCCCTTCTAAATTAGCTTCATGCCAAGATGGTATGGGGGTTCCTATGTGTGGCTCCACAGGTAAAAGGGGGAGAAAGTCAAAGCAGGAGGTGGCTCAATTGGAGGTCGATGCAGGGAAGCAAAGAACCCTAAAATTTGATCTTGCTGATCCCGGGAAGGTGAAACCCCTTCCCTGTGTTCAATGAAGTTCTTCTCCTAGAATGTTAGAGGTTTTAATTCCTCTAACAAACAACGCTTGATTAAGTGTTATATCCTCTCCTCGAGGCTTGTCTGGTTCTTCTTCAAGAAACTAAGTTACCTGCTGCTGAAGTCGAATGCCTTTGGAATAAGTCTTTTAGAGGTTGGAAAGGAGTCTTTTCGGACTCGATGGGTGCCTCTGGGGCTCGGGATTGTCTGGAAGGAAGGCGTTGTAATGGTGGAATTGCAAGCTCAATCACTCAACTGGAAAATTGTAAAAGTAAGTTTCGATGCTCTCAGCTTAATTTTATTTTATATAATGTTTATGCCCCTTCTAGCATTTTGGGTAAGAAAAACCTCTGGGGGGAATTGCTACAATCAATCTCTGCCCTGGGTGATCAGATGTTCATTCTTGGTGGGGACTTTAATGCCATCTCTGATAGTAGGGACAAGAAGGGGGGATCATCCAAAACCTTCAGTCCCAAAAATATTTATGCTCCTTTATTAGAGAGGGAGCCCTTGTGGATTTAGAACCTAAGCAGGGTGGTTTACCTGGAGTAATAAGCGTAAGGGCTTTAGTAACATTGCGGAAAGACTGGATAGATTTTTGGTTAGTCCCAACTGGAATTTAAATGACATCGTGCTTGAATGTTCCATTTTACCTTGGTCTGGTCGATCATTTTCCAATGTCCCTGTCAGTTAATCTCGATGTTTCCCCTCCTAGATCCCCATTCAAATTTGAGCTAATGTGGTTAAGGGATGCTTCTCTTGAAGGCTGGGTCGACCTTTGGTGGAACTCCTATAAAATCGAGGGTTCCAAGATGTTTGTGCTTGGCTCAAAAACTGAAGAGACTAAAAAAGGATTTGCAAGAATGGAATGTCAAGTATTTCAAAAACCTCTTTCAGGAAAAAGCTAGAGTTGAAGCTGAATTGAATGCCCTTAATTTAAAAATTTTCAGCGATGGGATGTTCTAGGAGGATTTTGCTCTTGAAAAATCTCTCTTAAGTGAGTTAGGAGAATTGCTTCTCAGGGAGGAAATTTATTGGAAGCAAAAATCTAGGAGCTCTAGCTAAAGGACGGTGATAGAAATACTAAATTCTTTCATGCCTCTGTGAAAGCAAAAAGGAATTCAATTTCATTTCTAAAATTAAGAATAGTGAAGGGGTTCGTCTAGTGGAGCAGAAGGGACATCATCTCTGAAGGGATTAATTTCTTCTCCTCCTTGTTAGCCGGGGATGTTTCCTCCTTTGAGGCCGAGCAGACCTCCCTCTTGGATGTTATCCCCACTCTCATCTCCGAGAATCAAAACTCTGTGCTCTTGAAGCCTTTCTCCTTCTTAGAAATTGAGAAAGTTGTTTTCTCCTTGGAGAAGAATAAAGCCCCTGGCCCTGACGACGGTTTCCCTACCAATTTTTTTCAAAAATTTTGGGGCATAGTGGGTTATGATGTGTGGGCGGCATATGGAGGCTTCACGGAGATCCCTCGGTGCTTGGAGTGCTTAATAATACCTTCATCTGCCTTTTTCCTAAATTGCATCAACCCTCCTCCTTCGGGACTTCAAGCCAATTTCTCTCTGTAATACGTCCTACAAAATCATTTCCAAAGCCATTTCCCTTCGTTTGAAACCTATTTTGGATCCCCTCATTTCTTCTGAACAAACTAGATTCATGCCTGGTCGTTCTATCCTTGACGGTGTCATTTTGTCTCATGAGCTGACTCACTCTCTATCTTCCTCTAGCACCCCTGGTATGATGTTAAAATTAGATATCAACAAAGCTTATGATAAGCTTAATTAGAGGTTTCTCATTAGGGTCCTTCTTAAGTTTGGCTTCTCCAAGCACTTTTGTGAGTGGATTTTCAGTTACATCTCCGGCCCCTCCTTCTCTGTTCTTATTAATGGGAGTGCTTGAGGGCTTCTTTTGTTGTAATCGTGGTATTAGGCAGGGGGATCCCCTGTCCTCTTTCTTATATATTCTTGTGGCGGAAGCCCTTGGCAGGTCCATTAAAGTCAAATTGGGGGAAGGTAAGATTAATGGCTTAAAGATTGCGGAGGGTATTCCTCCTCTCACTCACCAGCAATTCATTCAGATGACACTTTTATGTTCGGTGGGGCCTCCACCGAGAGGCTAAGGATTTAAAGGATTATTTGGATAGATACTCTAAGGCGGCAAGGTAAGATGTTAGTGTGGCTAAATCCTATATTTTTTCTTCAATGTTGCCTTGCAAACAGAGTCAAGAATTCTAAATATTTTCAATTTCAAAAAGGGCACCTGCCTATCAAGTATCTCGGTATTCCTTTGTTTAAAGGTGCAGGTAAGAACTCCCTGTGGAATGATCTTCTCAGTTCTCTAGATGTTAAACTAAATGCTTGGAAAGGTAAATGGCTCTCCCTTTCCAGAGAGACTTATGCTGATTAAATCAGTCCTTTGTGCTTGCTCCTCTGTATCTCCTTTCGGTCCTTAAAATTCCTAAAGGTGTTCTTGATAAGATTAAGGGCATTTTGTGAAAATTCCTGTGGCAGGGTCTCTCCGAGGATAAGAAGCTTCCCCTGATTAGCTGGGATTCATTAGAAAATCCTAAAGAGCTTGGTGGCGTGGGTATCCTAAATTTGGGTCTACAAAATGTGGCGCTTGGTGCTAAATTGATCTGGAAGCTTATCTCCAATCCCAACAGTCTTCTCAGCCTGGTCTTCGAGAAGAAATATCTGGGTGCTCCCCTTCCTGAGTCCATCCTCTGGGTGGAAAACCCTCCTAAAGGCTCGCATATATGGAATTTCATGATTGAATGTAGATCTTTGTTTGTCTTTTATGCGGATCTAGAGAGTGGGTAATGGAGAGAAAGCTCTCTTCTGGGATGATCCATGGAATGGATACCCTGCTCTTGGAGACTCTCCTACTTTCACAGACATTAAGAGGAGATTGTTAGGTGAATGGGGCCCTTACGTTTCCAACTATGGGGAACTGAATGATTCCCTTCCCTCCATGTTGCAATGGAAAAAAGTGGATCATTTGAACCTCTCTCCTGATTTAGAAGCTAATTTTTTATCTATTTTGCAGGAAAGGAATATTTTGATCTCAAATAAGTAGGATGAAATTGTTTGGACCACAGCTCCCTCGGATCTTATTCCCCTCATCTTGGGTATCTCCTGCTCATGAGGATATTTCCCAGAGAACCAGTATGGAAAGATTGTTGGGACTCCCAATGCCCCCCTAAAGCTGGTCTTTTCCTGGATGGCCTTTAAGGGTAAGATCTTAACTCAAGAAAGAAGGAAAAAATTTGGTTTTCAAGGTCCTATAGATGTCTCCTATGTGAAAAGGATGTGGAAGACAGAGACCATTTTCTTCTTCATTGCCCCTTTGTTGTTGAATGTTGGAACTGGTTGTGTGCCAAGCTTAACCTTCCGTGGGTCCAACCTAAATCCCTCCCGGATGTTATCCTAGCCTGGCCTATTAATTCTCATTCAGGGGCTCTTTCTTCTATTTGGTTGTGTAGTCTAGTTCTTCTATGTGGCACATTTGGTGGGAGAGAAATAAAAGGCTTTTTAGGGAGGAATATGGCACAGTGAATTCGGTTCTCCTTCGGCTGGAAAGGGCTATATCCGAAGTTGTGTCTGCTAATTGGTCTAGATCTTGTCCTTTTACTTCCCATGATAGATTGCTTGAAAGAAGTTGGCCATTGATAATCAAGCCTTGGGGATGGTGCTTTGAAGTCTTCTCGCATCTTCCTCCCTGGCTAGAAGAAACACTTTTTGGGCTCCCCCTTCCAGTGGGTTTTTAAAACTTAACTTTGATGGGGCTTCTAGGGGTAATCCGGGGGTCTCCGGTGTTGGTTGTATCATTCGCAATTCCTCTGGTAAGGTGGTTATAGCTGCTTCATACAAACTTAAGGAGGGTACGTGCAATGTTTCCGAGGTGTAAGCCCTTGGCTTTGGTTTACTTCTTGTTGCTTCCCTTAAAATTGAAAATCTAGAAATTGAAGGGGACTCCATGATAATCATTAACGCCATCATTAAAAAAGAGCTTTGTCATGGAAGCTGGATCTCGAAGTTCAGAAGGTTTTATGGACGTTGTCTAAATTCAAAAATTGGAGTATTAAGCACATCTACCGAGAAGGCAATCAGTGTGTCAACTAGCTAGCAAATAAAGGTATCGATCAAGATTGTGGGGAGAGGGTGGCTAATAACTGTTCTGCGTGGGATGGGCTTACAAATGATTGCCTCGAGGGACTCATCCCATCATGAATTCGACGACAACTTCCCCATGTGTGAAGCGTAAGGAACTTATTTAAGACCGGTTGGTCATCTCACACATTCCCCTTTTTTTTCTCTGCGATATGGCTTCACCTAGGGCTCCTGTGCTAGCACTTTCTTGTGATGTGAGTGAAATGGCATTCAGAAACAGGGTTACTGATGGTAGGCATGAAAGATTTTCCTCATCTCTTGTGCAGAGGACCTGGAGGTGGTCAAATTGGTTTTGGGATAGGAGTTTCTAAATATGGAGGGGTGGCCAAGGGTAAATAGTGGTATTGCCTCCATTTTTGTGGAAAATTTTTGGTTCTGCATCCTTCGAAGGCGGAGGTGGTTAAAGTCACGACCTTCTGGATTTTCCCAAACTTCTGCGGAAACCTTGCTTCGGAGGTGGCTAATTTCAACTTGGCTTCATGGCCTACTCTAGATGTCACCTCGGGCTCGTGACCGTGTTTCTTTGGCCTTCCTAGAACTTGATCGCCACTTCAAAGTGTTGTTGGAGTTTGCTGAGTCCCTCACTTCTTACGCAAAAGATAAAAAGGCGGGGCATATTCGTATTCAGCTTCCCAACATCAAGGCCTTGGGGGCACCGCTTGTTCCTGTTCTGTCTTGGTGGACTGATCTGCATTCCTCTGCGGGTGATGCTTTTGGCTACCTCTGGCGTGGGCTGGCTCAATGGCAACTCGGTGGATGATGAGTCTGTTGGCGCCCGAGATGGATATGGATGTGCCCAATATGGGTATTAATATTTCTGTCTTATAGGCCCGTAAGCATAATTCGGGCATAGGTTTAGCTATAGAATAAGTTGTGGTTTTAAAAAACTATATGTAATATATTTATATTATTTACAATGTAAAAAAAAAGATTATTTCAAGTTGTAAAATAAGATATTTTATTTTGTTATCTATGTGAAGTATGGAACTTAGAATTTTTAAATATCTATTCTTTCTAAAATAATTTACTTATTTTTGAGATAAAAGGGAAGGTAGCAAAGTATTTCAAATGAGAAGAGAGAGTATTGGAATATGCTTAAAAATTAGTAAGGAAGAATACATAAGCAAATTTGATTTCCTAATATGATCAAATCATTAAGTTTCACATGGAAATGAAGAAAAACTAATTTCCTTCCATTCAAAATTAAACCTCAAGCACCATGTTATGACTAGATTTCCTTTCCAATGCTCTAGCAAAATAAAAATTTCCTAGATTTCAAACAAGAAGGATATCCAACAAAGAAATATCACATTTTCTTTTTTTAAAACATTTTCATACTATCAAGAATATAAGAATAACATTGTTATCACACACACACACACACACACACAATAACACACAACTTCATATAACAATCAATTCTTTTATTTGCAAAGGAATACTCCAACCTCAAACAAGATCTTAACTAGAGTACTCTCAACCAATTTTTATATTCAGGGATAATTTTAGTGGCGAATATTCCATTTTAGGAAAATTTGAAAAGGTGATTTTTCTGGTGTGGGTCAGTGACTTGTTCGCCTAAAAATTACAATTTAATTTTTTTAGGGGTTAGCTTCACCTACACTTGAAATATATCCCCTATATAATCCTAGATTATTCACCAGGTAGAACACTTCTACTTCACTCATACCACCTGGGGCATATCTATTATCAAGTACAATAAACTTGCGAAGCAACAGAGGCCAGTACACAAAGTGTAGTTTTATAGATATTCATCAAATTTTCAGCTAAGCAACAAGTATTATTCTCAAATGCATGACAAAAAATTTCCAGACATGCGACAAGGAGAGTTCGTTAAGGCACGACAGGATGGCGTAGGGTTGCAGATGCATGACAGAGGGTGGAGGGCTGCAGATGAATGACAAGAGGCAAAGCATTGATGGGCAAGACAAGAGGGTGTCGTTGACACGAGATAGGAGGCGGTGTTGACGCGCACAGAGGGGAGCAGCGAGTGTTGATGTGCGACAGGAGGGCAGTGTTGACGTGTGATAGGAGGGTGGTGTTGACACGCGACAAGAGGGCGGAGGCTGTAGACGCGTGACAGGAGGTCCATGTTGGCATGCAAGAAGAGGGCGGTGTTGACATGCAAAAGAGGGCAGAGGCTGCACGTGACGCATGATAAGAGGGAAGTGTTGGCGCACGCACGGAGAGGGTGGTGTTGATGCCCGATAGGAGAGCAGAGAGAGATCGCAAACACGCACAAGAGATTTGTTATAGCGCGTCAACAATCTTGTTGACATGCTACAAAAATCTCATGTCGCATGTTCTATAGCCTTTATCAGGTGAAACATTTGCACACAAACCCCAAAAAAATCACCTTTCAGTGAAACCGGTTTCGGGATATTCACCAGGTATTTTCCACCTCTAATTTCCAAGAGGTCTCTTAAAATGAACCCTTCTTGTTTTACATTTCAAAGTTTAAGTATTTTACAACATTTATCATACAAGGATAGTTTACATTCCCAAGGATCTTAAGCTCACAAATACAACATAATTCGTAAAATACTCAAGATGCACAAAGAGCTACTTTACAAGATTTCTTTGCAAGATTGAAAGAGGATACACAAACTAATGCAACTCTAGCTTACAAGAAATCCCCCAATCACAAAAAGGAAACTTTACAAGGGAAAGAGAATTCCCACATAGCCATATCCATAAGATTACAAAGAGAGTAGTGTTCACAAAAATGGAGAAAACAATGAGGAACCATGATGTCAAGAAACTCCAACCATCTTCCAAACTTGAGCTCCAACTTTGAGTGCTTTCCAAAAAACCAACACATAGAGAAATACTTGTTTTACCACCCAACCTATAGGCATCATTACATGTCTTTCCAAAGGTTAGAAGACATGTTAGCCTCCCCTAAGGCCATGAGAGAGAGACAACTAGATTCCACAAATGTGCACAAGATTTAGGGAGACATAAAAAAATATTCACATACAAGACAAGTCCATGAACTAATGAAAACACAACATTTAACAAACAAAAAAAGGAGGAGAAAACCATATTCATCCTCATAAATGGGGAAGATTAGATGAGATATCCAAAAGTGCCAAATGGTGTGGTCCAACCATAGGATGCACACTAACAATTTCTTCACAAAACCTCTTTATCCCTCCAAAACAATAATCCCCTCCTTATTTCTCCACCCATTCACCTAAAATCCTCCTTGGGAGGATTTTCAAACCCATTGGGTTTCCTCTCCAAGAATGGGGAAGGGGGTTCAAACCATATGAACCACCTTCCCCACCTCAAACCATATGAGGGGAGTGAAAAGAACCTACATGGATTTCCCATCAAGCCATGAGGTTTAAGAGGGAAAATCCTCCCTCTTCCCCCATAAAACTCCAAAATCCATCAAGCCATATGATGGATGGAGAAAATAATACAAAAACATACTCAAGAAATATACAATACAAGCAACAAAACACAATATACAACCATAAAAAACTCTAAGATCTATCATGCAAAATAACATATAGTGATAAATCAAGATCCTACCTCCAAAATCTCTCCAACACTCTAAGCTTTTCCCACTTCCTTATCCAAGCAAACTCTAGCTCCAAAAGTCTCCAAGCACCAAACAAAAACTAAAAAAGTCCTCTTTCTCCCACATGAGGGAGTATTTGAAGAAAAGCAAACAAATTTCCTCACCAATGAGGGGGTGACATGTGTCACCCCTCTCTTCCCTCCAAGTCAAATATTCCCAAAATAAAATGGAGAAAAGATAAACTCACTTTTAACACTCTTCTCCCAAATTGCCCAAAAAGAAAATAAAACAAGTTTGTGCAAATTTTTACAACACACATTCCAATCCATCTTACATGGATGGTGACAAAAGAGATACTAAATGGGAGGGAAACTCCTTCTATGCCTTGAAATTAAACCCCCTACCTAATAGGTAGGGTCCAAGGGCTTATTTTCATGCTACGTGAACTCCCAAAACTAAAAGGGGTCAATTAAAATGCCATAAATAGCCCAATTTCGGGTTTGGCACATTTGGGCACAAGTGTAGAGGATGTGGGGCCCATTCAAGGGTGAACATGTGACCCCAATCCTCTCTAACTAACACACACTTACCCGAATACAAAACATAGTGCAAGTGGGGACCATTTAGTCCCCAAACCTAGTTTACTTAACAAAATAAAACAACCTAAACACAATTAATTTTACATGACATACAACATTACAACTAAGGGCTCATTCATGGTGCCCAAATAATACAAACAAACAATAAGGCCTCATACAACTAACATGGTTAGGACTTAGCCCCATGGGCTTGTGCACAATTTGCGTAGCTGCCCTGAAACCCACATTCTCCTATGACCTGTCACCTACACACTCAATGCACACATTAAATGCATCTATCCAATACAAGTGTAAATCAACTACTCAATAAACGATCAAGTCTAAACATGTAAATCTATGATATCACAACATCAACATGGAATCGTAAATGAGAAACATGCACAATTTCACACAATTCATCATGTGTTAGCCATTGCAATACATATAAATGACATACATCCATGTTATCATGTGTTCTCATCAATAATCAAATAATCTATATCATCAAGGTGTGTGACTAAACTATGTATCCATCATATATCAATTAGGCTCAAATAACATAGCAATATGTTAGTATCCACAACATCAAGTAAAATGTGCCATCATACTAATCAAGCTAAATTGGCGCTACGCGCCCAAATCACCATACATGTCCATGAAGATCAAATACCATAACATAGTGTCCAAAATATATCAAATCATGTCTATGGATAAAGAAGTCAGCAAATACTGAGGCTATAAAAATGTGGGAACTACATTAATGAACCATCATCAGTAGAAATTTCAATTTATTAAATTTTTTATCCTTCTTGTATCGGTTGTAAGTAGAAAAATTTGGTTGAAAAAAAATTAATATAGTTTATAGTTTAAACTGATAAAAATTCTCGAGTTCATTAAAATATAAACAATTTTGTCTATAACACAAAAAAATGTTTTTGGATTGGCCACAAGTAGACAATCAACCAAAAATATCAAATTTAATTTAATTAAAATTCAAGTTATTTAATACAAACACATTTTCTTGAAGAAAAAATAGAATGGAGACCTTAAATCAATGAAAGAAGTTTGAAGTAACAATACGAGAGAAAAAATTAACCTCTCGATGGTGATGATAAAGAGTGTTGATTAGTCTAAAGGTATTTGACAATTAATCCAATTTATACATACACATGTTTTCCATCTCACTTACATGCAACAAAATTATTCAACAAAAATCAATCAAATGTAAATTGGAGGTTAACATTGTGCCATGAATTAATAGGTGTAAATCAGTTCAACAGATCCGATAGAAATTAGACAAAGGTAGTGTATCTTAACAAACATATCTTTATTGGATAAAGAATCTATATCCATTTCGTGTTATTGCTTAAAGATTTCTATAAAGGTTAGGGTCAATAATCTTGATAAAATAACTAAGAATAATTTGGAAAAGTTTAACCATGTGTGTGTTAATATGATATCCTAAAGATAGTTCATCAACAAGTTCAAAGTGGAACAAAATCTAATTCTAAGGTATTCCAAAATTGATCCACTTTATACATACATGTGTTTTAAATCTCACTAACGTGCACCAAAATTACTTAAGAACAGAAATCAATTAAATTGGAGGAAACATTGGGCCATGAATTAATAGGCATAAATCAGTCCAACTAATCCAATAGAGATCAGGAAAAGGGAGTGTATCTTTACAAAGTATTATTTATTGGATAAGGAATCTATATTCAAGTCATTATCTTGGATAAATATTTATATAAATGTTATGTTCTATAATCTTGAGAAAATAATTATGAATAATATGAATGAGATTGACCATGTGGATATCATTATCTTATCCTCAAGATAGTTCATAAGGAATTTCAAAAAAGGAACAAAATCTAGTTCAATGGAGTCCTGTAGGAATAAAGTCTACTTATGATCTAGAGTTCTAAGATTTCATTCTTTATAAGTATTATAGATTCTTTCTTTCAAAATTGTATTAAATAATATTGTAATTTTCTCATTGATATAAATATAAGGCACTTATTATTTATTTAAAGCTACATTTTGACATTCACATATGTCAAGTTATATTTTGTAATTTTTTGGGTTGTGTGGTATAGGACATGCATTTATTGGGCCCTCTAGCTATGATTCCACCACTTGTCCATCTTGGGGAATTAATCAAGACTACATCTCTTATATTTCTTATACTCATGCCCATATGGGAATCTTACATGATTTCATAGGTGCTTGAAAAATGTTGATGACAAGGATGATGGTGTGGGTGTGGGTGTGTGTATATGTGTGCTTTAACATCAAAACTATATTTTTTCTATCATACACATGTTTCATGTCATCACATTATTCTGAGAGGTGAATCAAAGGTTCATCCTACAATTGAAAAGGGAAATAAATATATATTCACATTATTTATCTCCAATTTCAAGTCTCCAAATTCTCTCCCAACTGCATTCCCTAATCAAGATTTTGCACAATGTAATAAGATTAGATACAGATACCTTTTTATCATTGAAGACACAATACGAGAGTAGATTATGACACTTTGGTCTCATCATGATACACAAAATATCTAGATTCAATAGACATACATCTTTAGCATATTTAAGTGTATTCAAGTATATTCATTCTTATTCCTTGTCATATAATATTTATAATTTTAGCAAGTTGTTGCTTATTGGATTATTCAATAATTCTTTTTTTATTTCCTTACAAGAACATAGTTTTGTGACACAATTGAATGGATGTAAAAAATTGACTACTCCCATTTTATACCCACATGAATATATATATATATATATATATATATATATATATATATATATATATAAATATATAACATTACATTACATTATGTACTCTTTTAATGTAAGACTAATTATTTATCTATGATATTAATATATTTGTGTGTAAATTTTTGGTCCAAAATATTCTCATATTATTATATTTCCATATGACTTTTTACTTTATACTTAGTTTGTTATGTCACTAAATACCTTTTCCCTCATTTTATTTTTATCAATTTTCATCCTTCTTTGTGTGGGTTTTAATGTCTTCTTTCCCGGCCCCCTCTATCTCTAATCACTCTCTCTTTTTACCATTAATCTCTTCCCCCTTTCTTTTGATTCAATTTGGGTGAGTGACTACATTTATCCTTAATTATTAATTTCATTAATGATTTGGGTGGGTGAGTGATTCGATTTGGGTGAGTGACTAGGTTTTATCATTAATCTCTTTGCCATTTCCAATTGTCACTACAAAAATAGTCATTTTATCTTTTGTGACTCTTAATTTTAATTTATCTAATCTTTGTTAATTTATTATGCTGATATTAAATTATTTTACGCTTTTACCTTTTTCATTCCTATTTTCTAGTAAGTATTGTCATGGTTCACACGTCACACATTATTTATAAGATAATCATAGTTTTGCCTCAAAAGAGATCGAGGTTATGTAAAAACAATTTCTTGTCAGTTTTTCATGATTGCGATTAATGTTTCCTCAAAAGTAGAGTTGAGATTTGACGCATGTCCTCGACGCGTTTTTTTCTATTTTAACAATATTATACACTCGTATAAAATTGTCGGACCATCCTATTTGATGTAAAGAACTTCACAAAAACATCATTATCACTATGAACATATTCAATATAAATACAAATACACCATTACATAGATATTTAAATAACATATTTTACTAAAAATGTATTTATATAAAACATAGAAACTTAAACGACACTTGTAAATATAAGTAAAACAAATAATATCATGGAAGGGCTATTTAAAACCTCATTATGTCATAAATATTTTGCTTGATAGGTAGGGTTAGTCATCAAATCTCATCCTGCTCAAAAGCCTAGGCGGAAAGCAACGATCTTACCATCTGCTTAGCCTAAGTCACCGCATAAGCATCCTCCATTTTAGATGGTAGTTTAGTGTCATGGTCATCATGTTAGGAGTGAGGATAGTGATGGCAAGATACGTCGGTCTCACCATAAATCCGCCCCACTATATCTCGCTCTAAATGTGTTCTCTTCACTATAAATCATGTAAATTTAGAGAACCAAAAAAAGGATGAAAAAGGAGCTATTTTGCATTTTCACCATGGTTGCAAAGATTAGATCTGTAATGTGTTTTGTCGTTGCTTCGTTTTCTCGCCGTTGTATCGCCGCAGAATTGAAGGCACGTGGCGTTTTAAATATGAAGTATACTCTCACTGTCAAAAGGCGAGGTCGTGTAGAGATTTGAAGTAGTAGTAGAAGTTAAAGAAGGTGACCAAACCTTAGTGTTGCTATTGATGCCATCTTTGCACAGAGACACTGTATTGAGAGTGGAAAATGCCAAGCGGTTTTTGCGGCGAGATGTTTTCACATCCTTGTGAAAAACAACCATTTGGACACATTCTACTACTTAAAATGTTAATATCCTAGATGAAAACTAGTTACCATCATCTTATATGTTAAATAGAAAGATGGACAACGACGAAAGAGGATCATTGTCTGAAAGAGTTTACCGGTTTTGCAGGTCAAGTTATGTGGAAACGGAATGACATTTCCTAATGGAGTGTGTAGCATATGAGGACATTCGGAGTAGCTATGTTGATTTTTTAAAAACAGAAGCTCTCACAACCTTGTTTGAAGAGGATAAGATTGCAAAACAACAAATTACTTGACTAAAATTCATAATAGAAGGCTCAAGATTAGTAAAGAAATCAAGAAAAAACAAAAGTAACAATTTTAGGTCAATTTCTTTAATGTATTTGGTTGACTTATTTTTGTTTTTTGGGTCCCATAGGTTGCTTGGCCTCGTGGACGTCATTAAAACATTTCATTCATTCATTCACTACTTGAAATCGTTGTCGATAAGAATAGGCTCGAGATGCGGCTTCATCATCCAAGTGGGCGCATGCGACATTGATAACATCATCGTAGAATCCTCGCACTTCGTGATGAGACTCCAAAGACAAGCGTATGAGGCTCAGTATCATGGTTTTGTGGCGGGAAGAAGAACATGTGATCAACTAACGATGTATCACTCTTTGACACATGTTACGATCTTTTCACTAAGGATTTCGACAACATGCCAACAATTCACTTCCATTTCCCTAATAGTGGCGTATTGTCGTTAACGGCAAAAACTATCTAGTTCTTGTTATACCTCTAGGGCAGAGGTTAAATTTGATGGCCATTTAGACATTTTTAATGATTTTAGGCATAAAATACTTGCAAATATTTGAATTAACTTGCATATTTTAAGTGTGACCATCATTTTTATATAGATTTACATGTAACATATTGTAATATATATCAAAATGGTTAAATATATACAACAATCTTTATACCATTTCATTAATTATATAAAAATAACAAGATATTTTACATTTCTTAAGGGTAATAATTGAGAATAACCACCACCTAAATATTGTTTGACATGCATAGGTGGTTGTCAAATTTAACCCCTGCAAGTTTGGGGTGTTTGGTTTCACTTTCCCACCTATTTCTTCGATTCTATCAATTATCAAGTTTTGTATGAGCCTCGTGGGATTTTTCGTCTTATGCCAAAGGTGTAGTCCAAGTCATAGTTATATTGGCTGGAACCAGTTGGCTTTTACACAAATATTTTGTCATCTAACATCGGGATTTTTACAACATTAACGTAAAAAATGGACGGCTCAATTTCTTTACACTTTTTCCATCCACGTTGCGGGATTTGAAATTGAGATGCCAATTTGGCGTACATGGTGCCCTTTCACAATGAAGCTTACGAAATAACTTCTCCATGCCTTTTTTTTCCCATCGTGCATCCATTTGTTAACGTGAATTTGATATTGAATCATCTAATCGAGTATATCACACCCTTTGCTTTTATTTTCTTTTCTATGTTGGAAATTTCTCCACTAAACGACATTGTTTTCTTTGAAGTTATCGCTTGCTGACTTCATCATCGGAGAACACAAAATAGCAAATGTTATTTAGGTAGGAAGAAAATCCTTCGTGGAATAGGTATGCAAAAAGCATGTATTCAATTTCCTATCTTTTAATTTCCAACATTTCATTCATGTTTACATTTTACCTATTAAATTGAATGTTGTCCAATCGAAAACTTTGATGCCATGAAATAAAATAATAGTAAATTTTGATTGATAGATAAAATCTACCTTTCTCTTCTATGTTTGATCGCCAGAGGGGCCTAATTTTTCTTGGTTGTTTGCACACCTCCTATTTTCCTACTATTACTTGAGCATGTAACTTGAATGAGAGGCTACACATTCCTACAAGACACAAGCATTCTAGATGGGTTTTGAACCCTGAACCATTTTTCGAGTTTTCCAATTTTTTATTTTCCTCTTTCTAAGATTGAAATGCTTAAGTGGAACACATACCAAATGTTATTTGGGTGGGAAAAATCTAACCCATGGAGTAAGTGTTGGTCATGCAAGTATTAAGTTCACACCTTTTAATTTCAAACATTCCATTCATGTCTGTGTTATATATTCTAGTTTCATGGGATTGGATTGTAGAAGTGTGGAGGATGTTGGGTTTAAAATGTGTGAAGTTCATTCAATCTTGACACACAAACATCAAATCTAGTTATGTATGTCTTGACAGTTTGTTTTTCATCGATTTCATTGAATGTCCAATTACATTGTCAAGGAGGGTCTAGACAACTCAATACCATGTTGCTTTTCTTTATCATAGATTCCAATATTGGAGTATTTAGAATCCTCAAAGCCCTCACAATTGTTGATGAGAGAAGCCTTTTTTGTGTTTCAACAACAACACAATACTAACATTCCAAAACCTACTATCAAGTTCTCTCAAGGATTTCATATAGTGTCACACCTGATCATCCGGCTCATATTTCCTTCTAGTAAAATTCTTACTGAAGTGTTGTCGAACATGATATCAACACTCATATTTCCTCCTTTTCTTTGGAGGGAATATTTTGTTTCGTTGAATGTTTCTAAGAAAATTTTAAGCAAAGTCATTGAATCGAGGGTCCTTGTCAAGAATCTTCTCATTTCATTGAAATTTATAAACAACCTACAACCATGGGATCTATTTCTCTTATTGAAGTTGTTAGAACATGGTCTTACAACAAGCTTCATAATCGAGACAAATGGAAGATTCGTCCCTATTTCGGTAATTATCGGGGACTCGCCTTGAATTTTCCAAGTGCCTCCTCGTACTTCACAATCTTTCCAAACTTTCTCTTGATTGAACTCCTTTTATATAAACCATTTCACAACATTTCAACTGATATTGGTATCACTCCCATTGAAATCATTTCTAACTAGGATCTTCTTCATAACTATTACCAAGTATTGGCTTGTCAATCGAAGATCCTAGATATTGTCGAACTCTTAGACAAAGAACCATCAAGTGGAGAAGACAATACAAGCGCACCTGATCATTTATATGAATGGGAACTATATTGATGTTGCACCACCTCATTTACATGAATGGGAACTACTATTGATGGTTGTTTGCAAACAACCTATTTTCCATTTTAAATGAGTTCAATTGTCAACCAATTATTACTTTGACACCTATTTTCCATTTGTTTTGAAATGCAAGGGTTTCCCTTACCGAATTTCAAACCAATTATTCACTTTGACAATAAATAACTTTATGTCTTGTCCTTATATTTTGAGATATCTCTTCCAATTTCATCCTTCCTTCGATCTCAATAATTTTCTTTTCACGCATCTCCCTCCAATTTGAAATCTTGAATAGATCCCCTTCAACATTTCCATCACATATTTCATATGCAAATGATAATTTATTAACTTTCCTATTCAGTATTTGTTGACTTGTGTTCTAAGAATATCCTAGAATTTGAATTGAAAAAGACTTTAAATACAAAAGATGCAGAAATGCATATAGGACACAAGCGGCGCATATATCAAATGTATTGGTAACATAAGAAATGTATTTATATGTCGCGGTTTTTATGTTTTAATATGGATATTAAATGTCATAATTACATGGATACAAAGGCAACTATACTTGATAGTCAACGCTCGAGCGCAGACACGTTTTATTGAACAAAATGAAAGAAATAAAGAAACAGTCGCGATGCCTATGAGTGGAAGAAGTTTGTAGCAGCAATCCTGATTGACCACCGTTGTTTTGATGACGTTTATAACGAGTGTTCAGAGAAATCTTCATATTCCACGCGTTGCCGTGCTATTCAACACCTAATCCATTTGTAATTTGACTGGGGAAGGAATTGGAATGCGTATACTTAAATAAGATATTGGCCTCTAACTATCTCCATCTGCATCTCCATCTTCATCTCCATCATGGCAGGATTGTCAAGTATTGTTAAGCTGGCCTTGCTTCTTGTATGCGTAACTTTCATGACACCATGGTCTTCTTCTGCAGCTCTTGTTCATCACAAATTCACCGTGAGTTTGTTCATAATTGTAACAAGCCTCTGAAATCTTAAAAGCGTTAGATTATATTATTCATTGCAGCTTAAAACTGAACTGAACTGACAACGGGCAAATTTGTTATGTTAATTGCAGATTGGTACTCAGAAAGTGACTCGACTGTGCAAGGAACAAGAAATTGTGACGGTGAATGGACAGTTTCCAGGGCCTACTATATACGCTCGCGAAGGCGACAATGTGGTTGTACAAGTTGAGAACAAGGGCCCATATAATGTTACCATACACTGGCATGGGATAAGGCAATTGAGATCTTGCTGGGCTGACGGACCGGCTTACATAACCCAGTGTCCCATTACTCCTGGAAATTCTTTCACCCACAATTTTACAATAACAGAACAGGAAGGGACGCTGTGGTGGCATGCGCATATTTCATATCTTAGAGCTACTGTGCATGGAGCTTTAGTCATTTATCCCCGCTTTCGAAAGCCTTATCCTTTTCCTAAACCCGCTGCTGAGTTCCCTATCATTTTAGGTATCCTTCAAGGATTACTAAATTACATGTTATTGATAATGATTGTAGATTATTTACAGTTCAAAGATGGTAATGTGTTGAGTTGTGCAGGGGAATGGTGGAACGCAAATGTGGAAGATGTGATCAACGACGCAATTCGAAGAGGAGCGGTACCGTTAGAATCGGACGGATACACCATCAACGGCCAGCCAGGAGACTTGTTTCCATGCTCTGCAAATGGTTTGTCACCTCCTAATTCCAAATACATTACAGTAAAATGAATGGTTCTTAATATTTGGAGGACAAGAGGTTAAATGTTGAATTGTGAATGCAGATACTTCGCGGATTTTGGTTGAGAGAGGGAAATCCTACCTGATGAGGATAGTGAACGCTGCCATGAATCATGCATACTTCTTCAAAATTGCAGAGCACAATCTCACAGTTGTGGCGGTGGATGCGTCGTACACCAAACCATATAAAACAGACCTACTTCTCATACAGCCAGGTCAAACAATGGATGTGCTTCTAACTACCCCTAAAACATCAGGGCTCTACTATATCGGTGCCCGCGTATACAATAGCCAGCCTCCACGAGGACTTCCATTCGTGAATACAACTGCGACCGCCATTCTAGAATACAGGGGCACCAGCAGTAACAACTCCGTTCCCCTCATGCCCACTCTTCCTGCATTCACTGATACCCAAACCGCATTCAATTTCGCAACATCCCTGAAAAGTCTCAGCTCGTCCGTTCCGCAGTCCGTAGATGAGGAAATGCTAATAACAGAGGGCTTCGGACTTGTGAGCTGCCCCAACAACTCCTGCGCGGGGATCAACGGCGGAAGGGCGGTTGGAAGCCTTAATAACATTTCATTCGTCACGCCAGATATAGCTATTTTGCAAGCTTACTATTACGGCATCGATGGAGTGTTTACCAGAGATTTCCCAGACAGCCCTCCGTTTCCATTTAATTACTCTCAACAAAATCCGCCACTGAGTATTTGGGAGCCCGTGTTGGGGACAAGAGTAAAAGTTTTGAAATTCAATAGTAATGTGCAGATAGTGTTTCAGAACACAGGCATTATTACCATACAGAACCATCCTATACATCTTCATGGCCATGATTTTTATGTTGTGGGTCAGGGATTTGGTAACTATAACCCACAGACAGATCCTGCCAGCTTCAACCTGGTAGATCCTCAGATGTTGAATACCGTGGGAGTTCCTACTGGTGGGTGGGCAGCCATTAGATTTACGGCCAACAATCCAGGTAAGCTTATTTCTATTTTTGTATGTGTTTTCTTTAATTAATCTATGACTTAATGATTTGTATATATGTTTTCTTTAATCTAAGACTAAATTAGAGCGTGGTTTCTTGTCTTGTGGAATAACAGGAGTTTGGCTCATGCATTGCCATTTTGAGTCTCATTCGGCACTTGGCTTTGAAATGGTATTTATTGTGGAGAACGGGCCAACACGATTGGACACGCTTCCTCCCCCTCCTCTCGGTCTACCTAAATGTTAGCCGCGGATATTTAATGAATGAGGCCAATTGCATTTATTGCATTGAACACCCGCGACTTCTTCATGTATAAAAAGAAGAAACAATTCTTTCTTCTCAATCAATAATGTTAAACAAAATACAAATATTTTTCCCAAATTATCCTTCATATGGGTAGTATATGTAGGTAATATCATATTGTTTGAGTTTTTGTATGAATAATTTAGTCACCCATTCAATATTTTCGATATTTTTTGATGTTTTTCACATAAATGTATTTAAGATATCTAAGTTTGTATTAAATAGTTTCGAAAACAATACAACGAGTATGTGTAATAGAACGCATTCGAGGAAATGTTAGCTTCCCAATCATTAATACTCTAATCAATGCAACAAGTAAATGTTACATGTTCTTCTATAAATACTTTATTAGTAAGATATTCGACACCTAATATTCTTTATTCTTGCGTTTTCAATCTCTCTTATATGCAACAAAATTACAAAACAACCAAAATCATTCAATTCGGATGGTAAAATTGGGCCAAGAGTTAATCGGTGTAAGTCGCTTCAACCCATCCAATAGAGATCTAGACAAGGAAGCGTATCTTTACAAATGGATTAGGAATCTATACTCCTCATGTGCTCCGGCTGCTTAAGAATTTATACAAAGGTTAGGGTCATGGATCTGAAGAGAATGCTTGTAACATCCCACCCTTTCGAGTCCCAAAATTGACATCTGTATAGACAGCCAATAGACCGTTAGCTGGTTAAAATGAAGCATTAAGGGATAATTCTGCATTGCTAAAAATAACTCAAACTTTGTTTAAATGAAATTAAGTTAACAACCACGAGTCTTAGCTCGCACCAGTAGTTTCTATAGCATATATGTTTTATCACCTGTCAGATAATGATTGTTTGGGTTATTAACCACTTATAAGATCACTACGTGATCATCATTATGTTTGAATATCAACATTTGTTACTTTTAACCTCTGGAGTAAAAGTTGATTTTGGAAAGTATATGGAAGACAATAATTATATTGTGTGTTTATTATCTTGCTTGGAATCCTCACATTGGGTCATTTGTTAGGCCACTTGACATTAGCTGAGGCATGTTATGAGTTTGTAACTTGTCTATACAAGTGTTGATTTATTAGAATACTTGGCATATGGGCATGGGTAAATACATTAAGTTTTAATTAAATACATGGAGGTTAAATGGATTTCATTAACATAGAATAAAAATCCACTTGACAAAGAGTGGGTGGCATGTATTAGTGTCTTGTTGGGATTACGTGGCATGTTAGCTAAATGTGGCATTTTTGACTGAGGTCAATTGATTTATGAAGCATGCTTGTATAATAAGATGTTCTTTTCTTCTCAATCAATGGAATGAGGAAAATAAATATTTTTCCAAAATTTCCTTTTAATGGGTAGTAATGGATGGCTAATATCATCGGAATGATTAGAGTTCCCTAATGAATTATTTAGTAAACACAATTCTCCATTTTCGATATTTTTTTTGTTTTTCACATAAATTTACGGGTTTAAGGATATCTAATTTCTCCATTAAATAGTTTTTGGTCATGAATGCTAATCTAGAAATGCATATAGAAGAAATATTTTATAAAATCATTAATGTTTTGATGGGTTCATTGTTGTTTTCATGCTCTTTGGATAATTTTATTAGAGAAAGAAACTAAGTTGAGGAAAAATGTGGACATTCTTGCATGGGCTTCTCTCTAATACTCTAAATCATTACATTTATATTTTGTTTACTAGTGATTTAGGTGTTTTCGTGTCGCTTGATTTTTATCCAAAAGATCTAGATTTGATTCATATGTCTACAAATGGATAAGGAATCTATACTCCTTTGTGAATAGATTTGTAATTTATATTGTTTTATACCTCCGGGTTCATGAATCATACTTCAATGGAGGTTGCTTTTTCAATATATATTTGGGAGTAAATTTTAATGACTCAAAACATGCATTTTTGCCAAATTTAGTAGTAGTTGGAAATCTAGCTAATGGGTCTTGTGATGATTAATTTTATTATGGTTTAGAGTGTGCAGGATTTTGAATGGCTCGTAACTGTCGCACACCTTCATTTTGCATAATCTTGCATGATTAGCGTCCATCAATTTAAGGTAGGATACACCAAGTAAATATTTTATTAATTCCTTTCAAGTAACACCTCATTTATTTCTCAAAACTTCTTTTGAAGCATTATTTTTAGTTTCCTTCCATGTGTTCATTCACGAGAACACTGCAATAAAATTAACTTTGGTCATGAATCATAATAAAAATTATAAACAACTAATTATTTCATTATGTTTATCCATTTATTTTCTCTTATTATAAATCTTCTTGTATAAAACTCATGCTTTTAGTAAGGGCTACATTTATATCTCCCTTAATTCTAGCTTCTCCCTCTAGATGAGAAAACATACAATCTTTAGTATGTTCAGGTTTACATTTTTATAAGGTTGAGATTATCTATGTTTCCATCCTTAAATGTCTACCAAAATTTCAATTACTTGACTTCGTACTCTAGTATTTGACATATATGAGTAAACATGTGGTGGACAGATAATGGAATCAGATAATTACATTACTTTAGCCAAATCTTTCTATCATGTAATAACAACTTTCCCGAGACTACACAAAATTCCTCGGGATATAGTCTTCCATCACCAAAAAATATCTCGACACAATTATCTGGATATTTTTGTTTAATAAGGTGAACATGTTAAGAAAGAGGAAGTGTGTTCTTTACAGGACCATCTTCATAAACAAAAATAACCACAACCATCTCGATCTACTTGCGGAATAGGGAGAGACCATGCAATGGGTTGTCGTTATTACGTTCTTCTTTCCCTTTTCCATAACTACCCCTAGCTGGTATTATGTCTATATGTTGGCTTAGTGATGTAAGATTATATTCAATCTATGTCATAATATTAAGTTGTTTATCCTTAATCAAGTTTCATTATGCACCAAGCTCTAAGTACTTAAGTCATTATCTTATTTATCTTAGCTATAGTATAGGGGTCTTTGTAATACTCCCATAAATCATTCTCCCGATAACTTATTTAAGTTATGGACTAACTATTAATTTCCATTTTAATAATATCATTTAGTTTTCATCATAAGTTTCTCGATTTAAGGAATATTTCGGTTCATTAATCAAATATTTTATTATCAAACCCTCTATAGACACAAAATCTATGCACTTCGATACATTTCTAGGTCCTAAATCATACTAATGTATACATGATTCATAAGCAAGAAAACTAGTTGGTTACGTTCCTTTTGGTCTTTTGGTTTATTTATATCTTTCACTTTACTAAATTTACACATCTTATAGTTCTACCGACACTTGATTGATTTACATTTTAATGGCCTCGAAACTAGCGCCTAGTTAGGACATAAGAACCCAAACACTCTTGTCCCTCTCTTTCTTCTTCTTACTCTTTTGGGTCCTTTTCACTTCTTTTCTTTGTCCTTTTTAACACTTTGTGTTGGCCTTTTAGTTTTCAATTACAAAATTGGAACAAGGTTGTCAATTACTTAGATAATTTTTATAAATAAGGTGCCAAACACTATAAGCATTATCTATCACCACTTAAGCTTGCACAAAGGCAAAGAGCGCTATAGATTAAATATCTAGCACATCCATAAAAGGGTCAATGGTTGCATTGATTTGTATAAACTGGATAGGAGGGGAGCTCATTATATTCCATCACACACATTTTTCATATTTGGCAAAATCTAGATCTAGCCCGCTATCATCCCAAAAATTACATAAGGGAAACCTAGGACACACACACGTGCGCGCATGCGCACGCATAAAGAGCTACATGGAGTTTGAGATGTAGTGTAATGCTAGGTCGAAGTTCACTCTTTGGGTTCTATATCGAAGGTCAATCGACTCCCATTTTACATCTTATTTTATTAGATTTGATGTGTTTTGTGGGCATGTGTAGTTATTCATTTTTTTGCATGTTATAGGTGCAATCAATGATCTAATTAAATTGGAGCAATAATGAGTGACTAATAGTGAAGATATTTTGAGGTAGAAAAGACCAAGTTCTCGAGCATCCGAGAAGACACGTATGCCTATCTCGGCTTACTACCACCTAGGGCACTCCCATGTCCTCTTGTGGTGCTTTTTCCCTTACATTCTTGATGTTCGAACCTTCATCGATTCTTTGCAATGTTATTTCCAACATGTTCCAACAGATACATAGTCACAATCACTCTCAGGTTGCACAAAATCAGCTAAGTCATCATCCCTCTCATTTTCTTAGGGTTTTACATTATTAATGCTTAGTGCTTGCACATTATTATGTTTAATCATCTCAATATCATTTTTAATAGTAAGTTACTCTAAAATGAGATTTAATTCAAATTAGATTAAATCATTTGGTGAACCCATATCCTTATTTGAACACTAGATCTTAGTCTTGCATATTACCTCCATCTTTCTTATAACCTAGATACCCTTGGATCCTTCCATTTTCACCAACATGAGTGTCTCTCTCCCCACTTTCTTGTAGGCCAATCCCGAATGTGAGTGCAAAATACAATCATTTTTTTTTTCTAACACTTACATTCATCCTAACACTTCTCCCAAATATGTTTATCATAGATTCACTATGACATATTACCTTTACATCTACTGAAATTTCTTCTCAATCTATTTTAGATAATGATCCACCCCTTTATATTCAAGTTTGCATCCATAATATAGGGGTTAAATGAGCTTTAGTTGATAATGGATCCGGTCTTAACATTTGTAATCTATCATTCCTTTAGAAAATTGGCCTTTCCAAAGCCTCCTTAACTCCCTCATCTATTTGTATTCGCAGCTTTGATAATATTCCTAAAAGGGCCATAGGTAGAATCACACTTCTTATTCTTTGTTGGGCCATGCACTTTACTGTTGTAAACACCCTATAATCACACACTTATTCCTAGTATTATCCCATTTCACTTACTAGTTCATATCCATTTATAGTTGCTTAATACAATTAATTAATCATTTCACCTTGTTAGGATTAATTAAATTAATCTCTAATACAACTTAGCTAGCTTAATTATCATTTATTCAATAAATGATTAATTACTTATTTTGCACATTGTAGCTAGTTAAGTTAAATAACTAATTAGGAAAATACACTTATTTTCCTTGTCAAAAACCACTTAGGTTCCCTTTGGACCTCACTTGGACTCCACTTCATCATCCCAATCGAATCCACTTGAACACCACTTCACCAGTAAAATCAATTGCACTTCTAGAATCCTAGAAAGGTCTGGGCAATTGAATTTCACGTACAACCATCTTTCCTGACGCAACTTTTGCAACTGAATTTATTTAGTGCCCCTATTGAGAATAAATTAATTCAAACTGTTTGACTTCCCTAAACTACTATTTTTAGCATGTGCATTCAACCACTTTCAACCACTTTCAACCACTACTTAGCCTCTATAAAAGAGCATGCTTATCCCTTTGAAAATCCTCTTGACTTTTTTGGATTTCTTGTACACTTACTATACTACCTTTCCTTCCAATATCTACATATTAGAAGCTATATCTAAGCCAAACTTGTGTTCGTAGCATTGTTAAATCCCCATTTGGAGACCACTTTATATATCACCCACAATCAACCATTTATAAGGTTACACAAGCTCAAAGCTTCCCACAACCTTATTTGAGGTTTGCAAGGAAGAAATGATAGGAAGGTTTGCATATTATTTTTTGTCTTCCATTTTAGTTTATTTTCAATCCATAATCCCGTCCCATTCCTTGTAATTGTAGACACTAAATCACACATTTTAGGTGTATTTTTAGGTCATGATCAAATACCACTATTGATATGATTCCTAAGTGAGAAAATTACTAATTGGCCATGGCCTTTAGTCTCTTTCCTTGCTTTCTCGGTTTTCTTTTGTTCCTAAACACCTTGCCTGAGTCTAACCTTCTATACTTCAATTTTTACGAGCTTGGACACTAAAGCGCACAAACCAAGACGCTTTAGCACCCAGTGTGTGCCCCCATCCCCTCTTGCACCCCAACCTCTTTGTATCTTTCTCACATCTTTTGGGTCTTTTCTAGCTATTGGGAATCTTATTTTCTTGGTGTTCATCCTTTTAGTGTTTAATTACAAAATTCAAATAAGGGAATCATATAAATACAAAGCTATGTGACCATAATAAAGGACCAAGCACTAAACATCTATTACTATCACCTAAGGTTACATCCAAAGGAATTAAAAAACATCAAGGCATCCATCTAGCATCCCTCAAGGGACAAGGGACTGCATTTTTCTACATACACTTCATAGGAGGGAAGTTCATTTTTCCATGCACACATCTATTTACATTTTATACATCTAACTATTTCTCGCTACTATGTACAACTTGCATAAGAGCCACCTAGGGCATGATTCTATTCACACAAAATACTACATGGAGTCTCGAAATGTAGTGCAACACTTAGATAATAAGTTCACTCATTTGGGTGACCTCTATAGGGGTTCATTAGCTAGGTAATATCCTAACATGTGGGTTCATATTGAGGTAATTAAAATTAATAAAAGTAAAGTTAATATCGGTATCCATGAGGGGGTGAAAGGGTTTAATTCATTCATATTTTGAATCAGGTTTTGGGTGTAGCTTAGACAAGAGGGCCAAAGGAAAGTGAGTTTTAATTTTAATATAAAACTAAAACATTTGAATCCTAGTTTTTAGAACTAAATATATTAACATTACAATTTAATGAATGTGGTCATAAAGTTAAATTATAATCTCTTTTTGAATAAAGAAATCTCAATTAAGTTTTTCTTAACCAATAAATAATATGATGGTAGAAAATTTGGATTGAGTATGCTTTTCAACACAAGTGGTATTATTTCACCATCTTAATTATTCAAGAACTATTACTAAATGATTAAAGATTTATATTTATAAGGTAATTTGTAATAGGTCTTGAATGACTTCAACTATATTTCAAGAGAAAATGGATATTAAAAAAATAGAGTGAGAAATATGATATATTTTATGTTTAATATATTAGGGTAGAAATAAAAGGGGTAAATAAAATTGTCATGGAAAAATGGGTAAGTAAGGTACATAGAAAAATATGGGGTATTTTCATTCTAATAATATAATGGGAGGGGATATTATCAATTGAATAATTAAAGGTAAAAACTAGAATTAAGGGTATTCTTTAATACCC